>JBCNJP010000025.1:87577094-87641073 GCA_039602395.1 Deinandra increscens subsp. villosa | reverse complement strand
GGGAGATATGGGTTGTAGAAGTGGCTGTAACGAATCTGGTAGATTTTAGGTATAGGTGTGAGAAAACAAGTGCATTAGCTTTGGTATTTATACAAGAAATTTAGTCTTGGATGACTAACTTGAGGAAAGCTAGAGGATTACTTTAATCCATCTTGGGGACTACCAAAGGATTACTTTAGTCCTACATGGGGACTACCAAAGGATTACTTTAATCCTACATGGGGACTACCAAAGGATTACTTTAATCCTACATGGGGACTAGCAAAGGATTACTTTAATCCTACATGGGGACTAGCAAAGGATTACTTTAGTCATGTGGGTGGTCTATTGGTATATATTATAAACGAGAGATAAAATAATGGTTTCAATTTGATATTCGTTACTAGTTAATGACCATGTTTGTAGCTAGATTATAACAAACGGACATATGGAACATTAATGTTTCAACCTCGACCGGAACGAAGTCCGTCTGAACCTTTTCGTTTAAACTTCGGCCGGATCGATGTTTCGTGAGAATAATAATGATATAAGTCACATATTTATAAAAGAGTATAATGTTTTAACTTTTATAAATTTTATTATTGTTCCATCATTAATGTCTAGTTTTAGAGTTATCCAATAATATCACCACTGGTCTCGTTTTGGGTTGACTCGGCTATGATCATGACACGTATAAATGTATGTATATGTATAAAATGAAACAAGGATAATCATAGAATATATTCATGATTTTTGCTTGAATATAGATTGAAATTACATGGATAACTGAAACGGGTCGGGTCACAAATATGAAAAAATAGACGGATGTCACAGTCTCCCCTACTTTAGGGAATTTCGTCCCGAAATTTATTGACGAGGAGGACTGGTGCAAAAAGGTGTGGATACTTGGTTTTCATTTGGTCTTCTCTTTCCCAAGTGAATTCCGGTCCACGCTTAGATTCCCAACGTACTTTGACAATAGGTATGCGACTACGCTTGAGTTGTTTTACCTCACGATCCATGATCTCAACTGGTTTTTCTACAAAGTGCATAGATTTATCGATGTGCACTTCATCGAGAGGAATATGAAGGTTTTCATCGGCTAAGCATTTCCGAAGATTTGACACGTGAAAGGTTGGATGAACACTGCTGAGTTCCGAAGGTAGTTCGAGCTTGTAAGCTACTTTCCCAATCCTTTTAAGGATTTTGAATGGACCAACGTAACGAGGTGCTAACTTTCCTTTCTTTCCAAATCGGACGACTCCCTTCCAAGGGGATACCTTAAGGAGTACTAAGTCGCCGACTTCGAATTCTAGGGGTTTGCGTCGTTTATCAGCGTAGCTCTTTTGACGACTTCTAGCGGCGAGTAGATTATCACGGATTTGAATGATTTTGTCGGTAGTTTCTTGAATTAACTCCGGACCAGTGATTTGGGCGTCACCAATCTCATTCCAACAAATAGGTGAGCGACACTTTCGACCATAGAGTGCCTCGAATGGTGCCATGCCGATACTTGTATGGTAGCTGTTATTATAAGAGAACTCGATCAAAGGTAAGTGTGAATCCCAATTGCCACCAAAATCGAGAACGCATGACCTAAGCATATCCTCGAGTGTCTGGATAGTTCGTTCAGATTGACCATCGGTTTGAGGATGATAAGCAGTGCTAAGGTCTAGACGAGTACCGAAAGCTGATTGAAGAGATTTCCAAAAACGGGAGATAAAACGACCATCACGATCGGAGATAATGCTCAAAGGCACACCGTGACGACAAGCAATTTCTTTGATATAGATTCGAGATAGTTTCCCAACTCGATACTTTTCTCGAATAGGAATGAAATGAGCTGATTTCGTCAACCGGTCAATGATTACCCAAATGCTATCGTGACCATCTGAAGTGCGTGGAAGTTTAGTGATGAAATCCATGGCTATGTTTTCCCACTTCCACACCGGAATCTCTGGTTGCTCAAGCAAGCCAGAAGGTCGTTGATGTTCGGCTTTGACCTTGGAGCAAGTGAGACATTTAGCCACGAAGATGGCAATGTCCTTTTTCATGCCCGGCCACCAATACTGACAACGAAGATCCTGATACATTTTGTCTGCACCGGGATGAATAGAATAGCGGGACTTGTGAGCCTCGTTCATGATGAAAGTACGAAGATCGTTGCGATTAGGAACCCAAAGACGATTTAAGAAATATAGGAGACCATTAGGTTTGGTTTCCAATTGGAGTTCAGCACCACATGACATTTCTTCATACATGTTACCCTCGGTGACTGAGGCATTTTGTGCTTCAAAGATACGCATTTGAACTTCAGTTTGAATATGAATGCTTTGAAGTAGAATAGGCTTGACATGGTCTTTACGACTAAGAGCGTCAGCTACAACATTTGCTTTGCCAGGATGGTAGCGAATTTCGCAGTCGTAGTCGTTTAGTAGTTCGACCCATCGTCGTTGTCTCATGTTTAACTCCTTTTGATCAAAAATATGTTGAAGGCTCTTGTGGTCGGTGAAGACAACACACTTGGTACCGTATAGGTAATGCCTCCAGATTTTCAAAGCAAAAACGACCGCACCAAGCTCGAGATCGTGCGTCGTGTAGTTCTTCTCATGAATCTTGAGCTGTCTCGAAGCATATGCAATAACCTTGCCTCGTTGCATGAGAACGCAACCGAGACCTTGGTTTGATGCATCGCAATAAACGACAAAATCGTCATTACCATCAGGTAGAGTTAGGATGGGAGCATCACATAACATTTGTTTAAGTGTCTGAAATGCTTGCTCTTGCTTAGAACCCCACTCGAATGGCTTGCCTTTATGTGTTAAGGTAGTGAGTGGTAAAGCAATCCTGGAGAAGTTGGAAATAAAACGCCGGTAGTAGCCTGCTAAACCAAGAAAAGAACGAATTTCGGTAGGAGTAGTAGGAATACTCCAATTTTTAACGGCTTCGATCTTAGCAGGATCTACATGGATACCCTTGTCATTGACGATATGTCCCAAAAATTGAACTTCCTTAAGCCAAAATTCACATTTCGAGAATTTAGCGTACAGTTGTTCTTGCTTTAAGAGTTCCAAAATTAGACGTAGGTGTTGTTCGTGATCAGACTTTGATTTGGAGTAAATTAAGATGTCGTCAATGAAGACAATCACAAATTTATCCAAATAGGGCTTGCAAACGCGATTCATCAGATCCATGAATACTGCAGGTGCGTTTGTTAAGCCGAAAGGCATAACCGTGAACTCGAAGTGACCATACCTTGTACGAAAGGCAGTCTTTGGAATATCATCATCATGAACTCGAAGTTGATGATATCCAGAACGTAGATCGATTTTTGAGAAACAACTGGCGCCTTGGAGTTGATCAAAGAGATCGTCGATTCTTGGTAGAGGGTATCGATTCTTGATGGTAAGTTTGTTAAGCTCACGATAGTCGATGCACATTCGAAATGATCCATCCTTCTTCTTTACGAATAGAACAGGTGCTCCCCACGGTGAGGAACTTGGACGAATAAAGCCTTTTTCAGAAAGCTCTTGGAGTTGATTAGACAACTCTTGCATTTCAGAAGGTGCGAGACGATATGGAGACTTAGCCACAGGAGTTGCTCCAGGAACAAGATCAATGCGGAAATCAATTTGACGAATAGGAGGAAGGCCGGATACATCTTCAGGAAAGACTTCAGGAAAATCCCGAACGATGGGAATGTCTTGTATCTTCTTCTCCTTAGCATCTGTCTCCACAATATGAGCCAAGAATGCCACGTAGTTCTTGCGTAAGTACTTTCGGGCTTTGGTGCATGACATGAGTTTGAGTCCTTTAGATGGTGTTTCACCGTAGATAACCAAAACCTGACCATCTGTGCGAGGAATTCGAATAGCCTTCTCGAAACAGGCGATTTCGGCATGATTTTGAGTTAGCCAATCCATGCCTACTATGATATCAAAGCTACCCAGTTGCATGGGTATGAGGTCGATGGAGAGATTGTGCTCATTAAAGTTAAGTGTGCAGTTGGGAATAATAGAGTCAATGGTGATGGGTTTTCCATCCGCCACTTCAACCGTGTAAGGTTTCTCTAGTTTGGTTCGAGGGGTAGCAAGTAAGGGTTCGAATTCAATAGAAACAAAACTCTTATCGGCACCAGTATCAAATAAAATTGAGGCATAACGGTTATTAACAAGGAACGTACCGTTAACCACTTCATTGTTGGCTTGAGCTTGATTAGCATTGATGTTAAATGCACGACCACGTGCACCCTGGTTAATTGGGTTGGCTTGAGCGTTGTTCACAATGGTCAACATGGGACATGCATTGCGGAAATGTGTTGGGTCACCACATTGGAAGCAAGCAGGCCTATAGGGTGGTGGTGGAGCATTGGTGAGAGCAGCGGGTCGAACAAAGGGTTGTTGAGCCCGAGGTCGAATGGGTTGTCTACAAACATTGATAGAATGGCCCATACGACCACAATTTTGGCACTGGCGACACGGGGTAGTCGCAGGGTGATGGTATTGGCAGGAGTTACACTGGGGAAAGGGTCCAGTGTAAGGCTTCTTGATGGGTTGAGTTGTAGGGGCAACTTGGGCTATGGGTGTGGCTGGTGTGATGATAGCAAAGTTGCGGTTGTTAGCTTTCCGCTTCTTCTTGTTAACAGCAGATGACTCGGCCTTAACATCTTTGGATTGATCGGTTGAGGATTTGCTGGTTGATTTCTTTTCACCCTTCCTAGTTAAAGTTCCTGCCCTAACATGATTATCAGTCAGTGTCGCAGCCAAGTGTTTCACTTCCTGCAAAGTCTCGAGCTTACTACCCCACATTGTGTCTTGAAACAACATGGGTAACCCAATAATGTATCTTTCGATGGCTAGGGAGGGAGTCTCGACGAAACGAGGGATCAACATGGAAAGTTCATCAAATCGGTCATTGAAGGCCTGGTTTTCCCCACTGTTTTGCCTGAGAGCCCAAAACTCTTCTTCCAACGCTCGAAGTTCGCTGCGAGGGCAGAACTTCCGAATCATTAGTTCTTTCACTTCGTTCCAAGGTAGGGCTAATGCAGTCTCTGTCCCTCGGGTACGCTTCTCGCCATTCCACCATGAGAGTGCCTTTTCGAGGAAGACGCTGGTGGCATGACGAACTTTCAGTTCCTCGGGACAGTCACTGTTGATGAAGGTGTTTTCCATGCCTTCGAACCACTGAAGTAGTTTGGTGGCACCCGCAGACCCACTGAACTTGGGCGGATTGCAGGCATTGAAGTGTTTGAAAGTGCATTTGGAAGTATTTGCACCATTTTGGTTTCCCGGATTAGTATTGAGGTTCTGTTGGATTTGAACCATCATCTCTGGGATGACCTTAGCCATTTGCTTGGCTATTTGGGCAGCCATCTTGCGTCCCGAATTTCCAGAACGGCGCCCGTTGAAATGAATAGACATGCTGAATTGAAGTGAAAGAGAATGTGAGTCCAAGGATTCAAAAGGATTGATAGATACTAAACACGTGAGGGGTGTATGAAAATCATGAAAATTAGATTGAAAACATTGTAAATCGATCTGTATAAATCACAAGAATAACGTAGGGTTTGTATTTGGAATGAAATATGAAACGAAAAAATAAATCTCATTGAATTGTGAAATAATCAAAGCATTGAATGGTAATCATTAAACTGATCACCTTGACTTATCAAAGTTATTTTAGTTCATGTGACGTTTGGTATGACATGCTTTGGCCTAATAGGTAAGACATTTTCGCCAAGAGTTCCCTAGATCGGCATTCGAGTCCAGCGGTCGACATAGAGTTATACGAAATGCCTTTCTAGACAGAATACATGGCTACCGGTGTCCACCCTTCCAGTTACTACACGCCCGTCACTTAGAACTTAAACTTTGATGAGATTGAAAATTGAAAAGTAAATAGAATAATGAAAGTTCAATTGTGGCATAAAGTGATAGTGTGGATGTGTGTGTTATGAAAAGATTTGGAGCTTGAATCGAATAAGGTGGGAATAAGTAACATATATATGGACATATAGTAATATGTAATAAGCATGCAAGACATGAGATACTCATGTTTGGACACCTAAAGCCATAGTCTAGGTCACCATTTCTAATAACCTAATTCCCTATAGCCACGGCTCTGATACCAATCTGTCACACCCCAACCGACGGCGGAATTTACGTCGGGGCATGATGATTGTCCAAATGCTCATGACACTAATTAAAGTTTCAATACTTAATCATTACCAAATTCCAAGTCTTACAATAGATTAAATACACATAACATAACATACTGATAGAGTTTGATTTATTTAATCTAGGTCCAAAGCATCCTAGATGTCGCATCAAGTATAGTTCACACTGCAAGTCCTGAAACATGTATAAAAATAGAGAGTGTCAACTAAAAATAGTTGGTGAGTAAACATAAGTTTAGATATATATATATATATATATAATAGTTTGAAAGCGATTCATATGTCAAATGTAGACTCATGCATGTATGAATAAACAAATATTGCATAATCAAACCTTGATGACTAGTGTCCGTAACTCGAAAGTTACGCTTAGCTTGAGTTAGGTTTCAATCACCCGAATGCCAAACCGGTCAAATTCAGGTGGGTTGTCAGTCCAATGGAATCCATTATTGTTACCATAGGCTTGTTTGTTAATGATCATGCTAGAATATAGACTTCGAATAGTAACAACATAGTTTAACATATAGCATAAAAATCACACATAGACATAGAATAAGATCGCATAGTTTGAAAAGAAAAGAAATGCGTGCTTGAATAATGTATACATGTTCCATCCCAAAACTTGAAAATGAAAGGGGATTATGAGTACTCACCTGAGGTGGTGAGTGAAATATGAAAAGAGTCCGAGTGATAAGAAGACGACTATCCTTGTCCTAGATTATATGAAGACACTTTAAGTCTAGAGACATGAATCGAATGTCTAAGTTACCCACTTAAGACTAGTTGGGTCTTGTTCAAATTGGTTAATCCGTTGACCGTTGGTGATATGTATTGGTTTTTGGTTTAGTGTATCAATTGGAGATTTTGGACAGCTTATGAGCTGTGACTTTAAGTGCGCTTTTAAAATATCAAACGTTAACTATAAATTACCAAAATTTACAGATTGTTAGTTTAATGTAATGCAAACATTTTTTGTTTAATAAGCTTTTTAAGAAAATGCTAAGAGATAGCTCGAAACAGCCTCACAAAACAGAAGGTACAGAAACGCGCACCTTTCTTGTAGGGACTGTTGTGAGCTGCTCGGTTTGAATTAAAAGGCAAACTATATATCGTTGGAAAGCTAACTCAACGAACTTAATCGTGGAGTCTGAGTTTGTTGAATTTGAGTTCGAAATGACCAAGATATGGCCGGATAAAAGTCTAACAATGAATCTGTGTTTTCACAGAATTTAAAGTTGGGTAGTTCTCTTTTAAGGTGATTAACCAACAAGCCCTTTTTAATGGGTGTTCTTAGGTATAAATATGAACGAGTATTTAAGAATATAAATAAGATGTTTTTCTCACAGAAATCAAGCAAGGAGAAGGTAGTGAGTATGACGGTTGAGCTTAGATCAACACTTGAAGCCTTGAGGAGTTCTTGAGATTTTCTGACAGAAAGTTGGGTCAACTTTGGAGGATGATTCTGGACAATTTAGGAAACCAAATGGTACAGATTTTAAGTCTAAAATGAAGTACTTTGAAAGAGGAAGATATAGGAAAAAGAATCAGCTCAAACTGATCTCGTTTGGTACCTCAAATGTGCCACGAAAAACAAGGTCGCACAGCAGCGAGATTCTGGAGCAGTCGTCGTTCAAAGTGGTCTAGAGGGCTGAGTTTTTATCGAAATTGAGTGAGGTCAGTTGGCATTTTTAGAGAACTCAAAGGGGAAGATTTCTGGACAAGAATGGAAGGATTTGGACGATTTATGAGGGAGATATGGGTTGTAGAAGTGGCTGTAACGAATCTGGTAGATTTTAGGTATAGGTGTGAGAAAACAAGTGCATTAGCTTTGGTATTTATACACGAAATTTAGTCTTGGATGACTAACTTGAGGAAAGCTAGAGGATTACTTTAATCCATCTTGGGGACTACCAAAGGATTACTTTAGTCCTACATGGGGACTACCAAAGGATTACTTTAATCCTACATGGGGACTACCAAAGGATTACTTTAATCCTACATGGGGACTAGCAAAGGATTACTTTAATCCTACATGGGGACTAGCAAAGGATTACTTTAGTCATGTGGGTGGTCTATTGGTATATATTATAAACGAGAGATAAAATAATGGTTTCAATTTGATATTCGTTACTAGTTAATGACCATGTTTGTAGCTAGATTATAACAAACGGACATATGGAACATTAATGTTTCAACCTCGACCGGAACGAAGTCCGTCTGAACCTTTTCGTTTAAACTTCGGCCGGATCGATGTTTCGTGAGAATAATAATGATATAAGTCACATATTTATAAAAGAGTATAATGTTTTAACTTTTATAAATTTTATTATTGTTCCATCATTAATGTCTAGTTTTAGAGTTATCCAATAATATCACCACTGGTCTCGTTTTGGGTTGACTCGGCTATGATCATGACACGTATAAATGTATGTATATGTATAAAATGAAACAAGGATAATCATAGAATATATTCATGATTTTTGCTTGAATATAGATTGAAATTACATGGATAACTGAAACGGGTCGGGTCACAAATATGAAAAAATAGACGGATGTCACACGTTGGACCATGCCAAGTAGCTCGACAACCTCAGGTGCGAGAAAGTTAAAAGGTATCAAAAGCAAATGGTATAAAGTTGTCAAGACATGCTTTCTCATGTTTGGCCACTCTGAATGAAACGACTTCAACGCAGCCTGCCCTGCTGTAAAGGTACCGCACAAAAACTCACGAGGGGGGAAACCCCCTGGAAAATCTACACATGCATGTTTCCCCCTAATCCATCCAATGTCCAAAACGTCAGTTGGTCTAAGAGTTGATGTTCCTTCCAACGGATCAGTCAGGAAATTCACGGGGACCTCCTTTTTCGCATAAACCCAGACGCGCTTGAAAAAGTCAAATAGAACATCTCTAACCAAATTGTGTCGGTACTTGAACCCCGGTAGTTCCTTTTAAACACACAACCACTAGGAGTTGTCCTAGTGGTAGCTCGTAATGAGAGAAAGACTCGGCACCAAAATGCCACAAGTTAGAATTTTTTGTCAAACTAGGAGGTTGGCCAATGGAGTAGTTGTTTAAATGCTTTTGTGTATATAGGAAGTTAACAATCTCATACTGCGAACTTGAACTATGTGACAATACAGTAGACATCATCTGGTGACATGGCTTTAAAAAAGCCTAGAAGTTCACAGTCCGAGTATGCAAACTATAACAAACGACAAAAATTAAAAATCTGGTTCGTTAAAGTCAACCTATTTAAAGTAACCTAAATATCGCAATCTCAGACTACGATATTCTGACTTATTTCCACCCATGGCATCCTCCCAGCCACCAACATTCGATTAGAATTAAATGTTCCAAACTATCTATTCAACCACCAAAAGCTCTTAGTCTAATGGTACCTTCATTTTTTTTTGAAACGGCATCGATCAGGCGATCTTAGTCTCACACGTAAACCTATCTTTGCGGGGCTATGTTCAAGGTCGATTACTCGAACTTTCGTGAGAACCAAGACACCCCCTCCTAAAGCTTTCTCCTAGTAGAAACCCCCTCCTGGCACCACATGGGGTAAAACTGTCTCCCCTTAGATTAGAACCCGGGTCACATAGTGGCCAAAGCCCTAAAAGCCAAGTGGGTAACCACTAAAATATTATATTTTCAAATGGTGGTTCAAACTCTATGATTAACAAAAAAAAATTGTCTTACAAAAATCTATATTCTATCATTTCCCAATTTAAATTCATATTCATATCTTTTTTATACTAAAAAACTACCATAAATTTATTAAAATTTTCACAAAAAATTTAGAATCATTCTCATAATCTATAATTTTTTATTTGAATCATGATCCCCAAAATGAAAGCTACTTTTTCTAGAGAAAAACACCGGGTGATTGACACAATGGTATATTTTGTACTCTAGTGGATAAGTGACAACCCAAGACACATACATTTCATCTACATGTAAGTGTTGTAACGTTACATTATAAGACATAAATGTTTTCTATCTCACTCCAAATCCCACTAATTTAATACCATTGGCTTTAAAATCCGGTTTTTCGGATATAAATCGTAATAAATCATGGACCAATTTATACAAGTCTTGGTCCTTCACCATCAACATGCAACAACAAACAGCGGCTCACTGGTAAACTAAGCAAGACAATTATGGTTTGTAATGTAACAATGATCTCACCTACAAGTAGGTGAAACCAATGTTTTAAAAACCGGTTTTTTAGTTGAACCGGAAAACCTTCCGGGACCGGTTCGACCGGTCGGACCGGTTAGACCGGGTGGTTAGACCGGTTAGGGGATTTATATATATTTTTTTATAAAAATGCTAATAAACTTATACACCACAACAAAAATAGTTAAAATACAATTATAATCCACTCAAAAATAATATCAAATATGTATTTCATAAGAAAATATAAGTTTTAAACTTTATAAAATAATTGAAAAAAAAGTTTAAAAAAAAAACAGAAAACCGGTTGAACCGGACCGGTTGAACCGGACAAAACCGGAAAACCGGCCGGTCTAACCCGGTCCGGTTAAACCCATAAAACCGAATGTAAAAAAACCGGCTAGGTGGCCGGGTGACGGTTGAACCGGTCGAACCGGCCGGTTTGAACCGGTTTTTAAAACCTTGGGTGAAACTTAGAAGTCTCAGACCATCACCTATCCACAATTGCACACAATAAACTGTTGTTAACCACAACTAAACCATACTTGTGCTATGAGTTGATTCAACCAAAAGATGGATACCTTTGTCATCAACATAAACTCAGAATTGTCGATTGTGATGACATACATCACCAAACACCACGTACAGTTACTTGTAATTCAAAAAGCTTATGAAAAATCAGGTTCTTTAGAAAGCTTTTCTATGGGGACAAGAATGCAAATGAAACATTGTATAAGATTATGAAAATAGTTTTAAAACTTTTACATAAATTTAAATAAATTTATAATATTGTTATTTTATAAAAAAATATGTGGGAACAAAAATGCAAATGAAACATTGTAGAAAAATATGAAAATGATTCTAAAGCTTTTCTATAAAAAATATGAATTATATAAGGGAATAGTTGAATGGTTGATTGATAAAAAATAATTTTAATTGAATATTAACAAAAGGTTGACTACAAGCTATAGTTAACAAATTTGTATTGAGATTTTAGTTTTTTATTTATTTTTTTTAATTTTCCGAACACCTTTTTTCAAATTTAACATCCTAAACCATGGCAATTTGGGATAAGAAAGCAACATTTTTTTTTTAGGCAACTTTCCATTTCCATTTACAACCCAAATAAAGGTTACAGCTCAGTCCGACATACGGGGCAAACGGGCAACAAGCTGCGCTGCAAGCCCCTTTTGAATAGCAAAACCTAAGCGGATAAAACCAAGTTTCTTAGCTCTAGGAGTCGCTATATGACCATGCATAACCTTCTGGATCCGCCCAAGCGTGTCCGCGCCCTCAGATGCGAGGTGCCCAAACGTGTCAAACGCAAAGGGGACAAACACATGTTGATTCTCAAGACACGCCTTCTCGTGTTTGTCCACCTTACCCGCAGCCGCTTTGGCAGCAGCCTGTCCTGCCGTGAAAACTCCAGAGCCAAAGCCCGCAAGGGGAGAGACCCCGGTCAGGTCGATACAAGCGTGCTTCCCCCTTGACCACCCAAACACCAGGACGTCAGTCGGTCTAAGGGTCGACCGCCCCTCTTTTGGGTCAGTTAAGAAATTGACAGGGGCTTCCTTTTTGGCTGAAATCCCGGCCTTTCTGAAGATGTCAAATAGCACATCCCGGACCCAGTCATGACGGTACTTGAAACCGGGGAGTTCTTACAATGCACCGCGTGCTCCCCGAACGAATCCAAACACGCCTTGCGGCAAACAGGGCACTTCTCGTCCGCGGGAAAGAGGGGTATCATAAGCCGGTACTTGAGGATAGATCGGTATTCGACCGGCGACATGCGTTGTCCGAGCCCCTCAATGGGGAGAGCATGGAGGAAATCTTGGGCATGTGGTTGACGAAGACAGCTCCACACCGCTTTTTGCCTGGCATTCATATTAAACCGAGTCTCCATATCCAGCACGATTTTACTGAAAAGGGCATTCGCCAAAACATGTTGGGGTTTAGGGGGGGCGGTGTCCTTGTCAGAGAAACCGCTAAGATAATCAGAAACGAAATCAAGATTTTCGTAAAAAAAAAAAAAAAAAAAAAAAAAAGTTTGGGATATAAGTCCCGGATTGAAGAAAATAATAATGTCAACTCATCTGTGGTTTGACCAAAAGTAAAACAAGGCTTATTGCTCAGATTGATTCGGTTTATTCTTTATTTTATTTATTTATTTTTTGTTTAATAAAAAATAAATATATTAGTTATCATACTTCTATGTTATATTATATATGAACTAATATAAATTAAGGAATTGTTTTATTATGAATTAAATATCTCAGGATTTAGATGTATAAAAAGAATATGTGTAAACTAGATATTTTAAACAAACCAGAACGACAAAACCATAAATTTAAAATACATAGCTTACACACATTTTAATCATACATTTTAATCCCGAAATATATGATTCACAATAGAACAATTTCCTAATCCATATAAATTAAAATATAATATAACACAAAAAAAGATAAATAATACACATACTTTTTATCAAACAAAAAATAAATAAATAAATAAATAAATAAAATAAAGAACAAACCGGAGCAGTTTGAGCAAGAACCCCCAGATTACTTTACTTTCAGTCAATAAGTCCTAGTTGTCAAACCTCGTATTCCAAACCTAAGATGAGTTAACGATTTTGTTATATTCAATCCTAGGCTTATTACCGAAACCATTCCGGTTTAGGGTGTCAAATTATACTTTTTGGGTGTCTACGGACAAATATATATCCCTAAAAATACAGAATTAAAAATTACACTAGAAACTCTTCGCAAACCTCCTAGTTTGACAAAAATTTCGTAAGAAGTTTTACCAAACGGTTAAAAGGGAATAACTTTAACCAATGCCAGATGTGCTCTCATTTGAGGTCAAAGCTTTATTGATCATTAAAAAAAGAGTAAATTACGGATTTCGTCCCTGTGGTTTGCACGAATTTCACATATAGTCCTTAACTTTTATTTATTACGGATTTAGTCCCAAACATTTGACAAACCATTGCAGATATAGTCCCTAAGATGGATGGCCGTTAAAATTTTCTGTTAAGTGAATATGAATTGACATTTATACCCCTCTCTTTAAATATAAAAAAAATTAAACCTAAAAAAAGCATAAAAAAGAAAATTCAATTCACAAAGTCATTCCGCCTCCGTCACTTTCACTTCCGCCACCACCGGTCACCACTTTCCGTTGTAATCATCTTTGCCAATTATTTCTTTTTCTTTTCCGTTGTAGTAATTCTTTACCTTCTTTCCGATTGACACGCGTCGTCGATAATGTCGTGATTCCCGATTCACAGTGTTTTAGGGTTTGTTTGATTAGGGCGCCGTTTAGTGATGAGGGAGCCGTTTGATTAGGGTCGCGACGGTGGAGGAGGGCGCCCTTTGGTGATGAAGGAGACGTTTGGTGATGAAGGCGCCGTGGTGGAGAATGGATATTATATTGAGGTTAATCATCTGAATGTTTTGTAGAGCGGGCGTGAAGGTGAGAAGGGAGAACAGAGAATTAGTCTGTGAAGGAAATTCCGACAATTCCGACATGGTGGTGGTGGTGATTACCAAAGATGATGGTGGTTGTTAAACGACGAGATTACCATGAGAGGATCCGTTAACGGAGGAACAACGACGAGAGATGGAGGTGTAGCGTGGGGAGCGGCCTTGGGAGAAACGGCTGGTGTGTCGGTTTTATTGCAGGAGATGTGGCGAAGGGCTGCACGATTTAGAGGGCTAATTTGGGGGTAACTAAAATGTGGGAGACGAAGATCAGCCATGGCTTTAATTTTAAGTTTTAGGTTTTTTTTTAGTTTTAAAGAGAGGGGTATAAATGTCATTTTACACTCATTTAACAGAAAAATTTAACGGACATCCACGATAGGGATGAAATCCGCAACAGTTTGTCAAATGTTTGGGACTAAATCCGTAATAAATGAAAGTTAAGGACTATATGTGAAATTCGTGCAAACCACAAGGACGAAATCCGTAATTTACTCTTAAAAAAATTATAAAAAAATTATAAAAAAATTAGAAACAGGCGTGTCCTTATGGGATTCAGTTTATGGGTGGTGATATAACAGGATGGTCGGCAAGGTGATTATTCATCACCATTACGACGAACGAGACCTTATCACATTGTGTCTTCATTACCCCATTTCGTTTCTTTAAACATGATTATTATTATTATTATTTTAGTAATAATAAAACGGAAAAGATCTTATTAAATCTTCAAATATAAAACTTGAGGTTTCATCAGATAGGAGCGAAAGACTAAAAGATGTATAATCACTAAACAATCATCTGAACTATGCAAATAATCATCATTTGAAACCCTCAACTAAAATCCTTACAAAAAAGTCTAATTTTTATAAAAATAACAGAATGTTAAAATTCAAAAAATGTTTGAAAATGAAAGTTTCATGGCCTCATAGAGAAGATTAGATTTAACAACACGGTTTATTCAGACATATGCTTGTCTTTGATTTAAAATTTAATCATCGGCCGATTTTTACAAAAAAAATTAAATAAATAAGAGATGAAATTAAACTGAAAAATTAAGAAAGAATTTAGTGGACTCAGTTTATGGGTGGTGATATAGCAGTATGGTCGGCAAGGTGATTATAAATCACCGTTACGACGAACGAGACCTTATCACTTGAGATCGTCATAGCCCATTTATAATAATCAAGAAATTAAATAAACATAAACACGATTAAATTTGAATTGCTGATGATCAGAAAGTCAGAAACAATGAAAAAAATCGAACCTTTTTGGCTGGAAACAAAACCCTAAAATGGAGAGGAATAGAAAGATGGGTGAAGTTTGATGAATCCTGTGTTTCAACTTATAGAGGTATGCTAGGGTTTACGATCTGTTTTCTGTTATTGGGCCCTTCCTAAAATTGATTGCAAGTGGGTTTGGGTCGGAATGGACCAGTTCGGTCAGGTCCAGGTAATTTTGTTTTTTACTTGCTTTTTATCGGCTAACCATTTAAAAATGACTTATTGGTTTATTGACTTTTTAAAAAGATGACTTATTGGTTTATTGACTTTTTAAAAAGCCAATAAGTTAAAAAATATTGTTTGGTAACTCAAAAACACTTTTCATTTTAACTTTTGGTAAAAGGTGGAAAAAATGTTTCTAAAAGTCACAAAATCCTGGCTTTTGAAAGTGCTTTTGGCTTTTTGATAGTGCAATTATTATAATACTCTTATTTAACCTTATATTCACATTTTTTTTGAACGGCTAAATCTACACTACACCTAAACTAACTCCATAAATCTCCAAAGAACTGCTTATGCCTGGGATAGAACCCAGGACCTCCAGGTAAGGCAAAGCCTTACCACCTCCCCCTTAACCACTAGGCTAAGAGCTCATTGGCCAACCTTATATTCACATAATCTTATACCCACATAACCCTATTTTAGTCATTTTACTTATAAAATAAATAATCTCACTATAAAAGTTAATCGAAACATTTCTTTAACAATCCATTTTTAAAAAGTAATAAGTCAATAAACACTTTTACTCAAAATCATCGTTGCACTTAAATAAGCACTCCCAAACATACCCTTCAACATGTAAAATTTTCTATTATTACAATAGATCATTTTTCTTGGCTCATCTTTATTTTTTCAAATTCTTTCGTACTAAATAAAAATTGTAGCGAAAAAGGAAAAAAGTTTCATTCTTGCTCATTGTTTGAATGTTGTCATAAGACCCGGGTTCGTTTCTTCTGCCCGGTCCCCACAACTCGCTTCTTATTTTAACTTTACACTTTTCAGACCTTTTTTTTTCTAAATTTATTTTGTGTTTCATACTCATAAAACTTGGGTTCGATCCTTAGTAACGCACAAGCAAAACCTACTCGTTGGATTTAAAAAGAAAACAACAAATTGTTCATTTACGAATATATAGGATTTTGACAATTGGTGTTATTCTAACTCCTAAGATTTCACATGACCTTAAGTTGACATGGTTGGTTGGTGCGCATACCTTTCAAGTCTCGAATTGGATAAACAAGGATACGATATTGATTGCGCACATCAGGAAGGATTGGAGACCATGGACAAGCTATGGACAAACACCCCTAACGCCGCACACCTGACATGCGGCGTCCATAGCTGGCCACCTCAACAGACGTGCGGGGTTTTATCTCCGTGATGGAGAGTGTCTAATTGGGGCGAAGGCGGTGGCTACGATAATAAATTTTGTTTCTTTATGATTATTATGTGACACAAACATGATACAAATTCGAATTGTACTATTAACAAAGTTCACGGGTCTCAATTGATTTGATGTCACGTGACGGTCTTCTTTTAATTTTTTAATGTCGTTATATAGTAATTTTGTATTCACATTTTATTTAGAATTTTTTTTTTATTTACCGTTATGCAGTCACTATATACTTGCGCTTCCTTACATTGTGTTTTAGCGATGTAAGTGACTTATGTTCTTACATTGCGTTTTAGCGATGTAAGTGACTTATCGACCGACATTATCTCCGCCCAACATGTGAGCAATTGAATCTAGTTCATTTGATAATTTTTGTTTACTTCAAAAAGAAACTAAGCAAAGACACCCTTTCTTTATTTGTAACTCCTTCCTTCCCTTGTTTTAGCTTAGTTTATCACAAAAGCGGAGCTTAGAACTACTTAGTATTGTATGTTGTTACTATAGTTTCACGGCTCAATACTTCAAAATTGCATTTTTACATCCTTAATATATTTCTAGTGTCAATTGCCTGTTAGTTTGTTAAATGTGGAAATTGAAAACCCATCTAACCCGGCCTCATTTGACCTTCAAAGACGAATCTGGATGACTGTTCAATCACCTGCTTTTGTAATAACAGATAAAATACAACATCCGTTGTGTTGTTTTGATTTATGCAATTATATTTACAAATTGGTTTCTTTGCTTGTTTACCACCAAATTATGTCCAGATTCTGACAGAAAATAGAAATAGAAGTTGTTTTTTATATATCAAAGATAAATAGGTAACCTCAGAAAATTCTGATATATGAAAAGGTATGAATCAAGTGAAAAAATATTTACAGGCCGACTGCATTTAGTATCTTGAAATTTCCTGAGAGGTTGTAGGTCTCTTTGAATCCAAAGTTGAAAGCATCTGAGGCATTGACATGCCACCAGATACCACAATTTCTGCAACCAAAGCAACAACATAAGTCAGTGTTTGATTAAAAACTAGCAATCTTCTGATGTCCCGTAATCTCGATCCAATTAGAAAAGACCACAACGTTGTTTAGTTATGGTAACGGTATCAGGTCACTTACCAATTCCTTCGCGAACAGATAAATTCGGTCTGATAACGTCTTTTGAATTCACTAGAAAGATATCGCCAATGTAAAGATGGTTTGTTGGGACATATACCGTGTATAGCTCCTCGTCCCCCGAATAATTCTGTGACAAACATTTCCATCAATATTCTCAATAGTAATGCAAAACAAATATATATATGTGTGTGTGGCTGTATTAGACAGGGCATGTTCAATACATAACGGATGTTAACTAGAGAATGCATAAGCATTTGTATGTTATGTTGTGTTGACTAGATATATAATGGGAGAGAGAAAACAAACAAACATATCCATTAGAATTTCACTCATAGCAAAGCTATTGGTAGGGTCTAGAGAGGGTGAGATAAGGGCAAACCTTTCCTCTATCCGATAGGATAGAGAGGCAGCTCAAAAACAAGGGAGAGCAAGAAAGGCAGTTATGCAGGTTACGTTAGGTCTTTTATTATATTTGTGAATAGTATTAATTTATCAATATTTTGTGCAAATTATATATTTTTATTATTATTGTGGTTTTCTTGTGCCTAGGCAAGATGCGATCCCTTTGCACCTTGGGGGTGCCTTTAACTACCTACAAAAAGGTACAAATGTTTATGGGATTCTCGTAGTTCATAATTCTCTATTGAACGGCCCTCTATATGTGTTCGTATAAGAATAAAGGATATGGACCTGAAGAGTGACTGATGAAGTAATAAACCCGAATGCATATTCGCCAATACGAGGATGATTAATTATCACGACTTCCTTAAAGGCTTGTGTGTTCTGATCTGCGTATAGTGAAGGAATAATAACATTAAGATGGTTGTTTTATTTTTTTATATTAGAGGAAAATGACTCGATTAATTACCTGGATTAATGGCTGCACTGATCTGCTTGGATGCATTGTAGATATGACCCATAAATGGCAATCTTTTGATCACCCATTCTCCAAGGCCCAGAACAGAAGCGCCCAACCATGATGACATGAACACCCCAACCAGAAATATAAAAGTTATTGAGGTTATAAACCCCAGACCTATAAAAATAAGTTAGGGGGTGTGATAATGTGCATTTCTGAAATAATTAATTGATTACTACAATTTAGGTCAAATAACTAGCTTTGAATAAGTAGTTTCTGATTATTATCAAGTAATCTAGTAATCTACTTTAAAGAAGAACAGAGTATTTAGTTACCAAATATATTTATGCCCAGTTGATCATATATTGGAGAGAAAAACCCATCTACAAAATGTATAAACCACCATGTAATGTAGAAAGTAATAGCCATTGGTAATAAGATGACACTGCAAAACGGGTCATAAGAAAAGATAAATTAGCAAATAATCAAACCCTTAAAATTGCAAACAAAACTTTAAGAATTAAGAATGGGATTTTTGCTTACCATCCTGTCATGAACTTTTTAGAAGCCCAGCTCCTGATGAGTTTGGCAAAAGTCTACATGAAAATAATAGAAATTAATTTACATATCCATCTTGAAACTGATGATGAATTTCATATCTGTCTGATTTTTACACACTATCTTGTTTCCATGACTGATCCACTTGTTTACCAAAATTTTCTGACACTTATGTTTCTAGTACTTTGTGACTTTTGTAGAACCTATGAGCTATAAGTGTAATTTCAAGTCGGTTTTCGGGAGTTTAAGATCAGGTTTCGAGTAATGAAAATCCAAAGACCTGTCCCATTGTCATCCCTATTTTAATCTAATCGCCCGCCCTGTATAAGTTATCTTAACATGTGATTTAAGTATTAACCAAGTTATACAGTTTAACCCCTAAAGGCCACCAGCCTAGCACAAGCTACATTTCACCGAATAGCAAGCCATTTATGGGGTCTGTGAGTTAACCGGAAACGAGTTCTCATGATCATAAGACAGCATGTTATACATTTTAGATGCCAATAAGTAGAAATTCATTATTAATTACTCAGTTTAGTCCATCAAACATACAGCAGATACCATATGGTCCATATCTATATTCTGCCAAACTAGTATAACAATCCCCCAAATTTAGAACCCTAATCAACACAATTGTAACTTCCAAACCAATAATCCATCTATCAAAATAAAACAAAATGCTAATTCCATATCATACAATCCGAAAAACCAAAACTCAATCCAAATCATTCAGGAAATTGAATCAATCCGAACAGTAGAACGAGAGAGAGTAAAACCTCACGGCCGGCGGTATGCGATGACGGAGTTGAAGAACACGAGGGTTTCGAAGAAGCCGCATCACCATTAGCGACTGGTATAAGAAGCTCCCGATCTTTTTCTCTGCTAATCGGTAACTTTTCATCCCCCATCACTCTCTCTCTACTTTCTCACTCTAGAAGTTAGCTTGAAATCACAAAATCTGAAACTTGTGAGTGGTGATCTGCTACCGGACACTCGAATTTGGATAGAAATCGAACTTAAAACGGTGAATCCAAGGTGCCCTGCGAAAAATTCGAGGATTCTGGTGCTTGTTATTTAAACCCTAAATTATATATACAGATTCTGCAATTTAGGCACAAATTTTTAATGGGTGATGTTCTATTAGGGGTCGGTTGTGGATGAGCTGTATCTAATCATGTAATGACAGCTCTTACGTCCATATTTATAAAATGAGGCCATGTACTACAGGTAATTGGCATATTTAGTCCCTATACTTTTAACTTTGATCGGGCTTCTTTGATCGATTTTATACACCGTCTTTTGGTTCGTATGGAAAGAAAGAAACAATCGGGCTTTCAAGAAGTTGAAGTTGGCTGGCAACGCTATCATTGAAGTCTTGAAGACATAGTCTCCCGATTAGTTGGCTGGATTAAATAAAGGCTTAATCTGTCTTCTTTTTATAAGAAAATAGATTATTCAACCCATGCAGTATTTCTATAGGGATATGCATTGTAGCACGTAAGGCTCAAGTTTACAAAATAAATAACCATGGTTGTAAAATGGTATTGCCCTGCCAAGACGTGGATTATAATGGTTTTGTTGAAGAAAAAAAGAAACTAAATCATTATGTAGCTTGTTGCGCGCCTACCCTGCATGACGACTTGATGTCGTGTGTCTTTCCCTTTTCGAGTTGTAATTTAAATAGAAATTACAAAATAATGAATCATGGCATGACTAGAAAGTTTGTTCTATCAAACTCAACATAGAAGATTCAACCAACTTTCAATTAAACATCTACAACAGTTTGAAAAACCTTGAAATTGAACCTTGGTGAACAAAATAGTAATCAAATATCTGTCTACGCAACATAACACCTGCAAACAGTAACAAAAAAAAATATACCAAACTAAACTTTCAAAACTTAGATATTAGAAACAAGTGAAACTGATAAACTATTAGGAACTAGAATTCCCTTTATCCCGAATTTCTTTAACACAATAGATGCATATGTGCAAGTTGTTAAAGCATCAAAATATAAAATATGATGGTATGTCAATTGCCCAGTTTACCTCAACTTTCGACACACAGTTTTAGAGGGTCAAATAAAGAATGACGAGGATAACCATTATGGGTGGGGAGAGTAGTCACAAAACTACCCTAAATGGTAGTTTTGTAACAACCAGTGACATTTTGTCGCATGAGAGATAAGAATGAGAGAGAAGAATTACCCTTAACATAGTTTTTGAGGGCAGAGTGGTCAAGAAAAAGTACCCTTGAGGGTAGCTAGTTCCAACGGTCGAAAATAATTCAAAGAAAGAGCGGGTAGCTTCGGATACTAATACCCGCTAGTAACCAAAAAAGAATCCGCCACCCAAGTACCCCAATAAAGGGGGAGTGGTAGCCGCTGGTCTACCCGCGAACCCGAAGTACCCGAAGGGGAGTACCCGCAAGTACTCCGCCTACCCTAAGATAATTGAGCTTGGTTAACTAATTCACTATCCAAAAATAATAATAATATCACTTGAGAAACTTTTGCATATATTTTTATATAAACGCAAAAAAATAAAATAAAATAATAACCATGCCTAATAAAGAGTATGATCAATCCCTCCTAATTCACATCTTTGTTGAAAGATTTTTTTTTTGTAAATCCTTAGATAAGGATTCAGAAAATACCGAAAACCTTTCACAAAATTCTCAACTAATAGTAAAATTATCACTTAATCAGAATGCTTGACAGGGTCCTTGGAGGGTGAGATGTATGTAACATTACCTCTACAGCAAAGCATAGAGAGGCTGATTCCAAGGAGATCTCCAAATCCGGACTACATGATAATATATATATATATATATATATATATATTATATAAAATAATAATAATAATAATAATAATAATAATAGAAATAATAATTAAAATATTAAAAAATAATAAAATAAATAAGTATAAGAAATAAAAAGTAGTTTAAAAATAATAAGTAAATTATAAAAAATAAATCAATCAAAATAAATTCAATAATAAATAAAATTCAAAAAAATAAGTAAGATAAAAAGTTCAAAATTTTAAAAAGTAAAATAAATAAATAAATAAATAAATAAAATTAAGTATAATAATAATAAAATAAAAGTTCTAATAGTAATAATAATAATAAAATAAAATAAATATAAAAATAAAAACAATAAAGATAAAGCGAGATCCTACCCGCCTCCCCCCACTACCTAATCTCCTCTAGACATCCTTAGCCATAGTCATACGCCTCCACGATGACCTATCATCAACCATATCCCTAAAGAGGTGGAAGTCTAACACATCTTGCCTAATGCGCTTGTCCCACGTCAATTTTGGTCTGCCCTCCCTCTGCGTCCCTCAACAAGGATGGAATCAACTACTCTGACCGGCGCTATCAGTTGTCTCTTCTTCACGTGCCCAAACAATCTTACTCTACTCTCACAGATCTTCTCCGGAATACACGCAACCGTAATTTTTTCCCCGAAAGACTTCATTTCTAATTTCGTCAAACCGTGGGTGTTCATTTATCCACCTCAACATTCTCATTTCTAAAAAAAAAAAGTTTGATATATAAAAGCAACGATATGATACTAAAACCAATGAAATCTTAAAGAAAAAAAATAAAGGAGACAAAATAGATCATCAAAGGAACAAAAAAAAATAGAAAGCAAGAAAAAGTTTGTATTCGGAGTCTCTAAAGATTGATCTTGAGACCTAAAATTATGTTCAATGGCTCCACCAGCTATATCATTTAACTCCTTTATTGATTGTGTTACGTTTACATATGTTTATCTATGAAAAAAACGTTTATAAAAATACTTGACATAACACCTTTTTAAAAGAAAAATACTGAAAACTCACCACATAGCAAGCTCAGATTATGATACGTGGAGGTAGAGATTGATCAATCATAAGACAAGACTATTTATAAGAAGTTAAACTTTATTAATATTTCTAATATAGTAATTAAACTTTATTAGTGTTTAAATTGTTCTACTTTTCATTTAAACCGCATTTTTATTTAAATTTAAATACTTGATATGCTATCTTCGATTCTCCTCACAAACATTTCCCTCCTTAACCCATCTGTCATTTCACTTGATTGAAATCATGGTAAACCGAACCTGGGTAAAGTTCATGTAAGAACCATTATCTATTATAAGAACTTAAGAACCAACTTAAATGAGGGATAATTAAGTAATTTTGTCCTTTCTCTTTAATTCCCCACTACATTCTATTGTACAAACTTGTAAGAATTAAGGGAAAATTATTTCAAATAAAGTTTTTTGGGTAATTTGATATTTTTTTTTAATTTAATTTCATATATATCCACTCATATCCACCCGATGACTTAAAAAAAAAGTTTTTTTTTTTGTTTTTTTTTTGCTTTTCCGACTATGTTGCATATATGCAACATATGAAACATAAAATGTTGCATATATGCAACATACAATGTTGCATATATGCAACATGGTATGTTTCATATGTTGCATATATGCAACATACCATGTTGCATAAATGCAACATTATATGTTTCATATGTGCAACATGGTATGTTTCATATGTTGTATATGTAACATACCATGTTGCATATATGCAACATTATATGTTTCATATGTTGCATATGTGCAACATTATATGTTTCCATATGATGCATATATGCAACATAGTCGGACTTACAAAAAAAAAATGATTTTTGTTTAGTTTTTTTGTTTTTTTAGGTCGTTAAGTTGTCATTATGTGTATAGACACGAAGGAAAAAAGAAGAAGAAACATAAAAATTATCTAAATAACTTTCATTCAATTGAAATTTAATGGTTCTTATATTAGTTCTTAAGTTCTTACAATAATATTGGTTTGTACTAGAACTTTACCCAACCGAACCTATAAAAAAACAATATTCATATTATCTTATTTATATTATAGGGTTGTGTTCTATAGAAAACCAATATTTTATAAAAAACCAAAAAACTAAGGAAAAAAATTATTATTTTTTAAACTTTTTTTATATGTTTCTTTCATGATTTTAAGAATATTGGAAAAAGAAAAAACTTTAAAAACGTTTTCGAGTTTTTTTTTAAAAATAAAATAAAATTCGAATTTTAGCTTGAAATTAATATTGCACTATGCAACAATAATATAAAATTGGTTTATGAATGTCAATTCTTTGTTTTTTACATTATTCGCATAAACCACATTCATATTTAAGTTAAGTCTCTTGTTTTTAAGTAGTTTAATTATAATGCATTATGCAATACTATTGGTACTATTGCATGATGCAATAATAAAAAATCACTAAACTTTTTATTTTTAAAATTTTTTTCCCATAAATAAAGCTAATAAAATTATAGAATTTTTGGTGAAATTATTTTTAAAAAATATTAATATATGAAGAAGTTATAGAGAAAAAAATGTTGGTTTTTTGGTTTTCTGGATAATTATTGGTTTTCTATAGATCTTTCCCCTTATATTATATATATAATATATATTTATATTTATTTGAGTCTAATCAAAAAAGTTATTATAGAAGATGTCATATAATGTTAAATTCAAGGATATGACTTCTGTCATAAACTATAAATGAATTCGATATAACTTAGACCATCTCCAATGTAAAAGTTTAAATACATTATATATGAATTATTATTAGGGCATGTGGTATACATGGTGTTAAAGAGTGGTGTTATCACGCCAAATGGACGATGAGAGTGGTGTTATCACGCCAAATGGACGATGACTGGACAACACTATATTTCAACACCAAGTGTGGTATACATGGTGTGATATGGTGTGTGGTGTTGAGTTGTTTTTTATTGGTTAAAACAAAAAAAAAAAATTTTTTTTACATGTGATCATTTAATTGGAAGAAACTCACACAACACCCCTCAAAACGGCGTGAAAAGTTTCACACCAAAACATCACACCATACATAACACCACAAATCACACCACCCTGGTATGGTTTCACGCCGTGGAAATGTGCCATGTAGGCATCACGCATGGTGAAAACGACACCATACCAAGTGCTCTTATTTTTTTTTATTTTTTTCTCTCTTTACTTTCCTTTTTTTTGTCACAATCAATTTCTCTCTCTTTAAGGATATGCACTTAGGTACATACAATTTTTTTCTCTTTCAAATTTCTCACATCGACATCATCAAATCAATGCATTATAAATGAACCCTATTAAAGATGGTCTTAGTTACGGGTAAATTAAAATCATTGTAGTTTCTTTTTAATGGTAAATTTGGATTACTAATGAGGACATTACACCACCCACCCGATCATCCTCGATTCCTATCAGGAGAAACTCACCACTGGTGACAAAACCCCTTGGCTCAACTTATAACCCTCATTTTTTATTTTTTTTGTTACAAGTGGGACTTGAACCTAATACCTCTTGATAAGGGGTCATACACCTTTGCACTAGGCTAAGCTAGTGGGTGTCAAATCATTGTAGTTTACTACTAGAAATTTTTTTTTTACAAGAAATAAAAAAAATATATATTAACAAATAAGATTGGAACAGAAGAGAAGTAAGTTGACCTTTGAATCCCATTCCCGCCCTTTCTGCTAGCCATGAACTTAGCCTTCTTTCATACATTCTTTAATATCCATAAACATGCACCCACGTTCATAATCTCCCCAACATCATCTTTCCCCCAATTCCTTCTTTATCTCAAAAACAACACACAAAATTCATAACTTATCCCAGAAAAAATCAATAAACCTCAAGAAAAATCGATCACTCCGACCGCAGACACTCCAAAAACAAGAAGCATGTCAGTTAAACCCGATCGAAAACAGTAAAGCTGACCTATTTCAGGTTAGTTTGTTTTTATGTTTGTGTACTTTTATGTTCTTTCCTCAAATGTTGGAAAAGACAGTTTTTTTAGTTTTTTCTTTTATAGACATGGAAGAAATGAAGGAAAGATTTGTGAGGCTGCTACTGGGAGAGGATATGACAGGTTGTGGAAGAGGGGTTTCATCGGCTTTAGCTTTATCGAACGCGATTACAAATCTTGCTGGTAATATTTTTCTTTTTTGATTCCAGTTTATTTGAACAAGTGGGAGGTTTTTGATTCATTTATCTTCAGATTTTTGGGCAATTTTCAGCTTCTGTGTTTGGAAAACAGAATAAACTTGTTCCAGTTCCAGAAGATAGAAAAAGAAAATGGAGAAAAGAAATTGAATGGCTCCTTTCAGTGACTGATCACATCGTTGAGTTCGTCCCGTCTCAACAAATAGGCAAAGACGGATCGAATATGGAGGTCAGTGATTTATATGTGCATTTTTAGTGTTTTATTATGTGTTTTATAGGGTTATTAGAGGTGGAGAAATGGGTGGGTCAGACGGGTTGGATAACAGGTCAAAACAGATAATTTGTTAAACAATTGGGCGGGTCGGGTTTCATTCTTGGGATTCAGCTTCATGTTTATGTTGATTTTTGCAGATTATGGTGACACAACAAAGACGGGATCTACTCATGAACATTCCCGCTTTAAAGAAGCTAGACGCGATGCTAATTGTAATAAATTACGAAAAAAAACTTGATTTATAAAAGTCAAATCTATTCTGTTGTGGTTTGAAGTGAAGTAATGAGATGAATTATGAATACATGTTTCAGGAGTGTTTGGAAAACTTTAAGGATCAAAAAGAATTCTGGTATGTGCCTGAAGATGCAGATGAATCCATGGAAAAATGGTGGATACCTAGGGTTAAAGTTCCTCAGGGAGGGCTTTCAGATGAATCAAGAAAATGGATTCAGCTTCAAAAGGATACATGCAACCAAGTTCTTAAAGCTTCCATGGCCATAAACGCGCAAGTTCTTTCGGAAATGGAGATCCCAGAGAGCTACATCGAAACCCTGCCAAAGGTAAATTTGAAATATTAAGCATGATTTGTTCCTCTCAAGCCCCAGGTCTCTCTGGGAGCAACCCTCTTTATCCCATGAGATATACATAGAGAGGTCTCTCTAAGAGTCGCCAATGGGACATAGAGGTCTTTGAAAGCACCCTATTTATCCCATGGGATAATGAGTGTCTTTCTGAAGAAGCCACTTTATCCCATGGGATAGAGACCGCTCCAAAAAGAGACTGGGACATAGGGGTCTTTGAAAGCACCCTATTTATCCCATGGGATAATGAGTGTCTTTCTGAAGAAACCACTTTATCCCATGGGATAGAGACCGCTCTAAAAAAGAGACTGTATTGATTTCATCCTCTTTAGACCCTATTGTTTTCCATGTGATTTTATTGGGTATGTTTGTTTGTTTTTTTAAGCATTATTTGTACCTCATGAATCTATTTATGACAAACAGAATGGTAAAACTAGCTTGGGAGATGCAATCTACAAGAGCATTACAGATGAGCTCTTCGACCCGGGCCAAATTCTATCGACGATGGACATGTCGTCGGAGCAGAATGTAATGGATCTCAAGAACAAAATGGAAGCTTCAATTGTCATATGGAAAAGAAAAATGAACTATAAGGAAATGAAACCTTCTTGGAGTTCAACTATAAGCTCTGAAAAAAGAGAACTCTTTGAAGAAAGAGCAGAAACCATTTTACTACTAATCAAACAAAAATTCCCAGCACTTGCTCAATCCTCACTAGACGTTAGCAAAATCGAGCACAATAAAGTATGATCATCAAGAAAACTTCCCCTTTTTACTTGCATCGATCTAATCGGTTATAAATCTTGATAATTATTCGAATTATGTAGGATATCGGTCACTCTATACTAGAGAGCTTTTCAAGAGTGTTGGAGAGTTTGGCCAACACAGTAATGAGGCTAATAGAAGATGTATTGAAGGCAGATGAAGTGGCACAAAATCCATCATTGGGGATGAACAAGAGGAACCAATCAATGGATTCCATGTCAGCGTTAACCCCACGATCGATACCTACGCTTGAGTATCTAATGGACCGAGCTACTCCAGTTCATAGTCCTCGAGGAACGCCTAGGTTGTCGGATTCCAAGGGATGGGGAGTGGATCTGGGAGAAGTGATGGAGACAAATGGGAACTCTAGTCCTAATTTGAAGATTAAGCATGTTAAAATTTTGGCAAAAGCAAAGATGTCATATATTGAGAAGCTTGAAGCTTATGGGTTAAGAAGCCCAACTGCCAGACATTAACAGTTTCCTAACTACTAGAACAAGAAAGATTTTGTTTTAACTTTATGTTTTTGTTAGATTAAGGTTTGTATTTGCCCTCAAAACTTATGTATCTATCTATTGAATGATCTATGTATGTTACATTGCAATTTGACTAATAATTGTATGGGAAACTTATGTAGTGTGAAATTGTACATTAGGCATCTGTTTCCATATTGACAAAGCAAATCAACATACCAACTTTCTTAACCAGCTTATGTTTTATGTTTTATTTAGGCTGTGTTTGGCGCACTAGCTGAAAAGCTAGCTGCTAGCTGATAAGCTAGCTGTTAGGTGATAAGCTAGCTGCTAGCTGATAAATTACAAGCTAGCTGATAAAAAATAACGTTTGGTAAAAACTAGCTGATAAATATAAAATGACATAAAAGTACATGTCATAAATGTAAATAAAGATATTTATTTATAAGTTAGGGAAGGATAAAACTGGAAATATTATAAAAGCTAGTTGAAACGCTACTCCAACTAGCTTATAAGCTAGCTTTTTGACGTTACCAAACGGGACTTTTAAAAAAAAACTGGCTTATTAAAAAAAGCTCCGTTTGGTAACGTCAAAAAGCTAGCTTATACGCTAGCTGATAAGCTAGCTTATAAGCTAGCTTATAAGCTAGCTTATAAGCTAGCTTATGGCGCGCCAAACACAGCCTTAGAGGTGGCAATTTAGACCCATTTCGTTTTAGTGATAAACGGGTCAATTTTAGTTATACTTTGCCTATAAAAGATCAACTTAAACAGAAAATGTAAGCTCCGTTAAATGTAGTAAACAATTAAGTTAATTAAGATACACCTATCTTATAAAATCCTAATAGTTATGACTCATTTAAATAAAATACTCATAATTATCTAAACCCCAAACTAGATAATTAGTGAAGGAGACTTGAATATGTCCAAAGCCCTTTTTAATATCACCTAATCTAATGTTGTTCTTAAAGGATAGTTTGGTGGTAAAATTATGTTCATCAACTAAAAGATTGTGACATCAAATTCTATAAAAAACAAGTATGAATTTAGTTACTAAAAAAAATCACTAAACCTGCTTACCCTAGACTTTCAAAGTAAAAACCGAAAAGGTATCGGTTACAATCCAAAATAACACTATGTTCATTAAAAATATTCACTTGTGGCACATATATTATTCCGCATTTTGTTGTTTTTGTATATATTCTATCAACCGCCCTCTCTGATATTTGAATAATCCGTTTTATCTTCCAGAAGCCACAAAACGTGTTGGCGATAAACAGACAACATAGGAAATAGCACATGACAGCTTAGATTACTTAGTCAACCCTTAAACCAACTGTCAAACACCACAAATCTCGCCATAAATCTTTGAATCTTTCAACTAACTTCAATAATTAATCGTATATTTTAGTTAAATATATGTCAAACATAAATACAAATTAAAAAAAAGAAAAAAAAAATCAGCATCTTTTTTTGTACAATTACCATCAAAACCCGTCCCCGAAGCCCCGAACATCTTTCCTCAACTTACCCATCTCCATCTCGCGAGTATTCGGCCCTTCACTACTTGACCCGGACGGGTTCAACCCGTATTCACTTGCGGGTCGGCCGTACTCGCTACTCGCATACTCTTGTGTGCCCAAAGCCATTTTTCTAAACTTGATCATGTCTTCATTGTACTGAGCCGTATCATAGTCCGAGCTACCGTTGTAGACCGAGCTGTGTCCCGGCTTGATCCCATCATCGAGGTCGGATAGTGACATGTCACCTTCTAAGGCTCGAACCACCTGGCTCATCTTGGGCCGCCGGCGAGCTGAATGGCGGACACACGCAGCAGCACACGACAACATCCTAGCCATCTCGTTATGGTTGTAGTTTCGTTGTAGACGTGGGTCGATGATGGAGTCGAAGTTCCCGTCTTCTAGAGCTCGAGTTAGCAATGGCCTTGCCTGTAGTCAAAATGTCCAATAATCAGCTATTTTTCCATTTAAATCTACAAACAGGGCCAGTCCTGAGAATTTAGAGGCCCTGTTCGAACTAAAAGAATGGGCCCTGCTCAAAAATAAAATGTAAATAGAAGAGGTTCTTAAATAAGACAAAAAATAAGTTATAACGATAAACATAAGAAAATTATGGTTTTATAATGACTAACTAAGTAGTTACTGACAAATTTTGCAGATCTCTTAGCACTTTTATAGCAAATTGATTGACAAAGTCTTCATAGTTTATAATATAGATAATTTTTTTTTGAAAATATAGGCCCTCGAAAATGATGGGCCCTGTTCCGTCGTACCTCTCGCACATGCTCAGGGCCCCCACTGTCTACAAATCAAAAGTTTATAAGGAAATAGAAGGCAAACGGTTAACAAGCTGTGCCGCTAAACCTAATCAGTTTCACATTAAAAAATGCAAAGAGCGAGAGTAGGAAAACGAGTTTTTTACTTACCCAATCGACTAAACTATCATCCATAAACGTATTAGCCGAATCTACGGGTCTACGTCCTGTGATCAACTCTAAGAGCATGACACCGAATGAGAAAACGTCCGATTTCTCCGTGAGTTTGCCCGAAGAGGCGTACTCGGGTGCTAGGTAACTACACATTGCAAATTCATAACAAAAACATGAGAAATGATTCAAAAAATGGAACTTTATTATCAAGAAAACAAGCATTAGTTATATACCCAAAAGTTCCCATCACGCGGGTTGAGACATGGGTCGCAACATCAGATGTAATCTTGGCAAGCCCGAAATCAGCAACCTAGATAGTAGATAATAATGTCGATTCGATAAGCACAAATCATGGATATCCAAAAATCGAAAAAGAAACAAAACAAAAAGAGAAGATGTATATACTTTAGCTTCAAAACTGAAATCAAGAAGAATGTTAGCGGCCTTGATATCGCGATGAATGATCTTGGGATTACCTGCAAACACACGAACGAATGTTAACGACTAATAATCATGTGTTTTGTAACATATAACACGATAGAGATCACGAAAAAAAGCTTACAATCTTCATGAATATAAGCTAGTCCTTTAGCCGATCCAAGAGCTATACGCAATCGTGTCGCAAACTCCATCACGGGCCGATTCTTATCTACAACATCATGTTCACATGTTAATAACATAAAAGAGGAAACTAACAAAAACAAAGTTACAAAATCAGTTTTTGATGTAAGGATGAAATTAAGATACCATGTAAATGGAACTCCATGGTGTTATTAGGAACAAACTCATAAACAAGTAGTCTTTGAGATCCACTTATGCAATATCCAACTAATGAAACAAGATGCTTGTGATGAACTCGGCTAATTATCTCGACTTCGGCTTGAAACTCTCGTTCTCCCTGACCGCTACCAACTTTCAACTGCTTAACCGCTACGTCTTTCCCATTTGGAAGAACCCCTTTATGGACGTAACCAAACCCGCCCTGACCGAGAAGATTGGCATCCGAAAACCCATCGGTAGCAACGGCTAGTTCTTCGTATGTGAATGTACTTTTGGAGAAACCTAGTGATAATCCTACTGTTGGAGTTGAACCGTCTGAGTAATTTGATCCTGAACCGCCGCTGCTGGTTATAAATGGCGGTGGTTGTTGTGACGGGGATCTGGCGGGTGATTGTGGTGGTCTTGTTGCCATTGATGGTGGAGGTTTTAGTGGTGGTATTGTGACAACATGATCTCCTTGAGGTGGGGTGGTATGATGCCATTGTTGAGGCGCGCCACCATAAGGTTCAACTGCGCTATCAAAAGTTATAAACGTTAAAATGATGAAATATTGAATTAATATTATTAGATATGTAACAGATATATAGACAATATCAATGTTTTAAAACCAGATTTTTAAATCGGACCGGACTTATGTCAAAAATGTTCAATCGGTTGAGTACTCAAACTTGTAAATTTATAATATACACTTTATAAATTTTTAAGCACGACAAATGACAAAATTAAACTTCAAGATAAAATGCTAAATAAATTACAATTATCCTAAAAAAACCATATAAATTTTAATCAAACTATATTTATCCAAAACAAAGAGCATTAAAATGTTGTACACATCCAATCTATATATCTATATATCTATATATCTATATATCTATATATATATATAATAAAAGAAAAGTTTTTGGCATCACAATTTGCCATGTGGCATCACCATATTCATCCTCAACAATTTTTCCCGCCAATTCTCCTAATTATGGAAGTGATTTGTATTTCCAATTTTTTATTATTGCATTCCAAAATATTTTAATAACCAATTATTTAATTACTAAAGATATAAAAATACATAATTGTCGTATATTATGATTGTATTTATAGTTTTTTTTTTAAAGTTATCCGTGTAACACACGGGGATAAAAAACTAGTACAATATATAGGCAAACATGAACACAACACATTAAAAATCATAACTAACAAATATTAAACTTACAAGATTTTTAGCCTACATTTAAAAACCTGTTTAATTGGTGGGCTGATCGAGCCGCCGGAAAAATTAAACCGGGCACACCCAAATCATCATAGCATCTGATCACCGATCGAAACGGACAGGTCAATCCGGATTTTAAACAGGTCAATCCGGATTTTAAAACATTGGACATTACAACAAAAACCTCGTAGTACTAGAAAAACGTCATCAAATCTAAGCGTAAAGAAATCTGACCTTTAGGAGGAGGTGGCGGCGGGATGTAGTAATCTGGGGGACCATAGGTTGCTCTTTTCTTTCTTTTGCAACAAATAAACAAAATAGCCACTATCGCGATTACAAAAACGCCTCCGATTGCAATTCCGACCACCGCCCCAGTTGAAATTCCGGACGAACCAGACGACGGAGCTGCCGGAGGACTTAGAGCGACGGTCCTCGGAGGCGGCGGAGATGGCGTGACTTGCCCTGGAGGAGAACCAGGAGATGGTGGACTGTTTCTTGGAGTGGGTGGCGGCGGGTTAGACGGCGTAGACCCGGATGGTGGCGGAGGCGACGGCGGAGTAGGAGCGGAAGTGGACGGGGGCGGGGAGGTGGCTGTGGGTGGCGCCGGCGAGGAAGTGGGAGGCGGAGTAGTATCGGGAGGCGGTGGAGATGTGACGGGGGTTGGCGGTGGAGAAGCCGGGGTGGATGGAGGTGGTGGGGAGGCAGGGGTGGATGGGGGTGGAGCAGAGGCGGGTGGTGGTGGTGAAGTGGTGTTGGCAGGTGGCGGTGCTGGTGGTGCCGGAGTTGCTGCCGGCGGTGGAGATGACATAATCAAGGTTTTGTTTGGTGGTTTGTTTTCCGGCGAGAATTACTCCGTGGGAAACGTTAAGTGGGACGATCGATTAGAATTGGGAAAATGAAATTTGGTTAAAGATATAATGGTGAGGGCAAATGGGTCCACACGGAGGGACCTCGGATCTACCTTTTAATTCTATTCTATTTTATTCTTGTGATTTATTTTTAACTTTTTTCAAAGAAATTCTAACGTTTTAATGTTTTATTAACATTTTTATAGAAAATATCATAATGAAATTTTAGTTGTAAATAAGATATTAACCTAATTTATAGAATAAAGTTTCTTTAATTGTTTTACTAGTCATTAATCTTTTCATTTATAAAAACATCCAGAGTTTAAATAACAATATGTTTAAAGTGATTACCATAATGTGTTTAAATCAAATACAAAGTGTCGAGGCGTCTAGTTTTAACGTATGTACGATAAGCACAATATTATTATCATTACGACTAAAAGTAGTTGTAATTACATGTATAAATAACTTCGTGTCTATAAAATGTGTAGATGTAAAGGGCCTTGGTGTACTGGTATCTTAATGTTGAATAATATTTTGCATTTTTAAGTGTTAAGGTTTAAAGCATGTAATTAACAACGTATTATCGTTCACAAAAATACATATATATATATATATATATATATATATATATATATATAGGTAAAAGATCCGTGTAGACCCCTTATTTATTGTAGACCCCGTAGACCCCTTATAAAACTCATTAAAACTCACTAAAAATAAAATCAGTTTTGTTAATTTAGTTTTTTATTTGCGATAAGCTTTTAAGAACAAAAAAAGACAATTAAAAAAAAAGAAAAACGAAAAACATTAAAAATTAAACATTTTAAGACAATGAGTTTTAAAAATCAATGTGTTTAAAACTCAATAAACTCAATAAAACTCAGTGTTGCATTTAAAACTCATTATTTTAAAACTCATTGTCTTAAAATGTTCGATTTTTAATGTTTTTTATTTTTTTTTTTTTTTTTTTTTGTTCTTAAAAGCTTGTCGTAATAAAAAAACCAAATTTACAACACTGAGTTTTATTTTTATTGAGTTTTATAGGGGTCTACGGGTCTACAAAATTTAAGGAGTTTTTTTTTAATTTATTTATATATTTTTTTGATGTTATTGTATTTAACAGAAAAAATGATACTAAAATATGAAAGAATGATAAATGCATTTTTGGTCAATTCAAAGAACATACACTATTGTTTTTGTTGAACGTTCCCCATGAGTTGTCAAATATTAAAAAAATATTGATAAGGAAATGATAATACTAATTAAGTAATAATTCTACATTTGTATATCCGGCTACTAAATGAGCATGTACTCAACGCCTTCCTTTCTTCAAACCAAAATGAAGACCTTCGTTTACCAACGTTCATATAAACGACTTTTTATGTAAATGCATCAATATCTTTTTCTTCTAATTTTACTAAAGTACATACTTAGTTGAAATTTAGTCAAATATATTAAATAAGTAGATTTGCGACTCACGCGTTGTCACGGAGATAACGTTAACGGTACGTAAAGAAAACAGAAATAAAAAACGTGTAACAACCAAAACGCTTAAGACCAAAAGTTATACTACACTAATGTGACTCTCAAACGCCTCACTCACAAATACAAAAAATACTACAATACAACTAGGATTGTTAAAAAATTTCGTGTCTCGTAGCTTGTCTAAAGCTTGCTCGAAAAAAACTCAAAAAAAATAAAAGCTCGTTTGAAATCGGCTCGTTTGTAAACGAGCCGAGCCAAGCCCGAGCCAATGTCAGCCCTGTCGTGGCTTGCTTGTCTGACTCATATAAATTTATATATATTTTTTAAAAATATTAAAAATTAAAATAATGCATATTATGTCATTTGTATGACTCGTTTCACCTCCCTCCTAATCCTAGGTACCTTAAACCCCTAATTTCATTTTCAATTTGCAGATCCATTCACGACTTGTGCCTCCTGTCTCCCAATCCCCTCTTCATTCCCACTTTCTCAAAACTTCATTACCTCCCTTTAGATATTTTTGTCTAGTATTTTTTTTAATAACATTGTCAAGCCATCTTTCATACATGTTATATTTCTTTCGTTCTTTGGTTGTTTCTGTTCTCTTATCTTTAATTTTATAAATTTACTACTAATTATTATTGGAATTTGAAACGTTGAACATTGCCTTATAAGTTGTGTGATTTATAAAATTCTCATTACTTCAGAAATATTATTTTTGTTTATTATATCAGTCTGTGTTAAAAGTAAAACTAAAAATAAAAAAAGTAAACTAGTTGGCTTGACGAGCCACAAGCTGGCTTCAGCTTTTGACGAGCCAAGCCCTAGCTCAACTTTGCGGCTCGTTCAACTAAACAAGCCGAGTCTGAGCCACCTAACACGGATCGACTCAACTCGTTTACAACCCTAACTACAACTTTAAAAATTAAAAACTGAACGCTTAAAGTGTTAAGCCTATGACCAAAAAGTTATGCTACACTATTGTACCTATTACACCACAAACTGATGTGCTAAAGTCATCGCTCAGAATATTAAACATATGACCTAAACGTAGTAAAATCTAATTCTTAACAATATTTTATTATTATTATTATTATTATTATCATTATTATTATATTAATGATTTAGGATCAATAATGTTTATATATATATTTTTATTTTGGATATTCAAACAGCAATAAAATGATACTATAAATTCCACACCTAATCATGAAACATATACGTTTTCAGTCTATCATTGTATTGATTAAATGATTGAGTTAAAGTATTTATTCATATAAATATTCTAATTTAAAATAAATTATACATAATATTAAAAAGGATAAACTATGTATATTGACATTTATAGCATTTAATATTATTATATATAATATTAAAATACAAACTTTTGGCATTAATAAAATAGTATTCACATGATATAACTCTTTAGGTATAATCCTTAAATGTTGTAATTTTCAAGCTCATGATCAATATAATGCTGTTAAAAAAAAAATAATAATAATAATAAATAAAAAAATAATAATGGAGATGTAGCTCAATATTTGTAACGGCTAACACTTAAAAGAATTTGATATATGAAATAGCAATTTAAGCTTAGCCTATAATACATAAAATAGCAATTAATACAAATTAAAAACATTTATACATAACTTGTCATTTTAAAATATGTTTTTACTAGTTTTTTATCCCCGTGTATTACACGGGTTAATTCAAAATTTTGTGGTGATGTCAAGTTTTTTTTTTATTAATTAAACTGTGATCAAACTTTTTGTTTATTATATAGTATAGAGTATAGATAGATATAGATAGATGTAACTTAATAAACTATATTATATATTAAATTAAGTAATTAAATAATTGGTTATTAAATAATTTAGAAGACAATATATAAATAGTGGATATATATATCCAAAATTAGAAGATCCGCTACAATAAATAAATAGTGGATATATATATGCAAAATTAGAAGATCCGCTTACAAATCACTTCCATAATTAGGAGAATTGGCGGGAAAATTTGTTGAGGATGAATGTGGTGGTACCACATGGCAAATTGTGGTGCTAAAAGCTTTTCTTTTATTATATATATAGATATAGATTACCACCACCAAAACATGCACGAAAGATTGCTCGGCCCAAACTCACGCCCAATATTTTGTCATAACCATCATACCCTTCACTCGTCAGGATCTCAGACGTGTCTTGATAGTCGGGTGTTAATTTCACGCTTAAACTTCATTAATTTACAAGGCCAGTTGATTTAGTAGATGAGTTAAATCGAATACTGTCTTATAAAGTTAAATATAGGTTGGTAAATGGGTGTTGCTCTAAGTGAAAGGAAAGGCAAATATGGATTTGATTTTAGAAGAAAGCCATCAAGATGGTGACAATCTTCCTAAACATCCATTTCTACCAAAATTGACCACTTGAAACAAATACCATAATAAAATCATTAGGCAAGATACAAATGTCTAATTCTTCAAAGGTACCCGATGATCATCTTCCGATCCGGTGTTCTTAAAACATACCCTTGTCATCTCGATTTTTTTCTTCTTTTTTTTCCCAAACCGGTTCAGGTTGAATCAACAAAAGTTCGAATTGGTTTTATTGAAGTTGGTTTGGGTTGTAAACTGGTTTTTCGAGGGAAATAACCGGATTCTATTGAAATCAGATTGGTTTTGAAACCGGTTTTACACTGGATTGGATGGGAGGATATCAGTTTGGTTGAGCCGGGTTAAGAATAGACTATAGAAACCGACACTTCGAAGTTAAGCTCGGTTTGGTTTCAACTAAAACCAAATTGAAGACCAAGTCATAAATCTTCATAATCTAGTTCATAAATTTTCTCGTTTCATCCTCATCTCATGAATACTTCAATTTTTGTTCTTCAAATCTGGAAATTTGTTGGAAATCCTGATTTTTTTTTTGTTTGTAATATAGATGTGTGATGATTGTGAAATTAACTCGATTTGCTTTGCTTCTTTCTTGCTGTATGTTTGCAGATTTTTGAATTTTTTGTTTGTAGTTTAGATTAATTTGTGATGATTGTGGAAACATTTTTTGCTCTACTCTTATAGCTTAAATATTATTCTCAAAACATTTTATTATAATGAGATTGAAAATTTTAGATATCTCATTTATTATCCGAAATTTTGGATATCCGGTTTTAAACACCTCTAAAGTTCGGTTTTTTAGATCACCTTTTGTCACCTCTAACTCCAAACGAGAAGAAACAAGAAACCATTTAATTTGTATAGCTCGTAAAATGCTTTACAAGACAAGCACTAGCTTAGCCTAGTGGAAAATGTGTATGCCCTCAACTAAAAATAGCCCCACACTCCGTCTCTGGAATACTTGCTCGACGAAAACCCTCTGTTAATTTTCGTGTTCACGCTTCCGTTCGTATTTCCAGAAGTCAACGTCTTGTTGTTTGACCGGCCGATTTCGAGGTCTTCCCTTCACTGTTTCGGGTAATCCTTTTAGCCTTCATCTTTCTTTTACATAACTTTTTTGATAGCCATTAGTCCCTTTCTGTTATTAGAGAGTAAACCGAAAAGTCAACCTTTGTTCTTATATATTTTGGAATTAAAGACCAATTTTTTGCAGTTAACTTCATGTTCATGTTTATATGTTCATGTTTATCGACATTCTAATCTATTGGGGATTCAAGTAATGTTTTCATACCACCAAACATGATTTCTAATCTTAAAGTTGTGTCTTTGTCAAATAATCATCATAAACCTTATTTTACCTAACTTAAATCAACACAGTCGCTTCATGGTTTTGACTTTTCATGTGTATAGATGCAATGTAAGATTTGTACATATGCAATGTTACTATTAAATTAGCATCATTTTAATTATTTTAGCAAACCTACGTGTTAATCATGCTAATAACCAAATTACGTATCATGGTGATCCTAAACGTCTAAAACATGGTTTTGTAGACACGGACTTGTTTTAGTATTACTTTTATGGTGAATTCTATATCAGAAACGCGTAACGGCCCGTTGTCATGTAATGGCTCATTACGATACCTTTTTGTATCAAAGCATTTTATCAAAAGCCCTTGACAAATTATTTATCTAGTTCATTTACCCTAGTGATAATAATTATACGTGAAAGACACGTAGTAGCTGGAAGGGTGAAAATTGAAAACACCGATGGCTAAGCTTCTGCCTACCTGGGAAGTCTTAGTGAGAGTGATTGTAACCTCTTAGTCCAAAACATGCTCAGTAACATCTAAAGTGTTATTACATTCAAAATTAATATTTCTAAACCATTTTCCTCACATTAACAAAGTCTAGTACATATCCCCAATTTTCTTATGAACATAGAAAACTTTAGTCGCATTGTCTCTTTATTCAGTTAGCATCTTTATTCTATCACGATAAAATGCGGGGTTACTTTCATCATTCTCGCAAACTGTTTCTCGTAGACTCAATATAATTATCACGTGAGTATCCATAACTCCTTTTCTCTTTAATGTTTTGGGGCGCGACATGTATATCTCTTCTAAAACCAAGTTATATGTTTATTAAACACTATGTGATATCATGTTATGTCTTTGCTGTGAATTCTATGCTATATGGTTTGAGTCAAAATTCTATATACTTATACTTATGTGAGTCTTAAACAATTTGAACGGTAAACTTCTAACGCTTTCAACACTAATCTTTGAGCGCATGTAATCATTAACAAGACCAAGCCATGGGGATGATGATAGATCTATTGGTGTGACGACCCACCTGCCTTGATCGGTGTTGATGTCGGGTGATTAGAACCTATACATTAGCATAACCTGAATTTGACCAGAAATGGCACTCGGGTTATGGATACAAGTCAACAAGGTTTGATTATGTAGAATCTATGTGCTCAGTCCATTTCACGTTATGCTATGAGTCTTATTTATTTCAAAGTTGAAGTCTAAAACTTTCAGTTACACTATTTTGATCATATGCTAAGACTTAATCAATTGACATTATAAATCACATGCTTTACACTTATACTATATGCTGAACCTATGTTTACTCACCAACTATTCGTAGTTAACATTTTATCTTATACATGTTGCAAGGTTGCTAGTTGACAAACAATATGCTATCACATAGGACACTGGACCCAAATTATGTAGTTTTATCAGTCTAGACGTTGTACTTGTGTTATTCTATGTACTCAATTGGATTATCAATGAAATTCAATTCATCTTAATATTGTCACATTAACTTAGTTGTCATGAGCCTTTTGACAATCTCATTATGCCCCATCATTTTCGCCATCTGTTTGGGTGTGACAAATACCTGTCAATATAGATGACAAAGATGAAGGCTATTTATGATGCAAAAACCAAGAAGAAGGAGTTTGAAGTGGGTCAAAAGGTGTGGCTAGTTAACTCCAAGATCAATTTTTTTTTCGGGCAAACTCAAAAGCAAGTGCCTCAGACCATTAAAGGTTACAAGAGTTGGAAATCATGGTGATATTGAAATCGAAGAGCAACATGAAACTCAAAAACAAGTTGTGAACGATCATAGGTTGAAGCGATATATCGATGCCAGTGACATTAATGTGAAGAAATTTTGGTCATAGGTTAAAGCCAATTTCAGGAAGAGAAATCTACCATCTTCAATCGACACCGACATTTAGCCGCATTTCAATCGTGGGTCTCATCTGTCTCTAATTCACTACCATGCCACCAAGAAGAAAAACCCTCACAAAACTTAGCATATTTCTTCTCACTTGATGGCTTCCATGGTTTAATCTTGGCTTCATCTTATCGACGGGCACGATAAACCCCTTGGTGACGATCGAAGTTTAGATAGAGAGGGAGGATGACCGGGTTTTATTTTATATTTAATTAATTTTATTTTTATTAAATCACACAAATGGTCCCTGATATTGATAAGTTACCTAAATAGTCTTTATGAGTAAAATGACTAATATACCTTTTAATTAAATAAAGAAATTAACAAAATTAGTGTTAAGGACCAAAATCACTTAAAAAAATGCAACCTCATAGCTTAATAAAAAGATTTTTTTTAGACCAAAACGGTTAAAATACTAAAACCATAGGGACCAAAACAGTAATTTACTCTATTATTTAATATATAAAATTTATTAAATAATATATGTGCATATTGTGGACTTGAGTCTAGAGATGGAGAACCCAAAATATCGTCTTTAACCACCATACAACCGTACCAGAGATAGAGTAGGAGGAGTTATGACTGCTCTCTCCATATTATCTTCTTCTTCTTCCTCCTCTTCTCCCTTCAATTCCCCGATTTTCAGGCGCAGAACCCCTAGAATTTCATCCAATAATCTCCTTAAATTTCGCCCTATTATAACGCAATCTTCATCTCTCGAAGACGATGGCGGATCTCCTGAACGATTTCTGGAAAACAATTCGATTGCAGATTACATGAGGTTTAAGAAGGGAGATTCCGGTGAATTGCAAACCGCCGTAGTTAGTTACCGGAAAAAGTTCCCCTGGTCTGTTCTCCAGCCCTTTTTTCAGGTTAGTTTCCTGTCAAGTGTCCCTGTTTAGATCAGATTTTTTGTTTAATTCGCTTGATTTTATGCTGGATTTTGTTTTATGCTTGTAGGTTGATTTGGTCTCCACTATCCACATTGCAGACAAAGAGTGAGTTCATCTTATCATCTAGTACATCAAAACTGAAATCAAAATTTCATCCAGCTTAAATCTGTAGTGTACTGATGATATGTTGAATAATAGTATCATGTATTCAGATTCTGCATACTTTGATTCTGTCATTTATGCTGGTCAATGATGCTATTCTTTATCTGTTATAAAACATGAAACTGTAAATGATTTTGGAAGAAGAAGTTGTATAGAGGCTTATAAATGTTACTTAGATATGGTGGTTAATATGATAAAATACCATGAAAACAGGTACTTTGCAACGCTACAGAAAGAACTCGAGTTGTATGATTGCGTGCTATATGAAATGGTTACTAGCAGGGAAAGTTTAGAAAACAGAAGAAAGCCTTCAGCGGTTAGAAAACTCACAAAGTCACGTTCTCGGGGTTTTAATATCATAGGGTTTATTCAACGCCAGATGGCTAGAGTTCTCATGCTTGATTTCCAATTAGACTGTCTTGATTACGAGCCGGATAATTGGTACCATGCTGATCTTGACTTTGAAACCTTCAAGTTACTTCAGGTTTGATCTTGTGTATAGATATTTTGTTACACTAAAGATTGAAATCCTTAATGACTGAAAATTTTACAGATGGAAAAAGGTGAGAGTTTTTTTACATTTGCAAGAGATATGACTTTAAGATCAACAAAAGCTTTGGTACAAGCCACTTCAATCCCTGAAGAACTTGGTCCATGGAGATCTAAACTATTATGGGCCTCAAGAGTGCTACCTATGCCTCTTGTTGGGCTATTTTTCATCAGCAGTCTTTGTGCTGATGTGGGTAATGAGGCATCTGATTATCCAGAATTAGAGGCGTTATCGATGCTTGATTTTGGTGCTGCAATGAAATTCTTTTTGGCAAAAAGATTAACATCTGAGTAAGTATAGCTACTTTGCTGTTTCATGTTTCAGTGTTCACTTTGTAGTACTATTTTAGTATTTACTACCACTTATCATTTCCATTGTGACTAACTAAAGAATTTTCAGGACCCAAATTATTACCATCAACATAAGTAAATGTAGTTCTCTTTGAAATTCTAAAAAGTGAAACATGTCTAGTCACTTATATGGGTTGATTGGGGGTTATGTTTTATCTCAAATGGTGACACGGGTAAAATATAAGATAGTTTAAATGGAAAGATGGCAAATAGGTTGAAAGGAATCCAAAGTGTTACTTTAATGCATAAAAACATCTTATTTTGATTTTTTTTTAGTGAAATAGTATAATTCTTTAATATTCTATAACAATCTAATTATTTATAGAAGAACTTCAACAAAATAGTTTTTTGTCAACCCAACCTAATATGCTCATATATCATAAGAACTCTTAGAGCGTATTTACTGATTCTTATTTCTTAGAGCATCTTTACTGAAAAAGCCCACAAACGCGCCAAGTGACCTTTCAACAATGTATGCATCCTTCAATAAAATTCATTTCCTCTCCGATCTATCATCCTTCACAAACATTCTTCCATTCACATCACCACCACCTTTAATTGTTAATTTTACATAACCAAACTATTCATCATAAGAAACTATTTTTTAATATCATATTATTAAGACAAGAACAAAGGAGACGCCCAATGTTACGGGAACTAGAGGGGGAGTAAGCTTCTAAGTCATACCATGAAATTATGTTAAAGGGTGATTGAGGCAAGATTGAGACGAGAAACTCATGTTACGGGGAACCAATTTTAACTTATGCCGGGGCGGTCGATTACGAAAGCTACACACATTCTAAGGAGACGCGGGAAAAATATACGGAGAGAGAGCAAGATTTGCGTATGGTGTTCATCGACCTTGGAAAGGCCTACAATAGTGTGTCACGCTAGGTGATTTGGGTTCGCCTTGAGAGGAGAGGTATTTCTTGGAAGTATATACGTTAACTAAGGACATGTATGGTAGTGCTATGTCTTGTGTCCGAGTGTTAGTGGGGAATAGTGACCTTTTCCTGTGGAGGTAGGGTTCCACCAAGGATCGGCATTGGGTTTATTTGTTTTGTGATTGTCTTGGAGGGGTTGTCGAAGTCGATTCAGGAGTGGTCTTGCTTTTTACAGATGATATTATGTTGGTGGCGGAAAAGCACAACCTGGATGTGAGGCTAGAAGAGTGGAGGGCAGCCTTGGAGTGCAAAGGCTTATGCATGAGTCGGTCTACAACCGAGTGTCTCTATTGTAACTTCAGCAGGACAAACGATAAGGAGGGCACCCACATGACTATTGGAGGCCAACCGGTACCCGAAAACAACCAAGTTCAAAGGTTTGTTCGTCTAGAATCATAGAATGACGGGGACATTGAACTGTGTTGTAGCAGGCTGTATTCAGCTGGGTTTGTCCAAGTGGAAAACAGCCACACACGTATTGTGCGACAAGAGATTTTTAGAGAAATTAAAAGGGAAATTCTAAAGAGTAGCTATTCGACTGACTATGATGTACGGTACCGATTGCTGCCCAATCAAGAAAACTCAAGCGAAATTAAGATGGTTTGGGCATGTGTGAAGGAGACAGTTGACAGAACCTGTACAAAGCATTCATATTCTCGCCCTGGAGGGAAAAGGAGCATAGGCAGACAAAACTGACAAGGGAGGAGAAGATTCGACATGATTTGATAGACTTACACCTCTCAGAGGGCATGATTAATGATAAGAGTTCGTGGAGATGCCCAGGGGAGAGTATAGGTTTTAGTGTTTTACGCTTTGTCGCTTGACCTGTACATCACTTTAAGTTGCCTCTAGTCGTAGGTGTGATGCTAGCTTCTTCTAGGCTTGAATGTAGTCTTAGGTTGGCCTTTAGTCTTAGGGTGCTTTTAGTCTTATGTACTTTTAGCCTTAAGGACTTGTATGTTGCAGTGTTCCTTCTATATGCTTGTGACACGAACTTGTATGCTTTACTGTTCTTGTATATGTTGTTGCTACTTGAAACCTGTTACATGTTGTTTCCTGTATATATCACACTCTAGCCTCAGGGACTTGTATGTGTGCTACTATTTTCTATCTGCTTATGGTACAGACTACAGACTTATATGCCTCACTTGTTCTTTTATATGCTTTTGCTACTTGATACTTGCTTATTGTTTAGTATTGTATTGTATGTATGTTTCTTTGTGAATGTTTCACGCTGATGGTCTCTCTCGGTGCAAGGTTTTAACCACTTGAAAGTTATATAACTTTATAAATTTCTAAATTTATTTAATCCTTATATTTTGCAAATTAAATGTTATGAAACTTTATATATTTGTTAATACTTTTATAAAAGTTTAAATGCATATAATTATTTATTAATTAAGCATTTATCTTTTAATAAGTTCAATAAATAAATATTTATAAATATATTAATAAATGTTTTCTCAAAATTACAATATATATATTTGAAAATTAAAAAAAAAAACTCAACCCAACCAGGCTCACCCCACCACTCTGTAGGCATCTTTAATAGCCATGGGCATGCGCATGCCCGTGACAAATGTCCATGGACAATGCCGCCCAACACCAGCGTCCATGGCGAAGGCCAGCAGGCCGTCAGTCCTTTCCCAAGGCCGTCGGTCCTTTCCCATGAATGCTGTGGTGGAATGGTCTTAATGATATTTTTTTAGATAAGTGTAAGACCTTGATGTTCCAAAAATAGTGGATTTTAAAGGTTTTCAATCATTAGTCTTGGATATTTAGTTATAAAACATTGTAAAAGAAAACATTTCTGTTGGGTATTACCTTCCCTTCATTGTAAGAGACTCATAAACGACTAATAGAAACCCACTACATCACAAATGTAAATTTAGGCGTGAGGGAACTTAGTTCGGAAAGTCTTGTTACAACTTCAATAGGATCCAACTAAACCCATTACAGTGAAAAGAGATAAGTGGCACAAAGTTCATTCACCAGGGTCCAGACTCCAGACTCTAGACAAACCACACTGGCGCTGTTCTGGAAGAAATCTTTAGTTGCATACTTGCATGGGCCAAAACCAGAGATTTGAGGCAACGGTCATTAGGTGGAACAATGATCACAATGGCTGGCTGATTTAGGATAGTTTGACAAGGGTGAAGTCAGAATGGGAAACGTCTACAATGGGCCGTCATCGTGAAACTGGAGTCTGTATGGAGAACCTACTCAGATGTGGTTGAGACTTGAGTTACAGTTGGATACTAATAACTAATATGAAACTGGGAGTAATCACTAGAACCCTGGATTTTTTTTTTCTTATTATTCTTGATAGTATTTTATTAGATAACTCCTAAAAATATAATTTAGTAGACAGTTTTTATTTAGATAATGATTAAGATTTAGAGTTTTATTAGGAATAGAAAAAAAAATACTTGGGAGCTATTTAATTGCCCTGCAAGATTACAATTTCTTATAAGTAGAGGTTGAGGGTTGCAATTCTTTTTATGCTTGATATTTGATAAAATGAGCTGATTTACCTCTTGAAACCCGATCGATCTCTCTTTTTATTCATTTCTTCTACTTTTGGGCCATCTGTAAACTGTTATCGATCTGGTTCTTATCAGTATACTGATTCGGGTGTGCTTTTCCTGTTCAGTTTCACACAGGTAGCAACAGCAGATGTAGAGGAGAATTCTGTGATTATAGGTGAGAGAAACCGGGCTGCAACAGAAGCACTCAAAAGAGCAATCAACAACGGCCATAACAAGATTGCCATACTATATGGTGGGGGCCACATGCCAGACCTGGGAAGGAGGTTAAAAGACGAATTTGACCTCGCTCCTTGTCGGGTTCAGTGGGTAACAGCTTGGTCAATCAAGAACCGGAATTTAACAAACCAGTCTCTACCTTTCTTAAAAAAACTAGCTGAAGTTTCAGGATGGCCATTGAATCGGTATCAAACTCTAGCGCTGCTCATATTTTCATCTGTTCTTGCACTGGATCTGTGGTTCTGGGAACTCTTTTTTGGGACCACAGTTGATTTTATTACACAAGTTGCATCGGATGCACTTCAGTTTGTTGATTATTCTAATTGAACATCATAAACACAGATACTGTTTAATGTGAATAGTTTCAAAGGTTTTATAATTTAAGGATATATATTTGTATTCTCAGTAATCTTCCCAAGTTATAAAGTTTTTTTTTTTTATTGTAATAACTCTAATGTTTTAAATTTATTTGGAAAACCAAAGTTCATCATTGTCTCTAGACATGATTGACCCATAACCACTTGTCGGCTTAGCTCAACATGTCATTGCCTGCTAGATGGGACCTGGAAGCTTATAAAAGGAAGGTGTCGTTGTCTTAAAAAGGTATTCTAAAAACCCTACTCGAGTGTTGGATTGATTTACCTGGCTAACCCCAGCAGATGCTCTAACATGTTTTCTTTCAATTTCAGGTTGCCAGAGAGAAGCTCATTTGTTCTAAGTTTTCAGTTATCACATTCCATGCGTGATTGAATGACACTATCCGTTTGCTTGAGGGACTGCAATGAAGCAGGAGGGTGAGAATCTTCCCTCTAAGGGTAGACTTTTGATTTCTGCAGTAACTACTCAACAGGTAACTACTGATCAACCTGCTCATTGACAACCCTGGTCAAACATGTGTTTTCACTAATCTAATCTAATTTTTTTTTTTTTTACTCGGACCAGTTATTGTGTAAGCCATGTTTCTGTCAAAAGTTTATGGTAGTTTTCCCTTGGTCACTATACTAGGGGTGTTCCATTCAATCTGTCTTAACCGGGCTAAATTGGCCAATTGGCCGGGTTAAGAGTACTACATTTTGACAGTTTGAAAAACTGGGTTTTACGGTTTGGAACCACTGTAGCGAACTGAATCCGCCTAAGATATTAAAAATAATAAAAAATATATTTTAGGTACAGAAATCAAACATATATAATGCTTATAGATATTTTTAGCTATAATATGTGTAAAGTATTAACTTACTGATTTCGTGCTCCTTGTCCTTTAAGTTTGTTTTCACTACCCTTTCCTAGTCTTTTAATACTTTAACAGAAAATATTTGGTCTTTATAAGTGTATCATTTTACTAGATTTTACAATCTCAAATTTTAATTTGCGATTAAAGAAAAATTCGCTCAAATTAGCAAACTACCCAAACTGAATATTTTTGGCAGGCTTAAGGGCCTTTTTGATTTTTTGTAAGAGATTTATGTCTGAATTTGAATACTGGTGGTTTAAATATCTTAAATCTGAATCATTATAGCTGTTTGTTTTTGGTGAAACATGTGAATACTTTATCATTTTAAATGTTAAACTTATGCGGTTAAAAAAATAATAAAATTTTGTCTTTTAACATAAAAATATTGAAAAGAAAGTACAAGAACAAATACAATGTTTCCAATACAATGTTCGATAACATTTCTTAGTTTAGCGTGTGCTAGGTTATAATTTTCTTTTGTATTCATGGATGTCTTGGAACGAAATCTCCAAACCAATACCTAACATTCCAAATACCTAACATTGCAACAAAGAAGATGATGAACTGAAATTATGATTTCGAACTCGAAGAACACGATGCAATGAAGAAGACGATGAAAGACCTAAACTGGATCAAATCACGAAATCACTTTTGTAAACAGACTTGAAACAATAAATAGAAGAGGATCAAATAAAAAATGATGAGTTTTATGTGGTCTTAACAGAGGTTGAAGAAGACGAGTATGAAAATCTGCGATTGATCTAATAACTTAATCAAAATCCAAATTGAATGCAGAATTAGGATTGATTAAGCACACTTAAAGATATAGGACTGAAATTAATGAACAAATCACAGTTGCATGAGGTCCGATTTTAAAAATGAAATAGCGAACAGTAGCGATGTAATTCAAATTGATGCTCAACAAAAGATAGCCTACATAATCAAAAGCAATCGAACTCAAAACAGGTAACAGATTAGAACTGATCATTAGAGAAGCGATAACAATAACAACAGAGTTCTAATGATGAAACAATCGGTATCAAAGTAACACAAGAACACTTAATCCGGATTATGGAATACTCTTTACTTTGCACACACTTTTATTGAATATTAAAGAAAAAATAAGTCAAATAACTTTAGTAAACCCTCCCTTGTGGCTGAGGATCAAGCACAAGGCCCAAGCCTTCATTGCACATCAATATCTTACCAAGTAGTGTGAGTAGGACTAGAAGTCTAGAACTTCGGTCTCTTCAACCACAATATAGGAGTTTAACCATTATACCAACTTTGCTCGATACAATCCCCACGCGACAACCGACTTGGTGCCATCTTGACATCTTCTATCTTCTACTAATTTGTATGGATCTTCTATCTTCTTACTAATTTGTATGGGCCATAATTAAATCATGAGCTTCTCTTTGGCCCAATTAGGCATATCTTGGTAGACCAGGCCAACATCGAAATTGACTAACAAATGAAGCGTCATATGCGATGTTATTTGCTTATGTTGTTTATCCCTGTTTGGCCTCTTTATATCTCTCCCTCAATCCCTGTTTGGGGGGGGGGGGGGGCTGTTTGGTTCAATCTGTCATTAAGTGCTGGATGAATAAGCGTCTGGATGAATAAGCGTCTGGATGGTAAAGACTTATGTAGAATACTGGATGAATAAGACATTTTTTAAGGTAAATTTCTTAGCGATTCAGACATTTTTACCATTCAGAGGTTCCAAACAAACAGTCTGTATCTTTTCGATTCAGACAATTTATCATTCAGACCTCATTAAGAGGTAAACTAAACAACCCCTTAGTCTAAACAGATTCAAAAATCAGTTTGAATGGGTCAAACTTCACGGGCATATTTAGATAAATGGGCCAGGTACTCACCAGATTGACGCTTTTATTTTAGAAGAATATGTTATAGGTAACGGTTAACCGACCATGTATTTTATGTAAAATTTAAGAAGTTAAAACGAAACTAGTAGCGTGTTTTTATAGATTAAACGCAATTTATTTCTTTTTCTAAATTTGTAACTACAGAGTGCTAATATGCCCGTGTTAATGTCAACATATGAATACGTATCATATCATGTATGTTTTTCACCATCGAAAAAGCCATGTTTAGTACTCGTGTCAATCATGCTGGGTTGACGAGTTGTAGAAATTCAAAATATGGTTGAATAGGTGAAACGAAACACGAACCATATATCTATTTTGTTAAAATATCAACCCTATTGCAAACACATAAATCATATTATTTTCAGATTGACCTGTTATATATCCATCTGTAAAATATAAGTGATACTATATAGATTTTGTTCTTTTATCTCTTTCCAATTAACAAACTTGAATAACGAATATAATTGCTCCAAACTAGGATTGAGTTGAGAAAGAACTTAAAAAGGAAAACTTAATTTCAGAAAACTTTCGAGTTGGTCGCGCTTGGTTATTGATCGGGATCAATGATGTTTGTTTAATATGTAATTTTGTTGTTTGTTCTCTTGGCATTTTTCTTTTGGCGTCCTCTTGTACTTTCCCAACCTTCTGGGTAGGTCTGTTTGATATATCTTTTTGTTGAACGTTCTAAAAAACTTGATTTCAGAAAACGAAGTGATATAAGAATAAGAGGGCGGGCCTTGAAGCAACTGATACAATTGTTTTGTGAGTTTAAACCGTAAGAAACAACCTATTATATAAAAGTGTATGGTAAAGTTGTGTATATCTGATAATGAAACAATCCGGCCTCTCCACAGACCCTCAGTAAAGCAAGAGCTACGTTAAACACCATATACTTCTCTTTTTATTAGCTAACTCAAAATCTAATGATTTTCTTATCTTGTCTCTAGTTTTGTTAGGAATTCGTCCCCGCCCCCTAATATATAACAACCAAATGAAACTAGGAGGACTGAACCTGTGTTTCTAATATAGTTTTAGGGACCAATTGCTGTCCTGGTTACTTCCCCATTCTGGAAATGAAAGAGTCAAACAAAAGTAAGATAAATTCAAGATTCTCATGATTAGCACCCATATTTGGTTAGTACTTGAAAGCTATCATCATTGATGCTTAAATAGTTTTCAAATCCATAATGATAGTACCTGTCATGTAACTGTAAGATGAAAATTGACTTACCATCAGAAATGGTAATTTGATAAACTATAAGTAAGTAATATCTTATGGCAATTTTATTCAAAACATCAAATGGCAATTTGATAAACTATAAGATAAAATGTTTGCCGTTCAAAAAAAAAAAAAAGTAAGTAATATCTTATGGCAATTTTATTCAAAAGAAGATCTAATAATGTTTATAGTGAAAGACTTGTAAGACATTATTTATATATTAATATATATATTTCGATATATATATATATATAAATACTATTATGTCCTTTAATCATTTATCTTAAATAATCAATTACGGTTTTAACCCTATCTGGTATTACTTGATGGACGTAATTACCCTTTCTAGATGGGCTAGGGTTTCCCCTTGGGTGTATTATAAATAGAGGCTCTTAGGGAGAGATTAAAGGTTAATCACCACCACCCTAAAACCGATCTCTCTCTCTATCTCGTCTCTCTCTCTCTCTCTCTGATTCGTGTTCTTCACGAATCCTTTTCCCATCCTAAACTATACACCCTAAAGGGGAACCAAGGCTATTAACAGGAATGGACAACCTGACTGCTGCTGATCTCAATCAGTTCACCACAGGTAATCTTTACATATTATTATCTGTTTATATTAACGATTTCAGGATTCGATCAACATGTGGTATCAGAGCATATGTTGCTCAATCGAATCATGTTTCTGAAATCGTCAAAACCCTAATTTTCGAAATCAGATAAATGGGTTTTTCGATTCTGTCTCAAAATCGTGAAACCCTAATATGTTTTTTAAGCACATAATGAAAATCGGTTTTAAAACAAACCCAAAACTCTAATCAGATTTAGTTTTGGAAAACCACGTTAAAAACCCTAACTGATTTCGAGGGATTATACACTTTTCGATCAAGATACAAATTCTTGATCGAAAAGATTACTTTTCGACCAGACGTTTTACTTTCCGATCGATACTGTGGCTTGGTCCCGTTCCCTCGATCGGAAAATATGATTTTTTGATTAAAAACCTACTTTCCGATCGACTTTTCGATCGGCTTAAGGTTCGCGATCGAAAAGTCTATTTTCGACTCTGCCTGATCGGAAAGTGTACTTTCCGATCAGCCTGTACTTTTCGAATCGACTTTTCGATCACTTAACACTTTCCGATCGATACTGTGGCTTGGTCCCGCTCCCTCGATCGGACCATGTGGCTTTTCGATCGACTTTTCGATCAGGCCATGTGGCTTTTCGATCGACTTTTCGATCGGACCATACGGCTTTTCGATCGGTTTTTCGATCAGGCCATATGGTTTTTCGACCGTCTTTTCGATCCGATCGAAAAGTATACTTTTCGATCGAAAAGCTCACTTTTCGATCAGATACCCTTTTTCGATCGAAAATCATACTTTTCGATCGGGTATAACTTTTCGATCAGACACTCCTTTCCGATCGGATACCCCTTTTCGATCGAAAAGCATACTTTTCGATCAGGGTATACCTTTCCGATCGAAAACCCCTTTTCGATCCGCGGTTGTTGACAGGGGGGTTTCTGCTAAAATTGGGGCTTCATATTACAATTTTGTTTTGTTTAAAACCTTAAAATTTTATGTTTTACAAAACCTAATAAAATTTAGATTAGTTCCTTACCTCGTATTAGTTAATTGACAAGTAGTAATTCTGGCCAACGCTGTTTTGCTACCTTAATTAATGTCACTAATTATTTCTAATACCAGGCAATTTACTTTAAAACTAATCTATTCGCTTAAATTGATAACATCTTTAAAACCTCGATTCTGGCCAACGCTGATTCGTTGTTTTTGTAATGTTTATCGACTTAGAATTAAGCATTCGCCTTACGTATACAAGTGTTTCTCTTCTGGCCAACGCTGATGAGTTGCACATGTATTCAGCGAAACTAATTTGTACATAAAGCTTATGGTGTATCATTTCTGGCCAACGCTGATGTGATGCATCACTTTATGCACATACACTTATTTAGTTCATAATGCTTAGATGATAGGCAAGTAACCAACGCGAAAGCTGATTCATCTTAGTAGAACCTTTTATTCTGTCTATTAATTTTGGTGATTATTATAGACCTTATCACAACTTACCTGCTTCATTTCTATGGTCCTTACTTATGCCTGCTTATTATTATAATAATTACTAATGTCATATGCTTATAATTATTATACTATTATAATTATCCGATTAATCCCTATACCTCTCTTCGCTTAGTATCTTATTATTCTCTCTCTGTTGTCCACTCTAAGCCTCGGCTTTCGGAATAGAAACCCTGACTGGAACAAACTACGCTGCTTGGAAGGATTCTCTGAGTCTGGTTCTCGGTATTTTAGGCTTCGATCATGCACTCCTTAATGATGCTCCTGCTGACCTCACTACTTCGAGCACTCCTGAACAGAAGACTGCTCATGAAAAATGGGTCAAGTGCAACAAGATGTGCCTTTTGATCACAAAGAAGTCCATCGACATTGTCATCCGGGGGGCCATACCAGATTCTGACAATGCCAAGACCTACCTGGCGTCTGTGGAGGAGTACTACAAGGGAACATCTAAGGTGCATGCTGGCAACCTTATTCTCAAGTTGCTGACTTCTAAGTACGATGGAAAGGGCAGTATCCGTAAGCACCTAATGATTATGAACGATGTCGCCAACAAACTTAAGGCCTTAGACATGCCGATCGGCGAGACGTTCCTGGTCCACTTCATTATGACTTCTCTTCCTGCGTCTTTCGAAACTTTCAAGGTCAACTACAACGCTCAGAAGGATAAATGGAAGATGAGCGAGCTAATTGAAATGTGCGTGCAAGAGGAAGAGCGTCAGAAGCTTGACAAACCAGAAGTTGCTTACCTTGTGACTGCCAACTCCAACAACAAGAGGAAGGGCAAGGCTACTCAAAGGGAACATCCTAAGGTTCAGAAGAAGGATCAAGCTACATCATCTTCCGGCCCTAGCAATTCTAGCAAACCTTACTGCAAGTTCTGTCGCAAGCTTGGACATAAACAGAAGGACTGCAATCGTTTCAAGGATTGGCTGGCTAAGAAAGGTAATCATCTTAATATGATAATTGAGTCCTTTAATTTAAATGTTCCAACTAATTCATGGTGGTTCGATTCCGGTTCTATGGTCCATGTAACTAACTCTACTCAGGGCTTTCAAACAATCCAGATGCTGGAAAGAAACCAAAGAACGCTTAAGCTTGGGAATGGAAAAGATTTAGCCGTTAAAGCCGTGGGAACTTTACATCTTATTATGAAAACTGGTTTATGTATTAAACTTTATGATACCTTATATATTCCTGAGATTACTCGGAATCTTGTATCAGGACCAAAGTTAGACATGGACGGTTTTGATGTTTCTCATGGTCATGGCAAACTTACTATCTATTTTAATTCTCAAGTGTTTGGTTCTGGTTATCTGGATGGTGGACTTTATCGATTAGAACTGGATGATGTTTTCTCTAATTCTTTGTTGTCTTATAATATTAATCAACCAACAACAAAAAGAAAACCTAAAAGAGACTTAGAAATTTCATCTATGTTATGGCATCAACGTTTAGGCCATATTTCGCGGGATCGCTTAGCGAAACTCGTGAAGGATGAAATTTTACCATCTCTTGACTTCACTGATTTTGGAACATGTGTCGATTGCATCAAAGGCAAAATGACATCCACTAATAAGAAAGGTGCCACTAGGAGTTCTAAATTATTAGAAATTATTCACACTGATATTAGTGGCCCCTACTCTACTGTTGGAATTACTGGACATAACTCTTTTATCACTTTCATAGATGATTATTCTCGTTATATGTACTTGTATCTCATTAAAGAAAAATCTGAATCACTAACAACTTTTAAAGACTATCAGACTGAAGTTGAAAAACAATGCGGTCTTCCAATAAAAGTTGTTAGATCGGACAGAGGAGGTGAGTATTATGGTAGACATACGGACTTAGGTCAGGCCCCTGGCCCATTTTATGAGTTTTGCAAAAGCCAGGGGATCGTGAACCAATACACCATGCCAGGTACTCCTCAACAGAATGGTGTTGCTGAAAGGAGAAACCGAACCCTTATGAACATGGTACGAAGTATGTTAGCCAACTCGGGCTTACCCTTATTTCTCTGGACCGAAGCCTTAAAAGCAGCCGTTTATATACTCAACAGAGTTCCGTCCAAATCTGTCCCTAAAACTCCTTTTGAACTCTGGATAGGACGGAAACCGAGTCTAAGACATATGAAAGTATGGGGCTGTCTTGCTGAGGCTAAACTCTATAATCCCTTCTTAAAGAAGCTTGATATGAAAACCGTAACCTGTAACTTCATCGGTTATCCCGAACATTCCAAAGGTCATCGGTTTTATTGTCCTTCCCATGTTACTCGTATCGTAGAAACCAGAAATGCCGTGTTCCTTGAAGATCATAACATCAGTGGGAGCAGTGAAAACTTTCTCGATGATCTGCGTGAAGTACAAGACGCGGGGGGGAGGGACTCTTCGTCGCTTACCATCACTCCGATTACTCCTCTTGTACACGCCTCCGTTGCTGACACTGCACCCATTCAACCTCCCTCTCCAGTACATGACGACAATCCAAACGAACAACCACAAAATAATGCTGAACCCGCTGAACCAGTCGTTCCAACCAGAAAGTCAACAAGAGTTAGAAAGCCTACTAACTTTGACGACTATGTTACTTTCCTGGCTGAGCTTGAAACGGATGGTGGAAAGTTCATCGATCCAACCTCTTATAAAGAAGCCATGAACAGTGATCAGTCTTCTGAGTGGAATAAAGCTATGCTTGACGAGCTTGAATCCATGAAGAAAAATGACGTTTGGGATTTAGTTGAATTACCCGACGGTGTAAAACCGGTAGGATGCAAATGGGTCTTTAAAACTAAACTGGATCCTCAAGGAAACGTTGAGCGCTACAAAGCGCGATTGGTTGCAAAAGGCTACGCTCAAAAAAGAGGGAATTGACTATCAAGAGACCTTTTCTCCTGTCTCTCGAAAAGATTCCTTAAGGATCGTGGCGGCCCTAGTAGCTCATTTTGATTTAGAGCTACATCAAATGGACGTCAAAACTGCTTTCCTGAACGGTGACTTGTATGAGGAAGTGTTCATGACGCAGCCTGATGGGTTTAAACCAGAAGGCCAAGAACATTTAGTCTGCAAGCTAAAGAAATCGATATACGGGCTAAAACAAGCATCGCGTCAGTGGTACTTAAAGTTTGATGAAGTCATGAAGAAACAAGGTTTCCTGAAGAATCAAGTGGACCAGTGCACCTTTCTTAAGATGAGTGGGAGCAACTTTACTATACTTGTCCTTTACGTAGATGACATTCTATTGGCAAGTAATAGTCTTGACATGTTGCATGAGTCAAAGCGGTTACTTTCGCTTAACTTTGACATGAAAGATCTCGGAGAAGCCTCTTACGTTATAGGCATCGAAATTCACCGAGATAGAGCTAAAGGGATCTTAGGTTTGTCCCAGAAGGCTTACATTGAGCGTGTCCTTGCTCGATATAACATGCAACATAGTAACCCCTCAAAAGCTCCTGTAGTTAAAGGAGACGTTTTCGGTTCGTTTCAATGTCCGAAAACAGATGAAGAAAAGGAGCAAATGAGAATGATACCTTATGCGTCTGTAGTCGGTAGTATTATGTATGCTCAAGTCTGTACTCGTCCAGATATTGCTTACGTTGCTGGTATGTTAGGCCGTTATCAGACTAATCCTGGCCATGATCACTGGACAGCAGCTAAGAAAGTTCTTAGATATCTGAATGGGACGAGAGACTACAAACTGACTTACAGAAGAAGCGACAATTTGGAGTTAGTCGGATACTCTGATTCTGATTTTGCCAAATGTAAAGATGATAAGAAATCCACTTCTGGATACATCTTTATGTTAGCAGGCGGGCCCATTTCATGGAAGAGTCATAAACAACAGCTAACCACAACATCCACTATGATGGCAGAATACATTGCTGTTTACAACGCAACCTGTCATGGAATGTTGCTTAGAAATCTTATAGCTGGACTCAAAATCGTTAATTCCATTTCCAGACCATTGAAGCTTTATTGTGATAACTCAGCTGCCGTTACTTTCTCGAACAGTAACAGTTCGACTGGCGCTGGACTGTACCTCGATACAAAGTATTTGTTCGTTCGTGAACGAGTTGAGGAAAATGTTCTTTGTATTGAGTATATAAGTACTAAAGATATGCTTGCGGATCCGATGACTAAAGGTCTCCCAATTAAAGTGTTCGAAGATCTTATTTCGAGAATGGGCTTTACTAAAGACCTTAACTAAGCATATTGTACTTCTTATTAATAAAATTTTCTCTTACGTTTGATTTTGTCTCTTAATATGTTATGCATGCCTTATTGACATATAGACAGTTTTTATTATAAATCAACGGAAGGGCTTACTTTGGTAATTGATTCTGAATTTATGTTGAATTTTAAATTTGGGATTGTAGTATGATTAATGGGGGTCTTGAGTTGGATAATCAACTCTATGATTGTATTTTTCTGCTGCAATTTTGGTTTAAAATTGAAATGAGTACTAAATTCTGATCAGACTTATCTAGTACCTCATATAAATGATCATTCGGCCAAGTGGGAGAATGTAAGACATTATTTATATATTAATATATATATTTCGATATATATATATATATATAAATACTATTATGTCCTTTAATCATTTATCTTAAATAATCAATTACGGTTTTAACCCTATCTGGTATTACTTGATGGACGTAATTACCCTTTCTAGATGGGCTAGGGTTTCCCCTTGGGTGTATTATAAATAGAGGCTCTTAGGGAGAGATTAAAGGTTAATCACCACCACCCTAAAACCGATCTCTCTCTCTATCTCGTCTCTCTCTCTCTCTCTCTCTGATTCGTGTTCTTCACGAATCCTTTTCCCATCCTAAACTATACACCCTAAAGGGGAACCAAGGCTATTAACAGGAATGGACAACCTGACTGCTGCTGATCTCAATCAGTTCACCACAGGTAATCTTTACATATTATTATCTGTTTATATTAACGATTTCAGGATTCGATCAACAAGACTAGGTTTATGTTTAACTGCAAAAATAGTCCTATGATCATCCTTTATGGAGGAGCAACTAGGCATTGGCATACTAAATACCTAAGTATTTAAGGAGATATCTTGATAGCTACTTGGTTTGTTTTATAACAGAAAAGTTGAGTGTTCACATCCTACAAGGTAAAAATTATGAAGTATTTCTGAATCAACCATCAACCATTGATAATATATGAAAATAAACCCTAATTAGCAAATCAATAACCCGCATTGCAATATTGGTGCCCGATTTATAGGCAAGACCTTTTTTAAAACACTCATTAGTTAGCATTGTGGTCAACATTGGTAAAAAAAGTACCATTATTAATAAAGATTGAGAAAAGTACATAGATTAAAAATAATCTAAAAATATCGAGTTCAAATCTTGTTGTACAAGTCATTGAGTCAATGATGATTTGAATAAATTTCACACAACAAACCGTGAAGATACAGTTAACAGAGATATTGTGTCCTTGCTTGCAGGACAAACATGTGAAGTTGCCCACAATGGACAAGATTTGGTCCCTACAACAACTTTATATTGAAATCACAGCTTCAGTCCTCATAGTTTAGGTCATTTACAATGCCCTCACCGAAGCCTCGGTGAGGGTGGTGACGTGGACACGATAGGCGCGGTGACCTCGGTGAGAGTATTGGATATGTAGCTCGGTGGTCTCAGTGGCCTATGGCTCGGTTCCCGTCCCTCGTGGACACATCTCGGTGATGAGGGTTTGTGGGCCCCTCTCCCCAAACCTCTTTCTCACGATCAATTTTTTTTTTATATAATTAATTTAAATGAATTAAAATAATAATAAATGTAAAGTGAAAAGAGTGAAAGGTGGGTATTAGAAATGAAATGAGTGAAATGTGAGGGAAGTGAAAGGTAATGATGTGGTGCTGCTTTGACAAAAAAGTAAAGTGATAGGTGATAGGTGAAAGATGCGTATTGTAAATAACCTTAGTTTGAGTTTCATCCCTACAAGTTCTATATTTTATATCTAAAATCTTCGGCCTTGAGCTAAATTGTATGGTGGTCAAACCCTTAGAAAATCATAAATGATATAATATGTTCGTGGGTTGATATTAACACGAACATGTCAACACTCTACGTTTACAAATTTTAAAAAAATGTTTGTAAAATAATTATGTTTAATCTAAAAAACAATACTAGTAATTTCTCTTTAACTTATTAATTTTGACATAAAATAGCCAATCTACTAAATTTACTACCGAAAACAAATTCTTAAAAAAAAAAGGGACCTAGACATCATGATCTGCTTATCTAAACATGTGTGTGGGATTTGATCCAAACATGACTCGTCTATCTAAACATGTATGTAAGGTTTGACCTGAAATTAATCTGATCTAACTCGTTTAGAAAAACATAAACTCCTAATATTTGTGTTAAGTTTATATGATGTACCATAACTTTTACATCTTTACTTGTTATATTACCCCCATTTTATTAACTTGTGACAATTTCATCATTGTAGCACACACATATATGTATTTGATGCATTGCAGATTGGCAGATTGCATTACCTTTGCTCTTTTTTTTTTTTTTTTGTCTATTTAAAGAAAAAACAATTTGTTGTTGAAACTTTGAAAATTAAATAATAGGTGTTGGTTTCTTACAGTGGCGGATCCAGGAAAGAATATCAGGGGTAGCGGGGACTAACGGGGGTTCGGGGGCAGCGCCCCCGAAAAATTTTTTTAGGTAGTTAACGGGCTTTTAATCATATTTTTAAGAGACTTTTGATCATAATTTTAAGTAAAAGCCATAAAATTTCTTCCAGGGGTCGCGAAAAATTCGTTTCAGGGGTCGCGAAAAACCGAAAACCTATAAAAAAAAAAAATTGCACGTCGGGGTAAAAGTTCAGGGGTAGCGGGCGCTACCCCTGGGCTCTATGTGGGTCCGCCCCTAGTTTCTTACATATACTTGAGAGCTAAATCTAAATGATAACAACCAAAAAAGAATATAATGAGTGTACTTAATCCGAGAATAAAACCTACTATTTCTTAAATTATGTTCATTTATAATCTATGATATCAATTGACATTAGTTAAGTTTTTGGTGATGTATGATTAGGTTTTCTAACCATCATCGGTTTAAATAAAATATTTTTCATTCAAAATATTTGAAATTAGTTAAATCTAATCAATGGTGTAAGGTCCCCTCTTGCTACATACTCAACTCTCAAAGAGGTTCTCCAGATTCACAACGATTGGAGTGAAAAAAAGGGGGCGAAGAAAGTTTTTATGACATTATTCTTGTGACTCTTTGATGCATATGGAAAAACCGAAACGAGATGATCTTCAAACAAGGAAGCATTGGAGTGAGGAAGATTGTTAAGGAGATCAAGAACATGTTTTTTTTTTTTTTAAATTTTTTTTATTAATTAAACATAGAAGTAAGAAGGGGTATATTGTTTGGGATAATAGGCTTGATTTATCTTGTATTTCCCAAATGTAGTTTAGCATCTTGCTATGTTTTTTTAATAAAGTCATCGGCCGTTCAAAAAAAAAAAACACAAGACACATCATTGATGAGAACGTAACTAAGACATTATCAATATAAGAAAGATGGTTAATGTTATTGTGAGACCATTTCATGTGGTAGATGGTTAATGACGTTGTGGGTATAGCTCAAGAAAGCCGTAAAACTCTTAGATAAGAGGCCATGCGTTTAACCCTAACAAGGTGTTTCTAGTGTAATTTACGAATAATTTAATAAATATATATGTTTACTGTTCTAAGTTCTAAAAAGAAATAGACGGTTAATATAAGATATTATTTACCATAAATTTACCTTTCTTTTTACACTTTGGGTGGTCAAAGCTTATGCATTCAAAACATGAATTCTAAAGAACCTCTATGTTTGAGCCTGGTCATTAAAAGTGCCACATAACTATGATGCTTAGTCCTTAAAAAGTGAAATATTTTTAACTAAGTTAGTATCATTTTAACGATGATCTATTTATTTTTGACATGATTAAAAAATAATTCATTATAGAAAAAAGAGTGAGGTTATAATGAGAAGTTAGTTGAAAATAAGAAGGATAAGAAGCCTTCTCATCCGTTAGATCTGATAATCAATGGCCCAGATTTAATCCCTTAATTAAAACTCAAAAATAAATGATCAGGTACATGGAGGGGCAATTTGGTCAAATTGCCCCCTTTTCTCTTTCCCCCCAATTATTAAAACCTTCATAACTTTTTCATACGATATTATTTTTTTATAAAAAATTACACCATAAAAACAAGCGTTTTTTTATCTTTAAAACCCATACCATATTGCTATATAAAAAATAAAATAAAAAAATCATGTCAATGACGTGAACATATGACACAACGACCTGAACATATGACACAATTGACCTGAACATATAACACAATGACACAATGACCTGAACATATGACACAACGATCTGAACAATGTTCAGGTCATTGTGTCATTGTGTCATATGTTCAAGTCGTTGTGTTATTGTGTCATATGTTCAGGTCGTTGTGTTATATGTTCAGCTCATTTACAATTTTTTTTATATATATATCAATATTGTATGGGTTTTAAAGATAAAAAAACGCTTGTTTTTATGGTGAAATTTTTATAAAAAAATAATATCGTATGTAAAAGTTATAAACGTTTTAATAATTGGGAGGAAAGTGAAAAATATGCATGTTTCCGGATTTGCCCTCCTTCTTATCCTTCTTATTTTAAATAAACTTCTTACGTGAACTTCTCTCATAGAAAAAAATAAAGTATGAATTATTATCAATAAAAATACATTAAAATTCGATTTTCCAAATCTAAATAAATAATTGAATTGAATTGAATTAACAAATGAAAAAAAAGCAACCGTAACTTTGACTTTGTTATTCAGTACAAAAAGTTAAGTATTTTCTTTCATCTTTCTTTTCCATCATTTCCAAATATCTAAATATTTCATCATTAAAAATATATTTTTACTTTTATGATTTAAAAAAATTGTTTTGCTATTTTATTATGAAGTCTTTAAAAAAATTAATGTTTAAAATTTGATAATTTTGTTTGACCACAAATGCAGATGAAAATTAATGATATGGATGTTGTATATTTATTATACATGATTGCTAATGAGGAATAACATATTTAATTTATTTATGTTTTTGATATATAATTTGAAAACCATACCGGACAGTAAAATTTTTAATAATCAGGGATAGACAAATTACTCTTAAAAGTTTCGATGCATCAAAAGGAATTCTGAATTCACCGGTTAAATCTGAATCTTAACTCTGATAATACAAGATATATATGTTGATGAAAAAAAATATATCTATGTACACCCTTATATGGTGCGTATTGTCTTATATGGGGCGTATAGGCCCTTATATGGTGCGTATTGCCTTATATGGGGCGTATAGGCCTCTATATGGGGCGTATTGCCTTATATGGGGCGTATAAGGCTATTTCCCCTCGTTTTTAAAATGGTCATAACTTTTTCATACGATATTATTTTTTTAAAACAAATCTCACCATAATTCTAGTCACATTTTTATCTTTAATTTGAGTATAAGTTTGTTCGATTTGGAATTTTTTTATTTTTTTACGTTTTTCGACGTTTTTTCAGATCTGGGTAATTTTTTTAACTTTTGCTGGTAGCGTTTTAAAGCCATGTCATGGTAGCGTTTTAGAATCATGTAAGGTCTGAAAATTGACATGGCTCTAAAACGCTACCAGAAAAAGTTAAAAAAAAATTACCCAGATCTGAAAAAACGTCGAAAAACGTAAAAAAATAAAAAAATTCCAAATCGAACAAACTTATACTCAAATTAAAGATAAAAATGTGACTAGAATTATGGTGAGATTTTTTTTTTAAAATAATATCGTATGAAAAAGTTATGACCATTTAAAAAACGGGGGGAATAGCCTTATACGCCCCATATAAGGCAATACGCCCCATATAGAGGCCTATACGCCCCATATAAGGCAATACGCACCATATAAGGGTGTACAAATAGCATTTTTTGTCTTTTAGTGGGTGTACAAATAGAATCCCAGCTAAAAAAGGAAACAATTTTTTTACCAAAAGTAGTATTAAAAATCCCAGCTACAGATTTGCATAGAAAAAGGAAATAAAAAAGGTCAGCCGATAAAGCTGATAATTGTCATGAAATAATTAGCTACTATATAAACAAGTGAAGCTCGAGCACGTCTAGGTTTGAGATTGACTTGTTTATAATAACAGAGCTCGACTTTGACTCGTTTAGAGTTTTATTTTAAAGCTCAAGCTCAGCTCGCATGAAAATATTTAAGCTCGAGCTTGGCTCGACTCATTTAATATTTGATTCTTGTTTTTATATTATTTTATTATTAAATGTTGCATATATTTCTAATTATATATTGTATATACAAAAAAATAATATATCATTTTATAATTTTCTAATTTTAAATATAACTAGTGAGGTGCCCGCAGATGTGTCGCGGAACATAACACACTAAAAGACATATCAGTAAAACGTTTCAATAATTAATTGATGAAGTATCTATCATCATGGGCGAAGCTTAGTGGAGCCCGGGGGGGGGGGCGACCGTCCCCCCGGTTTTTTTCGGCCGTAGTGCTAACTTTTACCATTTTCGAAATTTTTTTATATATACTGAGAACCGCCCCCCGAGATTATGATCCGTGACTTTTCGCCCCCTCAAACTTTTCCCCGAAGCTTCGCCATTGAACCTATGATTCTCAACTGTACATACATTATACAAATTGCAATCCACATTTATTTTATGATCCTTGTCATCGATCTTGTTGTTTTCCCTGCATATGATTCCATTTTTCGAACTTTTTGCTACCCTAAAACAAAGTAGAAATGTATAATGTATTTCAGCCATAGTATATTATCGAACAAATTGACAAATAAACCAGAACCTTTATAAATATTTAATGAAAAACTAAATTCAATCGGATTCTAAGTTTATAAAAAAATCATGTTCTTCCAACTACATTACACATATTAGCATTACACAGATTGTAGAAAGAAGCTACCTGAAGTATAACTTTTAGACCTCCAGTGGATCTCTCTTAAATACCCAAAAGGACTAATTTACCGAACTCGGAAACATTGTTGGAAGCTTTAGATGCTACAGGTAAAGTTAGAAGCTTTAGACATGCTTAGACTTTGTAATAGTGATGAAATGGCCAAACTTCAATATTCATCAAGCCACAAAAACTTATAAATGCTCAAGAAGCACAAAACATTTAATCTCTCCGTAAGATATATGATGGCCAAACTTCAATATTCATCCCGACCCCCCACTTAAAATTTTCAAGCTTCGCCACTG
>JBCNJP010000025.1:87523833-87573833 GCA_039602395.1 Deinandra increscens subsp. villosa | reverse complement strand
AGGGCCGAAATAGGAGTCGGCCCTTCCATTGCATCAGGTAACCATACATGAAGGGGAAATTGTGCAGATTTTGCAATCGCACCGGCAAATAATAGAACAGCGCACAAAGTAACAAATAAAAAATTGACCTCATTATTAGAAATCATGTTATTGAATATTTGGAATAAATCCCGAAATTCGAAACTCCCCGTTATCCAATAAAACCCTAAAATGCCTAATAATAAACCAAAATCACCAACACGATTAGTTACAAATGCTTTTTGACATGCCTTTGCTGCAACAGGTCGTGTGAACCAAAATCCTATTAATAGATACGAACACATTCCAACCAATTCCCAAAAAATATAAATTTGTATCAAATTTGAACTAGTAACTAATCCCAACATGGAAGTACTGAAAAAACTCATATAAGCAAAAAATCTCAAATATCCGTGATCATGAGACATATAATTATCACTATAAATCAGAACCATAATTCCAACAGTAGTGATTAATATTAACATAATAGAAGTAAGTGGATCGATCAAGTATCCGAATTCTAAAGAAAAATCATTATTGATAATCCAAGACCATACATATTGATAGACAGAACTGCTATTTATTTGCTGAATAGACAGATTCATAGAAAAAATCATGACTATACTTAACAATAAAACGCTCTGAAAAGCCCACATACGACGAAGACTTTTTGTTGCCGTCGGAAAAAGAAGAAGTCCCAACCCTATTAACATAGGAACTGGAAGTGGAAGAAAAGGTATTATCCACGCATATTGATATGTCTGTTCCATAAAAAAAGTTTTTTATTCTTAATTAATTGTTTCCGATTCACCGGATCTTACCTCTTTCGAAAAAAGTCAATAAAAAATCAAGATATGCACTAACTTATTGAAGAATTTTCTATTTGTATTTATTCTGAGTCTTTTCAAAATCGTTCAAATATTCAAAACAAGAAGTTACAATTGGTCAAATGATATCACTAAGTGATATATAAAAACGAATCCTTAGAATAGGAAAATGAAAATATCGCAAGGATAAAAATTTAGGCTAAAAAGAGTACGTTATCCTGATATGAATTATAGGATTAACTAGGGGCATCGGTCTAATGAAAAAAAAAACTCATTATTTTAGTTAGTTTATTTCAACTCATTAACTAATTCATTATGGGATTGATTGTTTTCCATTTCAATCAAAACAATTTATTAGGAACGTTTAGAAGATTATAGATCTAAAATGAACTTTTTTATCTAGAAAGGATAAAAAATTTTTGATCAAACCACGTATCCTTTAACAGATTTATTACTAGTCTCATTCAAATTTTCAACAGAACATAAAATTTGAAAATATTTTATTTATTTTTATATTGTATATACTTAATTATTTGTAGTTTAGATCAAGTTTAATAAAATTTAAGAAGATATACCTAAACAAAAGACTTGGGTTTCTTAGAATCTAATTTGAGTAAGGGGCGACAATAATAGCAACAAGGATTTCGTTAATATAATTGTATGAAATAAATTTATTTAAAAAAACTAATGATTTGGCTTAGATCTAAATGTGAGCTTAAAATTTTAAATAATTATTGGGTATTTAAGTAATTGAGTTTTGTTTAATATATTTAATAGTTTGGCTAAAATATAAATATGGACTTTAAATATTCTTATAGTTATTGATTATTTGAGCAATTGAGTTTTTTATAACCTTTAAGAATTAATAAAGTAACGTAGTTAATAATTTAAATACTTATTCGGCTTATATTTATAAAACTTTAAATTACTTTTTATTTGTGTCTGTGTGATCACAATTTTATGGGGTTGGTCTAAAACCTAAGTGGGTTCGCCCCTGAACAAAACTCAAGTTGTGAAATGACAAAAACCTCAAAACCACAACACGGAAATGACTATTAACTCTTTATATACCATACCGATAAACTCATAGATTGGTGATACAATGAATGCCTTCAAAATAGTGACTGTTTAAAGTGTAAAATCAAATACAAACCATTTTTTTTATAAATCGTAGGAACTAATAAACAACTGACATGTACACTGTTGATTTTATTCCAATAAATATTAGTTCCACCAACATTTTGAAGGTCAGATAACATTTATATACTTTTTTTAAAAAAAAATTACACCATAAAATCAAACATTTTTTATTTTTATGGTTAATATGTGTACAACACTGCAATGATTTTTTTTTTAAATGCTTATAAAAATATGCTATATAACATTGATGATTAAAAAAAAGTATTACTTTATAAAAATAAGACAATGCTATTATCTTGTTATTGTAAGTATTATAAAAACCAAAGCACACCAGTCACTTAGATCCAGAACCAAACTTAATTCCATAGCGTTTAAGTTCACATGATTGTGACCTCTCCGGGTTCAGGTAATCAAAATCCTAATCAGTCTTAACTGTTTATCTTAGATGTCTTTAAAGGGGACGGTGCAAAAGATTAGCCTGCGATAACCCGAGTTCTAACTTATGTAGTTATAACATGTGAATTACCAGATTCATTCACGATTAAGGGTTCTCACGTGTAAATCTTTTACATAAACTAAACCAGACTTACTTTACCCACTAAACCAATCTTAAGATACATAAACAATCATAATAACAGATAAATCATATACTTATAAGTTTCATCATCAAAATAACTAACTAAAATCTTCAATTTTTGTTCTACAAACTAAGTGAGAATAAAAAAGATTATAAACTTCCCTTTTTAAGTTTTTTTGGCTTCCGTTTAGTTCACGAATGCAGCAGCCAAAACAAAACTTCTTGTTACCTTCCTGTCTCGATTTTCGTGCCCTATCTCGGTCAGACCACCGTGTACAGCAGCCAAAGGCTGCGCCATCCCGCCAGCCGTGAATATGAAACCCCTCAGACCTCCGAATCCTTTTTAGGTGAATTGGGGCTAAATTCTTGTGTTATGGGTCAAAGCCCATTTAGCCATGAATTTGATTTTTTTTTTAATATTTTCAATTTACAATAAATATAAACCAATATTCATAAATTGGTTACGGAGCTTTACTCGTTCACGTGCTATGGTTCGGTTTAACTGAATTACACTGTTTAGCTACTTTATCCATATATATTAAACACTATAATGATATTAACCAGATGGTGTATTTAGTAGATAATTAATATAAAATAAAGTGTATATGTCAACCACTCATCAACCAACATTTTGTGAACCAAACGGTTTTCTTGGTTTTCCAGGTGAAAGGGTAAAACTGTAAACTTTTGGGCTGGGTGAGCCGGATTTTGACTGGGCTTGGCTAACTCCGATTTGTAAGTTGCAACACTGCCTTAAATCTGACATGATTTAAAAAGTTTTGTGTGACCTTAATTTGTAAAGAAGCGAACTAATGAAACTTGTTTAGGAGTATGACACACAGAAAATTATAATAAAGAAAAGAAATATGTCCTCAAGGGATGAGGATAGATGGTATCAAGAGAGATATAGCTGGTGATGGGAAAAAAATGATGAGAACTTTTACATTTAGAACTAAACTTTAAAATTTCGAATGCGAGTCTCAAGTTTTAAATTTGAGGTTGTTTGATTTCGTCTTATCTTGTTTGGTCAGTGCTGACCACTGACTCGGTCAATGATCAGTTTGTTTGTTTTTAATATTTAACCTCCTGATTCGTTCCAAACCTGCTAACCCATGCAAAAAAGTTGCTGACTCGAGTTCATGTTTTTATTATACCGTATTGGATACTAATGTATAAAATTGTACTATAAGTAGAATGACTGAATCTACTATAAAATAGTAAAGTTATACAACTGTACGGTCTGTTTGCTCGAGTAAGTGGTTCTTACTCGGGTCAGAACAAAATAAATCATTGCCCGGTAAGAAAAAAAAATGTCTTGGATCAGAGGTTCTTACATAGTCAAAAGGCTGGTAAATGATTAACAAACAGACTTACCATTTACCAGATTAGCAGTATGTGAAGCAATTAACAAAAAAAAAAAACTATCGTTCTTTAAGCAAGCAAGGAACATTTGACCCAAAGTTGAAATATAGGCCCAAAGTTGAAGTGATAGGGCTTGCCGATTGAGATTGGAAAAATGTTGAGGCCAGAGGCCTATAAAAAGATGGAAGAGGCCTGCTTGTTTTTAACCCAACTTTCAGTGAGAAATAATTACCTACCAGGCTACCATTAACTGAAATTTAAACAGGAATAGAAACACAACGGAAATTTGAGCCGCTCAACCCCACCCTCACCCCGTTTTTTAATATTATTTTTATTTTTATTTTAGCCTATAATGCAAATAATTTAAACAAGTAATTAAAAATTCTATTTAATAAAAAATGAAAATTTAAACAATCTATTTTGGTCGTTTTTGGCGCGCCATAAGCTAACTTATAAAGTAGCTTATTATAAACTAGCTTTTTAACGTTACGAAACAAAGATTTTAAAAAAACTAGTTTTTTTTTTAAAAAAAACCCGTTTAGTAATGTCAAAAAGTTAGCTTATAAGTTAGTTTTTTGACATTATCAAACATGGCTTTTTAAAGAAATAACTTTTATAATATTTCCAGTTTTATAATTCCTTTACTTATAAATAATAAATTTTAATTTATTTATATACAAGTACTTTTAGATCATTTTACATTTTTCAGCTAGTTTTTATCAAACGTTATTTTTTATGAGCTAGCAGCTAGCTTATCAGCTGCTAGCTTTTCAGCTAGTGCGCCAAACACAGCCTTAACGATAACAGAATTTTAATAATTTATATAAGTAAAATAAAAAGTAAGTTAAATACAAAAATTATCCTTCAAATACAGAAACAAATTACCAGGTTGTAAATTGTCGCTGTCATAGTATCACATGTATTTCTACGCAAAATCTATTTCGCATGTAAACTTTGCAGAAGAAAAAGAAAGAAAAAAAAAGAATAAAATGGAAAAAGTTTTTCTATTTTATTTTATCTCCTCAGCGAATTTCACGTGCGAAAAAATAATTTCGTATGCGAAATAGAGAGTCTATGAGGTTACACCTTTAGGGGTCTACACTTTTTACAGGGTCTACAATGAACCTCAGACTATATATATGATAGAATAAAATTAAAATGATCAAGGTTTTAATTTCTCGCTAGGTATTTGACCAAATAAGATCGTCCAGTTCCTATAGAACCAATCACTAAAATACCCCTAGATATCACTATTATTAATTCTTAATTAGTTAAAAGTTTTGCATAAAACGTTTAGTATAGGAGTTGAAACTAGTTTTGTTAGTATAATAAAGAATCATATATAGATTTTTTTTAAGGCAAACTACATCACTTGTAATCTATCCCAACTTCAAACTCGTCAAAACTCGAGCCTTTGGAGGTGTGATATTAATTTGAAATGGTTTATAGGGAGGATCACGCTTGAGTAATTGTAATTGTTTTCTTTAAGGTAAACAGAAGTGGAGAACCTAAAGGGAGTGAAATGCCCTAAATTGCGTTCACAGCCACACACACATGGTGCGGTTGATGTGTGCAATGTGATGTTTTGATAGTCGACATCGCGTGGTCGATGTGTGCAATGTGATGCTTTGATAGTGGATTGTGATGAGAGGAAGTCTAGCAATCCAATTCCACTGCTAATGATCAGGTGCGACTGATCAACTGATGTGTTTCTGTTGTTGTTACATTGAAACAACGAAGATATTTAACCCTCAGTTGAAAGAGCAACATTAAACTCGTTTAACTGTATGAAAGACATTTAATACAATATAACACATTAGTTTATCAGTGGTATGTTACATTGTGTTTTCATTTATAAATATTAAGGTAGGCCTTAGTTACAGAAACATAAGAATACACTTGAGGAATAACCATTAACTTGATAGACTTAATAAACTCCTAAGAACACTTGACTATAGTCAAATTCTACCAATAATTTCAATGCAAATTCAGGCTCGATGGTCTACTTTAACAATATTAACTGCTTTTTGCTCACGTACCCCTAAGAAAAAATTCACAAGCAAATATATATTGTTTTAAAAAAAGGAAAATTAGATGTAAATAATCCCATCTTTTACCTATTGGCAAATAATAATCCGTCTTTTAACCTTGACAACTACCAATCCAACGTTTACACTTATTAGTTTTCACTAGTCCCTCCATTAAAAAAGTTAACTTTGTTAACTTTTTCATCCATTTTTTATCAACCCCAATTTTTGATCCACTATAACTTTTTCAAATCTTGATAAAATTCAATCCGTAAGTTGTTATGAACTCGTGATGAAAAACCAAACAAGACTAGTTCCATATTACTTAGGTTTTAAATAGATTATGATGATGACCACGACCAATTCTCTGTCCGACTCCCAGTCCACTCTTAAAGCACCATCGACGATTAAATGTAGGGTGTAACGCAACTAACCCACCACATCTTTGATATTCCGAAAATGTACTAGTCGCCTACGGAGAACCACCCATTCCACATGACAAATGAACGAGTCTTTGGTAATTGAATCTGGGATTGCGATAGCATGATATAGACTGACTGACACAAGATAGATTGATATTTGATGTATTATTAGCATAGGGTGAATAACAAGAACTGAGAATCGAATAGGAAACTGAACCAAGATTGAGACGACAAGGTTAACCAAGACGATTGCCCAAAGATTAACAACCATAGCCTCCCCTACTTTTAGGAGCGAGACTGGAGGAATACTATACGAATGGACGGCAAATGTAACATGTATGCCTTTGAAATATTAAAAATAATAGCTTGACTTAAAATCAATGAAATCATCGCATGTGATAAACAAAATTTAAGATTGTGGATTTCTTATTAAGACAACGCATCAGGTTCTGATGAGCTAGATGGGTAGCGACCCACATCCGGTCCACCCACGAGACGCGATGAGGTGTTGTGCGCGTGTGTGTAATGTGATAAAATCTAGGGTTTTGTCACTAGTATGTTAATTAAGTAATCAAAAGTATTTCCAGTATTGCCCCTCCATGTTTTTTAAACTAAAATGACTAATTAGCAACTTAGGCCCGTCCTCATATAAAAACTAGTTGTCTTTTTGTTTTCGCAAGAAAACATGTTGTAAAAACTAGTTGTCTTTTTGTTTTCTCAAGAAAACATGTTGTGGTACGACGTACAAAGGGCAATTTGTGTGCTTAAGGGTAAAGTTGTCCGCGTACGTTTGATAATCTCGTAAGATCTTGCCACCGTGTTTTTGGTAGCAAAATGGTGTCAAAAAGGTAACTTTTATCATTTTGCCACCGAATATGTTGTGACAAAAAAACCCCATGATCCGCAACCATTGGTGGCAAATAGGTGTCACTAGCGTTTTTGCCACCGTGTTTGTTGTAGCAAAATTGTGTAAAAGGGGAATTGTCACCATTTTGCCACCAAATATGTTATGACAAAAAACTTCTTTTGTAGTAGTGATATTTCATAATCATGCAAGCTATATTGCATAATCATGCAAGTTTATTTCATAATCATGCAAGCTATATTGACAACCATGCAAGATGTATTTAATAAACACACAATATTTGCCACGATGTTTGTGATGGCAAATATGTGTCAATAGGCACCAGACGTTTTTGCCACCGTGTTTTTGATAACAAAATGGTGTTAGAATGACAATTGTCACAATTTTGCCACCAAAATGTTGTGACAAAAAACCTAACATAATCACCAAGCAAGCTATACTGCATAATCAGGCAAATTTATTTCATAATAACGCAAGATATATTTAATAATCACACAATATTTGCCATGATTTTTGTGGTAGCTACAAGTTTTTGTCACGATCTTTTTAGTAGCAAAATGATGTCAAAAGGCGATTGTCATCATTTTGCCAACAAATATATTGTGACAAAAAACCACTTTCGTAATTAATCACGCAAGCTATATTTCACGATTTATGCAAGGTTATGAGAACACACAGACGAGTTCTACAAAAATAGGTTTTTTTATTTTTTTTTTATTTTTAAGTATAGCAATACTATACTCATATTAAAGAGAATTAAATACTCGATTTTATGGTGTAATTTTAAAAAAAAAATAATGTCATATAAATAATTCATAGGCGTTTAATAAAGTTGGGGAAACTTAAAAAACTCAACAATGCTAAGCGATACATATTTTACCCCTTCAGGTTATTTTCATACTTAATTTTTTTGTTCAAATTTGGATTATAGCTTAGCCATTTATTTCTCAGATCAGTGGCTCAAATGCCTTTCTACACTTCGTAAGATTTAAGCCATTTGTACTGGATCTTTCATATATATATATATATATAATATAATATAATATTATATTTATAATATATATAATTATTTATATATATTTTCTTGAAGAAATATTAATCTAAATATATGAGAGTCAAAAGAAGTTACCTAATGAAAGAGGATCTCATTAAATCTTGTGGGGCTATAAGAAGAAGAGAATTTAAGGAGTACGGTATCTTATTCTTCTACGAAGTCGGACCACAAAAACGATTAAAGTGTCAAGGAGAGAGGTGAGTTTAGGGACCAACATGTGCAATCCATCACAAAGGTGCATGCAACCAGGCCCGGGTCCTGGTCCTGCATGGGTCTTCACATTGCCCTGGTTTCAGTCACATGCACCCATGGACCATTTCCATCCCGGTCCATATACATATATATATATGTACGATAGATCATAGATCAATCGAGTTTTATATTTATGAAAATATATACGAGTAATAGCACAAATATATATATATTCTAGGTATATTGTCATGGTCTATTTCAATTCTTTTAATGAGTAATAGGTGTCCCTTGAGTATGTCAGGTGCGTTTGGACCAGTTGGTCAATTGAAGCTTCATATTTTCGTAATTAAATGTATGCCATGCTAGCTACTGGTTGTGCTTGTACCACTTGCTTGACAAGTTGTACACTTGTGTTCTAATATATAGTAGTAGTTACTATCATATTTAATATTTATTTATTTATTTAGGTATGTCACGACCTCTCAAATATCTAATTTCATACCCCATGTAAACATCTGTTTGAGCTTAAAAACAAATTGGTATAATTTGTCTCCATTTGAGAAGTATGGAAAAATCCAATGAAGTTGTAAAAAAGACTTTAATAATCAAAATTATCATTGTGTTCAGTAATACTTTTAACTTTTATTTCGAATGTTTCCCGCACATAGATGTGTACAAACCGGGTTTTTTTTCCTAACCGGTTTCGGTTACAAAAATAATAATAATAAAAAAAAACGGGTTTTAGGGGTAACCGGTTAGGGTTGTAACCATGTTCTTCCACGAAAAACTCCTCGTGATTGTAACCAGTTAGGGACCGCTTTCTGTGGACCGGTTGGCGTAACCGGTTTTTCAGTTAGGAGCGAGTTGAACGTTCTTTTTGGTTTTTTTTTCTCAAAAAATCAACATAAACTTATACAAAACATAAAAACTTCACTTTTTAATTGCATACTTGAATAGAAAACATACAAAACATGAAAGACAAACATAGAAAGAGTTTAAAACTCATAACATCCAAGACGAAAACATGAAAAAAACTAATTTATATTTATTCTTCGTTGCAATTCGGTTTCGTTTACTCGTTTGAGTCCCCCGAGCTAGATGAACCAGACCTCAAGTAGTAGTCCCATTCAGCTTCATCATCGGTCATTCCCGGGGGTCAATCCACTAGCAACCTCCTCATCGTACAATTCGCCTTCGTACTCTAACTCTCCTTCAACTCCTTCAACTCCTTCAAGTGTAGTAATGTTTTGAATCATTTCCACACCATCTAAGTAATCCTTCAAACATATGGACATCTCAACCGAAGTCGGAGTAAGCCTTGTCCTCCTCACCGATATCACCCTGCCACTAACAGAAAAAGCCGACTCCGAAGCTACTGTGGAAGTTTGGACCGTTAGTAAATCTTGGACCATGATGGAAAGCACGGGAAAACTATCTTCCTTTGCTTTCCACCAAGCCAACAAGTCAAAGTTTTTAAAACCCGACATCCCAATCCTCGATAGAAAATCGGTCCCCACATACCTTCCTAGTTCGCTACTCGGAGTGTTACCCCTTTGCCTTTTAGCATTTGTGTTTGTAAACATGTTATACAAGTCCACAAATTGATCGGTGCTACTACTAGCACCCGCACCTGAATGTTATGTTTGTTGCCTCATAGCTTCATGAATGGTTGATGTTTGATCAAACTTAGCAACATACACATCAAATAAGCTTGCAAGATCTTGGCTAAATTTTTTATAAAATTTGTAGGAATTTTTGCTTCAATGGTATACAAATCCTAAGAGTAGCATATATTTTCAATTAACGTTTCGGTCCCACCCACATTTATGCAAGGGTTTAAGACGGCGACACAAGTAATAACCGCCGGCATCTCTTGAAAATACTTGATAAATTTTTCTTTCATTGGGTTGACCATATCGGGAAAAGGTGATGGCATAAATGAAAAATCGTTTAATTATTTAGACATCACATACAATTAGTTAATCTAATGAACTAGTTGGGTAATAAACACCCGATAGTAAGGTTGTTGACGTTTTGAAAACATATAGCAACTTTGTTAAGTTTTCAACAAAAGACCATTGATCAAGAGTAAATGGTACAAGTTTAGAATGCCTTGAACAAAGATCGTTATGATATGACCTTAAACTATGTTTTTGTTGGATTCCCTTCTCAACCATGTTACAAGTCGAGTTCCATCTAGTAGGTACGTCCCAATTTAGACTTAAACAGATGGCATTCGCTTGTTTACGATATTTTCTATAGGCACTATGCCTATTTGGTTTACTAAAAACATCCGACATCATTTTTTAAAAACTTGAATTATTGGGTCAACAACCTTTAAACCATCTTGCACACACAAGTTGATTATGTGTGCAACACAACGACTATGAAAAAAGCGACCATCACAAATTGGTTTATATTTTATTTGTAGTTTTCGTATGGCACACGTGTTATTCGACGCATTATCAAAAGAGATTGAAAATAATTTTTCTTGTAAACCAAAAACCCGAATAACTTTGTCAATTTTATGAAATATATTTTGACCCATGTGAGGAAAATCAATTTGTTCGAAAGCTATTGTTCTTTTCATCATTTGCCATTCGCCCGACATGACCCAATGAGCGGTCACACAAATGAAAGATTCGGGAGAACCATGAGGAGTTGACCAGAAATCACTAGTTAAGTTCAAACGTGTTTTCCAATTTCGAAAAACCTTCAATTAAATCATTTTTTGTAATTTTTCATAGTTTCAAACAATCACATCTAAGGGTGGTGCGACTTACATGGGTGTAGCGAGGGTAAAGATGCTTTTGAATGAGCCGAGTCAAGCGATCGTTGTCGAAGTGGTTGAACGACAAACTTTGTTGAATCACGAAACTCGCCATTGCTTGTCGAGTTTGCTCAAGATCATAGATGAACATTTTTCCTTCATTAGACATCGTTAATTGACCATGAAGGAGTCGCGCCTTGAGAACTTGACAATGAGGATGCTCTATGTGTAGCCTCAAAGTTGAGTTTGCATCTTTTCGCAATAACTTCCCGCACAACTTACACCGAGTTTTTTTGGATCCGCCATCATAACACACATATCAAAATGTTGCCAAAGTCCCTTTTTAGATTCGTTGGAACAACTAGAACGATGTTCTCGGGAAGTTCACTACCGCACGCTTGAGTGGTGTTAGAACTTGAAGTTGCCATTTGAGATTTTGAGAGTTTTTGAGTGTTTGAGAGATTAGAGAGAGTGAAGATTTGTGTGTGGATCAACCTCAACACTCACCAAGTATTAATAGTAGTTTAGGGGGGACAAAATACTAAAAAAAGGCAACAAAAAAAAAAACAGGCAAAAAAAACAGCTCAGCGGCTCTTTTAACGGTAATGTAGCCGTTTTCCGCCTAGTACCGCCCTAACCGGTTCCAATAACCGGTTGTGCCGCTCGAATCCTCTAACTGATTTGTAACCGGCGGGTAGGGTTCCAACCGAACCGGTTTTAGGTGTAATCGGTTTTGAGTTTTTTATTTTATTTATTTTTTATTTTTTTAACCAGTTTGGTAACCGGGTTTTTTGCCCACCTTTACCCGCACATCTGGGGTACGGTCTCACGGCAGTCAAAGAGTTGACCTTGAACATGGTCCCGAAAGGTTAAGTTTACACGTGAGATCCTCTATTGTTAAAAAAAACAATAATCACAATAGCATGATAATCATACATTTACACTTGATATTTGTATTTGTTTTGTTATATTATTTTGTTTAAAGTAATAAATATTCTCTAACAACTGAAGACTCGTTTGTGCATTAGGTTTTGAATATAAATAACGTGATCATTAATCTTTTTTAGACGGATTACATCATATTCGAAGCTCACAAATGTAGTGATACTTCTAACAAATGTCATAACCATGAATATCACAGTAACATTCTTAAAATTACCAAAAACAAAATTAATTCAATGAAGAGGGAACTTTCAACAGAGATCTTATGGCCCTCCTAATGATTTGTAGGGTACTATCCGCCTACTCCTCACAAGGTAATTCCTTGCATTTTTACACCTATGTAATTCCTTGCATTTTTAACCATGAATATCACATTAACTAATTTTTACACCTATGTAATTCCTTGTATTTTTTTAACGATAAAGTTGGATCATTGACGGGCTATTGACACCACACTCGATCCAGTGACGGCTCCAAAAATGCAAAAACAAGATCGGGCCCTAGGCGAAAATAAAAACCGGGCCCTTATAATATAAAGAAGAAAAAAAGGGAGTGTGTATGATTTGAACCAGGGACCTATAGGTTACACCTTTATATCAAACATTAGTACCATCTGTGCCACTAACTTTTTTGTTTTAATTTCAAACTACAATATATTAATACACAATTTGATGTATATATATATAACAACATATTACAAAACTTTCGGGCCCCTTAAATTCCCGGGCCCTAGGCGGTCGCCGTTCTCGCCCCTCCCCATAGCCGCCCCTGACTCGATCATCTTCATTCTTCAATAAGAGAAAACTCATCATATATAGGTGAAACAACCCTCCGACCGCACCTAAACCCCAATCTTTTTGTCACATGTGGAACTTGAATCAAGACTTCCAATTTTTTAATTTATCTGTTTTGGATATCTTATCTCAACCACTTGAGCTAGTGATCACGTATTTGTATACTTTCAATCATTTGACCATGCATCATCAGCAACTTCCATTGTGGTGTAGTGGTAGGAAGTCTGTGTTCTCTACTTGAGACACAAGTTCGATTCCTACGGGCAACACTTTGGAAGGGGCATTGGCGATGAGGGAATACTTGGGGCTGAAAGGTCACAAGTTCGATCCCTGAGCTCCCAGGTTTTACCACCCGGCCGCTTGCGGGGTTGGATTTTCCCTGGAATGAGCTCAACTGGTGTAAATAGTCCCCGGGTTTTTCGGGGCATTCGTTGGCCGTTCAAAAAAAAGACCATGCATCATCAATGCAATACGCACTAAATGGATCTTAAATGCATGCTATGTAAGCAACCCAACTCATACCCTTTTCTCATATTTATTTCCTTTCTTATTTTTTTCTCACTTACCCTCTCAACACTTTAATTGCATGCACTTGTGGAAGGATTTCTTTTATCATATTTCTCTCACCTCTAAACCACCATCCATGTCGCAAACATTCTTTAAATATGATGCATTGGTATGGTCTTAGTTTCTTATAAATGTCTAGCTGATGGAAAGCTACGTCACAACTATAAAATACGACTCCTTGTACCATCATTAATGTTCGTTTTGCCTAGAAGCAGCTATTATAGATTTGCTTTTAGTTGCTGAAGTGAAAACTTTCTAGGGTTACCCATCCCGGACTGTTCTAACTCAAATAAACCTAACTTGAGTTTTCATCTCATCTACAACGAATACATATATGCTAAAAACACAATGAAAATGTAAGGCTAGGTTTCTTTTGTCCACAACCGTTGTGGAATTTGCCTAGAATCTTATAACTACTTAGTTCAACCCAACATATATACCGTGTATAGCTTACTTGTGAGAACTTGACAAATATTTAAAATATCAATGGATAGGGTTTCATATTCAAGGATTTGTTCAATATGTTGATAATATTATATATAATCCCCTGATCTCAACTATATATACATCCATTTGTCACACATCAGCAGTAACTTTTGTCTTAAATTGATGTAGACCCAATCCAATCATTGATATAATACAAGCCAGTTAAAGGGTACGTTTAGACTTTGTGGTGGACTTTGCTTAGAGCCCATACCTCAACCACCCACCCCCACCCCACCACGCCCCACACTAGCTCCACGTACCACTCCTCCATGCCTTGGGGTTATGTGTGTGGTCCAGCTCGGTCCTTTTATTGGTAATTTTCCCCTTGGGGAAGGATCTTCTAAGTCTCATCAGTCTGATAGTTTTTTTGGAGGTTTTGTGATTGAAACTCAAAACACTAGCAAATACCCTTTTGTTTCAAGATGTAATCCGCGACCTTGTTACGAATATAATTAGACTAATTATAGTGTAATCAACATATACGCGCTAGCTATATATGTATATTTGAGAGAATGTAAGAGAAGCCACCTTGTTTATGAGTTAATTTACTTCCTCATGTTTTAAAAGGCCATGGGGGCATGCTATACATATGTCACTAACAATCTAATCTCATATCAATATTTTAAATGACTGTTTAAGACTAATATTTGAAGGTTAGGGACTAATATATATTGGATATATATATATCAAGAGTGTATTGAATTGTGTAAATTCTCATTAGGTGTTTATAATATTGTTTACAATTCAAGAACAATATATAGGGTATGAATGGGTGTGATGATAATGAACCAATGCCACCCTAGCTACATGATTTATAATGAACCAACTCATCTCATAGCCCTTAATTAACTTTAAACAATTACTGAGATTTTGTTGAACAGATGTTTGACATTCGGGATAATTATTATTAGCAGGACACTTTTAAGCCCATTTCATTGTATTAGAACTTGAATTTATAACCTTTTGGCTCATGGATACCATTAAATTTAATTTTTACACGAATGGATATACGTACAAATCATACATTTTCCATTATTTCGGAAATACTTTATAGAGATTTTTCATTATTTCATTGTTCAACTGTTCAAGTACCATATGTAGAACTAATAAGATCAGTAGATCGAGGCATGTATTTGGATATGATTGAGGATATAAAGATTCAGAAATATCATCCAAAAATGACACTCTTGAAGATTGTACTATTAAAAAGAATCTCTCTATAAATCTATACAGGAGAAGTGACATTCAAAATTCCCTATCATCAAACATATAAAAAACAAAGAAAATAACATTCATATGTGTTTACCTAAAATACAACCTAATTATTAGCTATATATAGACAACATGAACTATGTGCAAACTACATGTTTTATGCACATTTATCAAACATAAAACATATCTCCTATATCTAAAAGCACCCATGAGAATGAAGTAATTTATTTAAGAATCTATACCGGTTTTTGCTCTTTTAGAAACTCACATCTTCTATCAGAGTTCCATTGAAGTGCAATTTCTTCTGCAACCCTTGTAGCATCTATAGATGAACCTAACAAACCCCGTTTCATAAACCCTACTGCGTATAATCCATGTTCGCCTTTCCATCCTTCCGGGAACTTTCTCTTGGGTAGTCCATCTTGCGCCGAGAATAAGTTTGTGTCCTATACAAAAATAATCAGCGAATTAGTTGCGATAGTGCAAAGATTCGTTGTTATAATTAAACATCATTTCTTCTCTACTAGTTATATAATTAGTGTCAAAACTTATATTTAATTATTGAAATTAATCTAAACAATCATTTGGGATATTTCTATATATGTAAAAAAACTAAAATTTTTCCTTGTCATTTTTTGCATTAAAAACGTTTTGTTTGACATTATATGTCAAATCACAAATGAAACAAGTAATGTTTGAATTTGTTATAATTAGAAATGAATAGATCATACCTTCAACCAAGTGGGAACGTTACTTCTATATCCTGTGGCCAGAATTATGGCATCAAATTTCTCTATTCTTCCATCATCAAACTCCACATTGTTACATGATAGTTTCTTTATTTTTGGGTAAACCTACAAACCATACACATTCAATATCAATTATATATATATATCCATTTAATTTAATTGTAGTTACATAGCTAATATCCAATAAAAAGTTCCAAATTTAGTAACTTAATTTAGGTTTTTGTAAAAAGGATAATTAGCAACTTGAATATATCTCCAATAGAACCTAACTTGTATGCTGTCATCACATAGATACTTATGTAGTGCATTGTATTTATCTACATATATATATAATTGAATCTAGTATTAGTAGACTTAATTAGGATACATACCCATTAAGATATGAATGTATGTACAAAAGAAGTAGATAGTTAGGTACCTTGATATCTCCACTTCTGATCTTTGCAAGTGTGCCAACATCCAATACGGGTGTTTTACCATAAACGCTCTTTAGCTCGAGTGGGCCAAGTTTTGGTCGATTGAGGCCAAGACGACTGGTGTCACCGATCATAATCCGAGAGACAAAAAGCAAGAATTGATCAACTATTTGTACGGGGAGCCACTTAAGTAACCAGATTGAGAGTCCAAAAGTTGATATCCCAAACATCTCTTGTGGCAACACATGCAACTGCAGAAGTTGCCCCAATAAAACAAAATCAAAATATATGTTTGCCAAAGTAAGTGATTAAGAGGGGGCCGGTTGAATACTCTTTAGATCGAATCTTTTATAGCAGTGAGTTTGCAGATTGCTTTAAAAGAAAGAGTTTCAAAGAGAAACAGTACTAATGCGCATGCATACGAATTTCAAGAAAGCTTTAACCCTAAAAAACCTCAACTCATTTACTCTTTTAAATAACTTGTCACATATATTTGATATCTTTTAATATAAAATAATCTTTTAAAACTGATTTAACCAATTATTAAGATTTATATTTTAGTACTTTTTCTCAAAAGAAAAACCTAAAAAAGAAAGAACCAAGAAAAATATGGATAGACAAAACCCTAAATTTTAGTAATTTCAATGTTCGTAGATCAAAAAAAATTTAACTTGTTTAGATATATATTAATCAAAGTAAGATGTAATTAATCCTCCAACGAAAAGGAGAACTAGATAAATCTTGGATTAAATTTATTAATTTACAGTAAGGCAAATTGGTAAATTTTACCAAGATTTGTAAGCAAGAATATTGCTGAAATCTTTATCTTGCAACTTGAGAAACACTTTGTTCATCATGCAATCTCTCTGAGTTTTTTAAGAGAGAGAGAAGGGGACAGAGAGGGAGAGAGAGAGAAAAGGAGAGGACATACTGAATCTCTAACCACTAGTGAAGGAAAAGCATTATAATTGCATAGATCCAAGCATACCTCCATGCCAGAATTTCCACACCCAACAACCAAAACACTTTTATGCTCAAAACATTCACCACTTCTATACGAACTAGTGTGCACTATTGGTCCATTGAACTCATTCATCCCCTCGATTCGAGGCACGACCTCCAAGGCATTCTCACCGGTTGCAACTATCAGCCACTGGCAAACATATTCAGTTAGCTTCGTTTTCACCCTCCAGAACCCACACCTACCATCAAACTCTGCACTCACTACTGTTTCATTGAACAAAGGCTTCAAATCGAAGTTTTTCGCGTAGGAATCGAGATAGGACAAGAACTGCTCTTTGGAAGGGTAAGTTGGAAAATCTACCGGAAAGGGCATGAGTGGAAGCTGACAGAACTGTTTTGGAAGATGTAGACGAAGACGATCATAAGTCTTGAATTGCCATAGAGAAGCTATGCAGTTTGCTTGTTCAAGAATCATGGATGGGACACCATGGTTCTTGAGACAGGCGGCTGCAGCAAGACCCGAAGGACCGGCTCCTACAACGATTGGGCCCGGCACCCAAACACAGCCAGGAGGGGTGTGTGTATTTATTGAAGTTGCTGTCATATTGCACTGAAGATATGGATCATGAAGTTTCTTGAACTCTACTTCTTCCATCAACAAGAGATGAATTTTGACTCTTGAAAAGAAACCAGAGTAAGACTTTGATCTGTGATGCTAAAATTTAGTCTGAAAATCTTCTTATTCTGGAGTGAAAGGAAGAAAGAAACAGGTATATATTTATGGAGGGGTATATATCAACAAGAATTTATTGGGAGAGATTTAAGGAGGGGGGATATGGATGAATACTAGGTGTGTGAAGTCATGAGAACTTGTTGTTTCAAATATATAAGCATTTGATGAAAAAATTAAACTAGCTTGATAGAAGACCTTTTCATTAATGGAGGGGAGTAATGGGTTTGAACTTTGAACCATGGTGGAAGACATGAGCCCCTCACTTCGATATATAGAATAGTTACATATTTGTTAACAAACATTTTTTTACCCGTCTACTGCTATAAAATTTAAACCCTCAACCTCTAACGAAAGAACACCTTATTAATCATTAAGATACCATTAAGTTTCTCAAATAGAAATTAAATTGACGCCAATCATGTATACAACTAGCTCACTTGATCATAGATGTTATTGCCTCATATTTATAGGTATAAGGTTCAAACCTTCGCATTGAAAGTTTAATTATAACATATTTGAGGTAGTTTAGGAGTAATGTGATTCGGGGTTAAAAAATTAAATTGACATAAGAAGTCGCAAAGAATAATTATCTATATATCCATTTTCAAACATCTTGCTAATAATAGTGAATTAAAGATTAAGTATTGTATTAAAGTGGATTATAATATATGGACCGTAATAAATTGGATTAAAATAATGCTGCTAATTTAGAATTTGTCTTTTCACTTTTAGTTTTTATTTTTATTTTTCTTTACTTTGTATCCGAGCGTAACGATTTTAGCAAAATAATTGATTATACGTGCAATAAGTAAAATTTCAAATGTTAAATGAGTTGACCATAACTTTATAAATGGTTTTTGTCGTTACATTTTTTTTAATATTTGTTTTCTTCACGTGACATTAAAGCAATATAATGGTTTTGTGTGCTCGCGTTATCCCCATGACAACCTTTATTGAGCACCGACAATTTATATTGTTGATGGTATAGCAATTTAACTATTTTGTATGCTCGTATTATCCCCGTATCATATAATCGTCTCAGCGGTAACGGACTGCTCGAAAAATCTAGTTAATAACTAATACTAAAATGTTAGACAGAGTGCAATTTTAAAGGAATTAAATGTGTCATAGTTATTTATTTATTTATTTATTTTAAAGCAATAGATTTCATACAACCTAGTAGGGGTGTTTAATATACAAATCGGACTTGAAAAATTCAAGAATCGATGTGATTCGATTTGGAAATCACCGGCTCAAAATTCGGTTTGAAATTCTAAATTCGATTAGATGTCTAATATCGAATTTTGAATTGAATCTCAAATTCAAATTCGATTCAAAATTCGAATTGGAAATATTCATATATTCATGTGTATATATATATAGGGAGAGGTTCAAATGAGAAGTTTGTTTTGAGTAAGAAGGATAAGAATGATTTTCAGCCATTGGATCTTGATCTAATAAAAAAGAAAGGGAGGGGGGGGGGGGGTATTTTATCTTAGCCACTTTTGTTGACTTTTTATCTACTTCCCCCATTTTCTTTAAATATTCATAACTTTCACATATACGACATTATTTTTTTTTAAAAAATACACCATAAAAACGAGCATTTTTTTATCTTTAAAACGCATATAGTGTTGCTATATAAAAAATAAAAAAAAATTACTCTTTCGATTTTTGACACAGGTCGTTGTGTCAAAATGTTCAAATCATTGTGTCATTGTGTCGTCGTGTCAAAAGTATATATAGTGTTGCTATATATTAAATTAAATACTCTTTCGGTTTTTGGCACAATATGAAACAATGATCTGAACATTTTGACACATCATTGTGTCATTGTGTCAAAATGTTCAGATCATTGTGTCATTGTGTCGTCGTGTCAAAAGTATATATAGTGTTGCTATATATAAAATTAATTACTCTTTCGGTTTTTGTCATCATATTAAACAATGATCTGAACATTTTGACACTTCATTATGTCATTGTGTCAAAATGTTCAGATCATTGTGTCATTGTGTCGTCGTGTCAAAAGTATATATTTTGTGCTACTATATATAAAATTAAAAAAAAAGTACTCTTTCGGTTTTTAACACCATATGACACAATGATCTGAACATTTTGACACAATATGAAACAATGATCTGAATATTTTGACACAATGACACAACGACACAATGACACAATGATTTGAACATTTTGATACAATTGAAAGAGTAAAAAAATTTAATTTTTTATATAGCAACACTATACGCGTTTTAAAGATAAAAAACGCTCGTTTTTATGGTGTAATTTTTTTTTTAAAATAATGTCGTATCTAAAAGTTATGAAGGTTTAAAAAATGGGGGGAATTTACTAAAAAGTCAAAAATACCCTTCCATCTTTAATTTTCTTAGTTTTTCTCTCTAATTTACCCAGGAAAATTTTAAGCCATAGATCTTCATTTAATTGAAGATCTAATGGCTATGATTCCTTCTTATCCTTCTTATTCAAACTAAACTTTTCACAATAACCTCACCCTATATAACCGAATATAAATAATAATACAAATATTTTAAATTAGTTTACTTGGACAAGTCCTTATTTTCACATATTTAAAATCTTTAAAAAATTTAGCAGTTTAATATATTCAAATTTAAAAACGTGCACGCTCTAAGTTATGCTCTAAAGTTTGGCATTACGTGGATTCAACCATTCATCTTCATTTTTTTCTAAATGACTTAGTGGTATTATGTTATATAACTATTTTGTTGGTTAGATGTATAATAAAATTGTAAATCTTGTGTTTTTTTTAATGATGCTTAAGTTGAATGTTTTGAACGATAAGTTGTGTGTCATGATAATTACTAAACAAAATTGTTGTAGATCTGGATGCTTTGAATGTTAAGCGAAACTCTGTCTTACTTGGATGTTACATTTTGAATGTTATGTTATGATTTTCTTTTTTCATTTATTTTTTGGGCATTTTATTAGTTTTATATTTTTATAGATTTGTATTTTTAACTAATATAAAATCAAATTTAGTCGAATTCTATTCGTTTTCGATTAGAATTTGAAAAATGAATTCGAATCGAATCGAGTTCGAATGAGATTTTTATTTCGAATTCGAATCGAATTGTTCGAACCTACTTCGTATTTGGATCAAGGTTTTAAAAATTAAAAATCAAATAAATCGATCGATTAATTCGATTCGTTAAACACCCTTACAACCTATGTGTGTTGGTCAGGTTTTGGTTTTGGGGTTCGGGTTAAACCAGATGGTTTTTTGGGTTTTTCAAAGTTGCAATCCAACCCATACCCGACCCTAATTGGCCCTAGGTTGTCCAGGTTTTGAGCTTCGGGTAACAGGTTAGTTCAGGTTGGATGTTATTCAATTTTGGGGTTATATAAGAATTACTTCAAAACATATGAAAAATACATAAAAAAAACATAATAAATCTTTAAGAATTACGAAAAATATAAATTTTAAGATGTACTTTAGTTCTTTTTCTCAGTTAGTTACATAACAAAACAATATTTATCAACTACATCACTTTATATTTATACATCAGTATATAAATCTTCCTTATAATAATGTGCTATATATTGAAGACAAGTACAGTTCCTTAATACATATATGAATGTTTAATGAAGGGAAATTACATGAATTAGAAACAAAATATAGAAAGAAAATATGAAATGGATAGTGAATGAATAAGCAAGTATGGATTTGGAAATTGAAATATCTATTAAGGATTTGAAATCACATAAGGGCCATTGGGTTATTCGTGTTGACCCTAAATACCCTAAACATAACCCTATTACCGACCCATTTAACTAATTCGGGTTCGGACGATTCGGGTTTATGATAATTCTGATTTAGTGGATTCGGGTCATGTTCGGTAATCGGGTATCAGCTAAATATGACATCCCTAATACAACCAAACCAATCTGAAGCAAGAAGCTCCAAAAGCCAGCACAAGTATCTTAGAGAGATACGAAGAGGAATGTTATATTCTAGTAAATTTTATTTAGAATCCGGTACAGCTTTTAAATACAATATAACCTTTTGAAATCTAGTACAGTTTATTTAAGATCCAGTGAAAATTTTAGAATATAATACGACTTTTCGAAATCTAGTATAATTCTTTTCTTAAAATCCCCTTCTCGGAAAATACATATGTAAACCAGTTTTTTACATATGTAAACACGAAATTACATATGTAAATTTTTTTAAAAAATTATAAGAAATTGTATGTTGTAATTAAGATCTTTAGAAACAAGGTAATATCATATCATATCCTTAAGTATATGAGGAAGACACTTGTTGTAATTATGATGCTGAATTAATATATTTAGGGTAAAGAATTGTTTTTGTATGAAAAGTTCTCCACCCTCATATTAGCTTTTTCAAAACTATGATTACCAGGTGTTATTAGCCTTTTCATATGAACTTTTGTGCGCTATAGCCTTTTCAATGTATTTATGATTTTAGTAGGTCAATATAGTGATATCATAGATATGATTTTCTATATGTTGCACAGAAATAAGTAATGTTATGATCATAATGATGTTCTCGACTTGGAATGATATCACATATTTTTTATAAGAACCAAAAAACACATTTGTTTATAAGAACCATATTAAGGGGTTTCTGGCTTAACGATATCTACGTATTTAATAAGGTACTATTTCTTTAGAGGTTAAACATTTAAATTTCACAGTAGATAAATGGTATAAAATTACTATTCGATATTTTTTAAGACTTGTGATGAGATAGGATTCAATGTGCTGCCTCATTCTCATTAATCATCAATATTTATAGGTATAAGTGTTCTCGAATATATCCCTAAACTATATAGGATTTACATAATAAATACTTAGTCTAATAAAGATAAAAGTTTTAAGTGTTCACAAATTATTTAACATATTTTCAAGATCTCAAGTCCACGTTGAATTCCAAGAGAACATATTGATAATTTGAGAAAAATCAAAATCAAATTAAATAATACTACTAAAATGCATGCTTTTAGCTCAATGTATCACAAAAAGTGTTTGAGGTTCAGATCCTCATAATAATATTTGTATTTAAATAGATATCCTAATGTTAAGTAGTCTATCTCTAACCCTATTGGATTTTAGTTTAGTGGTATGGAGTAGTTTTTATAAAGGTTTAAAATGTAAGCTTCAGTTTGATGTAAGTTTGATGTAATTTCTCGAGAAAAAAAAAAGTAGTCTATCTCTAACTAAATAAGAGTATATCATGTCGAAAGTGCTCAATTGTTATATGAATTACGTATAGTTAAAAAGTACTTATCAAATTTAGTAATTGTTTTTTTGTCCGCCTTCCTTGTATTATGATAACCTGAGTCGTGTAAGTTATTGTTATATTTTTAATTGATTTAATAAAAAAAATTACCGAGAATACATCATTTATGTCTATAGTTAAAAGAAAATAATGTCTTTAAAAAAAATCCTGATAGTTAAGTGTTACCTCATAACTAGAGAATAAGGTTTAAATCTTGCAAATTGCAAATAATTATATATTTAGATTTAAAGAAAATCAGAAATTGCTATTAAAAAACTTTAACTTATTATACTATAAATAATAAATGATATCAGATCGATCTTCTTGAATACATTCTACAAAATCTTTCAATGAACACTTGAGGGAATTATTACACTTTTTAAAAGTCGTCATGATATGTTATTACCTAAAATACATCCATTATATACAAAGATTTTATAATAACATTACTCATCATGGTCTTAAATTTGTAGGAATGAGCTTTAAAGCTCCACTTGCCTTAAAATCGGGTTTTTGGATAATGATAGACAAAATCATGTTGTTCCTTCATTATGAGGCCGGATTCCGTACCATTATATTAGTATAGTTACTTTATAAATTGTATGATGATATATAAAAATTATAACATCCTATATCAAACGGTAAGCAAGTCATAAAATTCTACTCATTGTTTTTTTTAGGATTTGAACCTATACTACTTAGGTGAGGATAAACTTAAGATACATTTGAACAAAACGCTCTTTGGTATTATAACGTCCAACTACATTATATCGTTTAAGTTTTTTTTAACGACATAATTTCATAAAAAGAGCAACCTATTTTAAAGAAGATAATTTCCTTCTATACTAACTCGCAAGAAACTTATACTTTTGATCTCCTAGGTTCGTAGGGTTATTCATTGAATCAAATTAGTGTTGTTCGAACCAAATTACTCTTGTTTAAACAATTAAGTTTAAATTCAAATAAACTTTGCACAATTAGATTCGAATAAGTTTATTCAAATTCGGGTTTGTTTGAATAAACTAATTCAGAGTAAAAAAAAATTAAAAGTATTCAGAAAACACTACCTCTAGGTTAAAGTGTCGATCATTATGGTTGTGAAGAAAACTGGAAATTAATAATTTGATTGCACCTAAATTTAATGGTTATTTGGCTGATTCGAATTAAATCGGTTTGGTATAACTAAATTCGAGTTTGATTCGTATTTAAATTAGTTTTTCGGTTTGAATAACCAAAATTCTAGTCCTCAAGGAGAGACCCTAATGGTTAAGTGGCGTGTCTATAACTAAAAGGTTAAGGTTCAAATTAGTCTATAACTAAAAGGTTAAGGTTCAAATTAGTATGCACAGTGAAGATTGTGATGTACTAATCCAAAAAGATATGAAAATTGCTAAAAGTGAAATTCAAATTCTTTATTATAATTTGGATCCATTCGAATTTTAGCTTATTCGTTCGATTCCAATAACGAACTCCAATGTCAGTTAGCTTGCAGATGAAACTACTTTCGGAGTTAAATAGTCACAGTGAAACCGACGTTTTGTCTTTAGGAGATCTAAATTTCTTTGACCACTGCCACTAAAATGCTAAATATTAATGTAATGAAAATGCTTAATAAGTTATAGAAACGAGGTTCCCTTACTATTAGGTTCGAACCCGGGATTGAGTAGGTTAAGAGTAATCAGTTCAGATACACTACTAAGCTAGATTGCAGTTTGAAAAAAAAGTTACAGAAACGAGAACAATACACATCCATAAATAAAAATTTTTGTTTAAAGAGAAACGTGTCAAACACATGATGGAGAAGAAAGTCTAGTTCTTCTCTTTCGGTTTGATTCTTAAATTATAAATTTTAGGATATATAAACGTGTCAAATACATGGTCCCGACAAAAATACATGGTTGGAGCTGGTTTAAATTCTATCGGGTTTATTACATATGTGTATTCATATTTTATTGTACTTTATTGACAAAATTACATATTATGCCCTTTATGTTTCATACAAATTACGAATCGTGCCCTTTATGTTTGAAAATTACACCCGATACCCTTTATTTCAAAAAGTTTTTTCAGTTCAGGCCCTTTAATCAAACTCCGTTTGTTTTGAACGTCAGATCAAGGGCGTTTACGTCTTTTCTTCTCTCCATCGGCTGGAATCCCTTTAACTCCCGCCTTGCCTCCTTCTGTCTCCTCAATTACCATACAGACGACGATAATGGAACCCTAGACGACTCAATACATACTAAGAACACAACAGAGACAGTGATTAGTGATTGAAGCATGGATCCCGATTATGTATTCAGAGAGCACATGACGCAAGATGAAGTTAACAAAATTTATTGTAAGTTTGTTTGTTGATCATCAGAGTTCTCACTGTTTTTCATGCGTTTTTTTATTGATCATGAAAGGATTCGCTTTTTTTTTGTTGATCATGAAAGTATTTGTTTTTTTGTTGTTTGATCACTGTTCCATTCAATTCTGTTTCTTGACCACTGTTCCATTGTTTTTTTTTTTGTTTTTTTCATTGTAGTGGGTTATCCTAACATGTTTACACTGAAGTTACATCATGGTGGTAAATTTATTGGTTTACCGGGTCGTTCTTATGTTGGTGGTAAAACTGATTTCGTTGATTTAGTTGATATAGACAAATTTTCAGTCCATGAGTTAGATGACATGATGAAAATCTTAGAATACAATGAAGAAGTTATCAGATATTATCACTATCTAATACCAGATTCTGATTTAGATGTTGGACTTAGACCATTAAAATGTGATAAAGACATTTTGGATTTAGGTAAGTTTGTTGAGAAGCATAAGGTGATAAATATATATGTTGAGTATGAGTTTACAAATGTTACCACTTATGTTTGTCCATCATCACATAAGCAATGTGAAGAGGTTAGGGTAAAAGAATCAAGTGGTTTGCAGATTGTTGCTATTGATAAGAATAGGCAGATTGGGGGTCTCAATGATAATGAGAATGTTATAAGTGAGGCTGATGTTGAGGACGATGAGACTGATATGTGTGAGGCTGATGTTGAGGATAATGAGAATGAGGCTGATGAGAATGGGCATGATGATGACTTCATACCAGGTAATGAGGATGTGATTGATGATGTAGAAGTTGATATGAGGGACTTTAGGTTTAATGTTGATGAAAATGTAGAATTAGAGAATCAAGAAGCAAATGAACAGGTGGAAAGTGATGCTGAGATTCTTGATAATGAAGAATTTGATAGTGGTTCAGATTCTGATGAGGGTGAAACTAGCGATGTGAAAAGGACATTGAGGCAATATAGAAAAGCACATGATAAGACAGATACCTTTTACCCTGGTCAACTTTTTGGATCCAAGGAAGAATTCAAGAAACTAGTCAAAGAACATGGTGTTAAAACAAGAAGGCAAGTAAGAGTTTTTAAAGATGAACGTTTACGGGTTAGGGTAGTTTGTTGGGGAACCATCCCAAAATTTGATGATTCTAGCAAAGGTTAGTACTTGAATGTATATAATTGTTTAATTATTCCTTCATTAATATATGTATTCTAACAATATTTTTGTAATAAGTTGTAGCAGTGTTAGCAAAGGTAAAGGGCAAAGCTTTGAAGTCCTTGGCAAAAAGACAAATCCAGAAGAACCTGTTGGTTCTAGCAATGTTGGTGGTAAAGGACGTGTAGTGAAAAATGTTGGTGGTAGGGGCAAAAAGAAAAATCCAGAAGAACATGAATGTCCTTGGCATGTCCTGATTTAAGACCATTGGTAGGGATCTGTTAGGACTTGATGGTGCCTTCATGAAAGGTCCCTATCCAGGACAAGTTCTTACTGCAGTAGGTGTGGACCCACATAATAGCATTTACCCTCTTTCTTATGCCATAGTTGAAGCAGAGACATTAAACTCTTGGACCTGGTTTTTAAACTGCCTTGGTGAGGATTTGGGCTTGGAAGCCAATTCTAACTTTACATTTATAAGTGACAGGCAAAAGGTTAGTACTAGAATACATATATTTGTCTAATTATTCATTTATTAGTTTATGTATTCTAACAATATTTTTATAATAGGGTATTATTCCTGCATTGGAAAAGGTCTTCCCATGTGCTGAGCACAGATTCTGTCTCCGGCATATTAATGAGAACATGAAACAAAAATTTAGAGGAAAAGCTTACAAGGATGCATTGTGGAAACTTGCCACAATCACAACTACAATTCAGTTTGAAAAGGCAATGGATGAGCTTAAAGCTTTAGACAAAGATGCACACGAATGGCTGTCTAAAATCCCCCCAAAACACTGGTCAAGATCACATTTTTCAGGTAACTGGTACTTTTATGGCATCATAGTATTTGATCAAGATCATAGTAGTTTATAGCACCATAACAATGTTTCTATCACAGGTAGGGCAATCTCTGATGTTCTATTGAACAATATGTGTGAAGTGATGAATTCCAAGATACTAGGTGGTAGAAATAAGCCAATTATTACTGCATTGGAATACATCAGGGACTATTGTATGAAGAGAATAGTTACTATTCTAAATATGATTGATAAAAGTCAAGGATTGTTAACACCATATGCTACAAAACTGATGGAGAAAAATAGGAAGGATGCAAACAGGTGTGTTCTAATTATTAATAATGTTTTGTGTTCCATAAATCACTTATTGATGTTACTACTAAACTCGTAGGTACCGAGTATCATGGAATGGGGAAGACCACTATGAAGTGAGTAGTGGGACAACTGATAATCAGTATGTGGTGGATATGAATCAAAGAACATGTGCTTGTAGGGGATGGGAACTAACTGGTATACCCTGCAGACATGCAGTGGCTGCAATATGGAATAGGGCTGTTTTTAAAGATGAAGGGGGAATGTTAGAGAACTACGTCAATCCCATATACAGAATGGATAGGTGGAAGGAGGTTTACAGCTATAAAGTATACCCAATCAATGGTAGTTCATTGTGGCCAAAGTCCCAAGTGCCAACAATCATCATACCACCAACTCATCATAAACCAGTTGGACGCCCAAAAAAAGCAAGAAAGAGATCAGCTATAGAGATGGAAGAGGTCACAAGAACTAGAAGATTGTCCAAGAAAGGAAAAGGAGGGAGTTGTAGCAAATGCAAGAAAACGGGCCATAACAGTAGGACTTGTAAGGGCCAGGAGCAGACTGGTTGAAGGCAGGGGCAGGAGCAGAAAGAGATGTTTATTTGCTTTTTTTTTCTTCTTAAAAACTTTAATCCATTTTGGTTGACTACCTTTGGTTTATGGATTATGTATGTTGCTTTGAATATGGATTAATGTGTTTTGGTTTATGGAGTATGTATTTTGATTTTGGTTAAAATATCTGCTGAAAACAGGTGAAAAATGGCTGAAAATAGTTAAAAAAAAAACTGTTGCAAATAGCTGCAAAAAACAAGTGTAAACTGCTGTAAATAACTGCTGAAAATTGGCTTAAAACAGCAGCAAATATTTGCTGAAAAATGGCTGCAAAAATCGCTGAAAATGCTTGCTATTGTAAAGGATTTATGTGCATGGTGTTTGTCCGAGAACTGCTGCTGCTGTAATCAATTATATCACATTATGTTGGTAGTTTGATCAACTAGTGTAAAGGATTTAATTGCATTGTGCATTACTCTCAAAGTTCGGATGGTATAAATGGGTCAAAAACCCATTTGGTTAAAGCATTTCCCATTTGGTTATACAACAGTGGTTAGGAAACATAAAAAATTTGCAGACTTCAATTATATCACCAATAATGACCATTTTTAGTTGTTTGTTCAATATGTATGCCATTCTTCAATAATGTGCAGACTTGAATATCACAAATAATATGCCATTCTTCAACAAGTATGAAAGTACACCATTCATATATAATATAACACTAAGTGTGGGAAATCTCAACATATATTAAACTGAAAAAAATAGAAACTCATAATTGATATTAAAGAGATCCATTCTTGATATTAATCTGATACAAAATACAATTACCATTGCATACTTAACTAAAAAAAACTCAAACTCATTACATCTCCATTACATGCTTTATTTCATTGTCATAGCAACCAAAATCACAAAAAAAAAAAACAAATCCATGTGATTTTCAGTAGCTTCTTCATCCAAATTCTTTCAGCTTCTAGGTCTTTAATTTTTTCTTCAAGTTCGTTTCTTGCCCTCAACAAACCAGGAATAATTTCAGTTGACCTTTGACACATTTGGGGATCATACCAGCCAATAAAACGACATGTTGATGCCTGAAATCATGAAAAAAAAGCTTATATAAAGAAGATATCGTTTCTTGCTTTCAAAGAAGAATCGCTATTTGCCATTGTTAATTTGATAGTGGAAGAAACTTACCGTTTGTGGGCACCCATAAAACCTTCGACCGGGATTTCTTGATGTCCATGAGGTTCTTATGATCGCTTCATCACAGCACCAGCAAAAAACCATGCAATTTTTCCCCCTAAAACCCTAGATCGCAGTTGTGGAGGTTGAATGAAGGCGCAGAGACGTTGAATATGGTAAATAGGAGGTAGGCCAGGGTTTTCATATGTTGGGGAGGGAAAAAGACAATATTAACCCTGGAACTAACGATGGAAACTGATGAAAACTAACGATGTTACATTAAAGGGCCTGAACTGCAAAAACTTTTTGAAATAAAGGGTATCGGGTGTAATTTTCAAACATAAAGGGCACAATTCGTAATTTGTATGAAACATAAAGGGCATAATATGTAATTTTGTCTACTTTATTTGTATAAATAGTATTATTTTTGTTGATAAGGAAATTATTTTAATTTATCTTATAATAAAAGATAACCGATTTTTCCTAAAGGATATTCGTGTCCAGTCCGCAGTCTGTTTAAGTTCTTGGATGAGTTGTTAGAACATAGCCACCAAGAAATAAATCCGTTTGTAGTATATAAAAAATTGTTCGATAATTTATATTGTATAGGTGTTACTTTCACTCCATTTATGGTGCAATTTAGAGCATTCTAGACTGACAATTATACCCGTTGCTATCAAAAGTATGTACATATAGAGAAGAAGAAAAAAGCTGAAAATTTATTGAATTCTTTTAATAATATTCTCACTAATTTGCCAATATTACATGTACAAAACATTGACACACAATATACTAATTTAGTATAATTTACTATGCTCTTTATAATACTAACATGAGCTAGTGTTTGAACTAGATCAGGAACTGGGCTGGAAACGATGATCTGGTTCAAACCAAACTCAATTCAATCTCTGAACTGGATCAAACAGCTGGAAGTATTCGAATCAAGAGCCGCACACGTAACAATGCGTTAGGTTCAATACAGGAGAGGAAAATGTGCCATGTGATAGCCTTCCGGCGTGAGAATCAATGATCAGAGTAATTAAGAAGAAAGTGTGTGTAGTTAAAGGTGTAAAACGAGCATACTTAGGTTGCATGGAGGGTGAGCTTAGGTGCCAACATGTGAAGGGCGTGTAATCTTCTAGAAACGGGTATGAATGGAGGGTCTACATTAGATGAGGATTTTAGATCATTTTTTATGGCGAAGCGCGTAATAACAGAATTCAAAAGCCTTTAATGTTTGATTATTTTGTGGACGCTCAAACTTAATAATAGTGACTAGTGAGTGCGGTCCTTTGTCGATTATTAGTTAATCATTGTTCTTAATTACCTTTATACATATTAAAATTATTTTTAAACAACTGTTATTAAATTAAAACAAACACATAAATAAAATATTAATATTAGTATTATTATTATTACTTCAAACAATTACATTTCATCCAAAATGTCTTTCTAATCACGTGCTAAAACCACTTACGACACCATCAATAATTTTTTTTGTTAAAGTTTATATCACAATCTTCTAATTATTAAGTCATTATCTTGATTAACGACTTTAATCATGATTAATTAGACAAGGGGTGCTCACCATGTTTAGCTTTTATGAACAAATTAAAGTTAAAACCATCCACAATTTCTTTTTTGCATTTTTGTCTAAATTTTCTTTCAAAATGCTCAACGAGCTGGTGATTCATGATTACTGATAAATAAACTATTACTAAATTAACAAGTGCAACTAATATACAAATAAAAATGTGAATTTGTATTGATTTTTTTTATCAGTCATAGTTTTCTGTCCCAAAATTCTAATTTATTAAATTTTAAACGTTAAAAGTTGTATTTACGGTTTCTTAAATCAAGTTTGCACTAAGATACATACGAACTGATAAAATAAATTGCTATAATATTTAAAAAAAAGTAAACCAAGAAAATGCTTTAAGATCACAAATCATTTGTTAAGTTTGTTACGTTTGAATAAGGAAAAAAAATATAATATATGCCACGTGGCAATTCCATGTGACGCCACATTGACCAACGATTGAAGGTCACGTCATCACATGGTTACTATTTCTTTGATGTAATTTGTGTATGTACAGACACACAATTATGCATTGTTATATATACACACACCATGAACTCCTAGAGGAAAAACACGAAGAATATAGTGTTATAATCGACAAGATTTTATAAATTCAATGGGAGTCATTCTTGTTCTATTATGTTTCCGGTGGTGAGGCAAAACTTAATCAAGTGTGATGGATTCCAAGAGGTGTTTGTGATATTTTTGACAAATTTTACACCGTTTTATTCTGTCTACATGAAAGATCCGGGCCAAAAAAAATGCTCTGTCTTAAATTTCATCAACATATTTTCGACGCATCGAGTATGAACGAGAGGTGCTAGCTTTATTTTCTCATTATTTGTTAGACACAAACAATCTAACCTATCTGTATAAGTCAAAATGAAATGAACAAGCAAGGGATTTTGTTATCACAACATAGATTTGAATTGTGGGCTTACACATAGTGAGCAAGCCCATTTCTTGAGGGAAGTTCTTTTTGGAACTCTAGTGACTAGTGGATAGTGTATTATGTACGTATAGTTTTTTCGAGTAAAAATTAGGATTATTGTTTAATTAAATAGTTTTTTCGCGTGTTACTACGGAAAATTTATGTGTTTGGAATGGAGTACCACGTGACCAGGCCAGTCTGATTTTTTATTGTTGTTTTCAACGATCGTTCAATTGAACCGGTTCGATCAAGGAACTAGAATCGCTTTAAAATTGGGTTAAAAGTTCGATGTGAGGAATTGGTAAGAACCGGTTGGGGTACGATGTTGGTTTCAATGTTTTTTTGTTTTTGTTTTTTGATTTCTAATATTTATAATTACAACAAAAATACACTTTTTATTTATTTATAATGGTAAATGATTTAAGTACATTTAACCGTAAATCTTTAACCGATATCTCATTCTTAAATAAAATCTACACATAACTTGTAAATCCTACACTATAAATCAAGAAATCTTTAACCGTGAATACTAAACTTGAGACCTTATATAAAAAACATTAGTTCAAACTAAACATTGGAAAGATTAAAAAAAAGGGTACAGAACAACTCGTAAAAAAATATAAAAATCTAAAGTAAAATATTAAAAATTAAAAAAATAATGTTAAGAACGGAATTAAAAACTGGATCCATAGGATATATAGGCCAACTCTTAGCAATCTGATTTAAAGGTTTAATCTCGATAGTTATATTCGACGCCAATATTAACAGCAGATATATATATGATTTAAAGGTTTAATCTCGATAGTTATATTAGAAGCCAATATTAACAGCAGATATATCTGGAAATAATAAAAAAAAATTAAGTATTGCAAGAATCAAACGTGGGTATTCCGGATGTGGATGAAGAACGCGGGTCACCTATGCTGACTAGTCCTTTGTTTAATATTTGGAAAAACAAATATAAAACATACATGTTTTCATAAAAATCAAGAGAACCCCATGACCCCATCAAAGTTGTCAAATGTAGTAATAGGGGATTGGGCTACGAGTCGGGCCTTGGCAAAAAACTTTGCTTAGAAGTTGACTGTTGATATGGTAACAGATACACTTATGTAAAATAATTTTTATAATTAAATTTAATACTTTAAGAGTTTAGTTTAAAATTTTAATGTTGCTACATAAATTCTTTATATTTTTATTTTTTATGTAACATTATAAAAGTAACAATTTAAGTGTTTTTGTCTTACGTACATATGTGTTATCCTGCGTCAATACCAAGTTAATAAATCTGGTTTTATAATAATTTTCAATTTCAATTACGAATCATTAAATCTCATCTTGAAAAATATCCATCAATTATTTATGGGTTCTTATAGGGACACCCCCTTTTTTTGTAATATACCATCTTAAGACGTGAAGGATAGCGCTATCCTTCACGTATAGTGGGGGTGTAAAAATAAATGCTCACGTTTAGTTCCCTCCTTCACCCCTCAAAACAGCAAGTCCAGTCAACTGACAGAGTTTGTCGGAAGTTTTTTATCCTTCACGTAAATGCTCACGTTTAGAGTCATCCTTCACCCCTCAAAACACCATTTTAAGACGTGAAGGATAGCGCCATCTTTCACCCCTCAAAACAGTAAATGCTCACGTTTAGAGCTCTCCTTCACCCCTCAAAACAGCAGGTCCAGATGATTGTTAGGTTTAACTAATAAATTTTTTTATATAAATCACTTGATATTTTAACGTCAAACATATTCTAATAAATCCTAATAATAAACATTCACTAATAAATCCTAATAATAATATATTCTAATATAGTTGGTTCCGGTTTGAATATGTAATGAAACTATAAGAAAAAATAGTAATATTAAAATTAACTTATAATTATGTGTTAGTTTTTTATTCAATAATTTTTCCTATGAAACTGATTTAATTATTTTATTAAAAAATGTTTTTAAGGATATTTAGGAAAATGGTTCCTTAAAATGAAATCATCTATATATACTTATAAAATGTTTTAATTGTAGTTAAAAGTCGCTTATAAATGCAAAGAACCTAGCTAGTGGTAAACTATAGTTTCTTATAAAAATAAGAACGTCTTTTTTCTAAACTAGTCTCTTTAAGTTTACCTTTATGTATAAGAAAATTTGTATTAATACGAACATTTTTATTGATACAAATTTGCAAACACACTAAAACACACTTAAACAATACCTAAAACTCTTAAACAACACTTCGAACACCTAAACATACTTAAGACAAATTTAAACACTAATTGGGTATTCGGTTTAAATTATTCAATTCTAGAAATATGCAACTCCACGTTGATTTTTTAAAGCGCTAACCGGTATTCGGTTAAAAAGTACTGTTTATTTGAAGAAAAAAATTAGATGACTGAAACTATAATGTTGAGCTGCCGTGTAAAGGGCAGAGGTCAAGTATGGAGGAAAAAAAGGGGTCACGTATAGGCCTTAGGGTGACTTATAGAGGTAAAAAAGGGGTCACATATAGGGCTAATGGTGACGTGTACAGCTCTTATTTAAGATGTTTAGCTCCCATTTAGGCCTATACTCCAGCTTTATATTTGTATTTACACGTGTAATTAACGTGCCTACATACATAGACATAATCATACGATATAGATACGTTGCTATTATTATCAAGCATATATAGACGATACGATTGTCTATTATTATTATTAGAAGATACACGCATACATACATACACATACTCATACGATATCGATATAGATAAACCACACACATATAAAAACACAAGACTCATACAAATAAACTTAGTATGCTTTCATATATACATACATATAGTCACATTAATGCAAGTCTATTCATACATACATACATACATATAGTCACATGGATACGAGTCTATGGAAAAATACTGTTAGTAATGTTGTATGTATTAAGTGCATGTACACAAACATATATTATTACTATGATTATTGTAGTAATATTAATGTTATTACAATTATTATTAGTAGAGTGGTCTAAATATACGATGAACATTGTAATCAAACATAAAATATTAAAATTTAAATAAACTATTACATGTATGAAATTTAATAACTAGTTTTGAGATTATTATTTATTTATTATACATGTATGAAATTTAAATAAACTATTACATGTATGAAATTTAAACTATTACATTGTAATCAAACGTAAAATATTAAAATTTAATAACTAGTAGAGAGATCTACGTGACGGTTCTTAGACATCCCCCGACACACACACCCAATATTACCGTACGTTGTACTATCATGCTCTAACAGTTATACGTGAAGGATAAGTTTATCCTTCACCCCTTAATTCTTACCTTCACGTACAGAGCTCTACGTGAGGGTTCTTAGACATCCCCCAACACACCCCCGACATTCTCTGACGTTGTACTATCATGCTCTGACAGTTATACGTGAAAGATAGGGTTATCCTTCACCCCTTAATTCTTACAACCCCTCTACACGTGAAGGGGAGGGAGAAGTGAGAGCTGCTTTATTTTGACACCCCTCCTATACGTGAAGGGGAGCCCTATCCTTCACGTATAGAGCTGGTGTATTAAAAAAAATAGGGGTGTCTCTAAGAAACCCCAAATTTATTTTAAGATATTAAGAAAAAGAATCTAAAAACCGCCGCCCAAAAGGGGATAAGGTGGTGGTGGTCTTACATCCAAATCCTCCGGCCCACCTCCATGATCAATACCAATGCTACCACACCCACCACGTGCCTTGCTCGCCGGAAACCACGTGTTCGCTGCATCCGCCACGTCAACCATCACCAAAACACCGCTCCATCCGGTACCGATTGTACAACCAATCCATTTTCCTCGCATTTAACCGAATTCACCGTCTCGCTCGACGCCGCCGGCGAACTCTGCATCATCCACTAACCGTTTCTGTTCCGTTTTAAGCATCATACGCGGCAGTATACTCGGATCTCCGGCGACTAAACACAATAACGCCATAATCTGCTTCGGCCGTCGTTCCGTCGCCTCGATCCTTTTGTTCAACCCTAACATCTCCTTCTCCAATTCCTTCTGCTCCTGCTTCAATTTCGCAATCTCGATCGTCATCTCGATCTCATCCTCCTCATCATCTTCGCAACTCAAATGCATCGTGAAGTTCTGTTTCCTTGTGCATATGTTCTTCAGTAGATGTATTTGCCCTCTCGAAAACCACTCGTTCGCGAATTCGCATAGATCTGGATCTACTTTTCTGAATCCCTAGATTAATCATCCACAAATTGACGTCAACTGATTGAAAAACATGAAGATTAGATCTGAATAAAGGACGAACAAAGTGATGTCGATCGTTTGTGAATGTGAAATAGGAAGATTAGATTTGAATCGGATCAACAAATTGACGTCAATTGTTTGCGAAATTTGAAGATAAGGTTTGAATAAGTTGAAGGAGGGATCAGGATTACTACTTACGTAAGCATTCAATTGGCGTATAAAGCTGGAAAAATTGCTGTGTTTGAAGAAGGCAGGCAAGAGGCTGTGGGAGAAACGTAAGGAGTCGATGACGATGAAGGTGTTGCCGGATTTCCCCCACCGGATGAGGTCATCCGATGACGAATCGTTCACCATTTGGTAGGTTTTTATACAAAACGGTGCAATTGCGTCGTTAGACGCCATTGTTTTCTGAACTCCTTTGAGTTTCTTTGCTGCAATGGTAGTGCAGTACAGAGTCAAGACTCAAGAGAGGGAGTTTGGGGCTGAGATTACATTTTTATTGATTTGATTGTTTAAACAAGATTTCTGATCAGCATGCGGATAACACCGACAATGAACGTTTTGTCAAGCTCAAACTACACAATCGTAAATACAAAAGACTAGTATACAACGTTAATAATAAAAATCGAACACTTAAAGTGTTGCGTCTATAATTTAAAGTTATATTACATGATGTACTCGTTATACCGTAAACTTATATTCTAAATTTATCGCGTTTGTATAAAAAACAAAAAATGGTATGCAAAGATAAATTTAGGAGAATAAGCAGAAAAAATAATTATTTAGTTAACAAAAAAAGGTCTGCAAAGATAAATTCATTGTAGTACTTAGAAAAATAATTTACTATTCTATAAAGTTATCTGAAAAAGAATGTCAAATAGGCATGTTAATCTATTATAGATAAAAACATATTATTAGAGCATCCATTTAAACTTAAGTGACTTATTTGGAGAAAAAAAAACGAGTGACTTAATTGGAACAAACTTGAAGCTTATTTACTATTCTATAAAGTTTTCTATGTTATTTATCGAAACTTGAACTTATGTGGTGTTTGTTTTTCTCATAAAGTTCTTCTTCTCTTCTTATGTCTGCGCCGCGCAGACCACGCGTAGACATATAGGTTTGCAGACTGTTTGTTTTTTCGAAGACGTTTCGTTAAAAAATATATGTATGGACTTTTCTTGGTACAGATGTGACCTAGTCACTTCTAACCTCTCCTATAACCTTCTCTTATTATCTCAAACTTTATCCAGTCACCCATTTCCATCGGCGGTTATTCTCCACCGGCCGACGCTCTCCACTGACGGTCGTCCTCCATCCCGTAGCCCCTTCCACCGGCGGTCTGCATAATTTAAAAAACAAACAGTCTTCTTCTTACGAACTGCGTAGGTTTGGTCCACCGATTCTTCAACAGATATTTGCAGATATGGTTCGCAGACTGCAAACATTTTATCTCTTAAAAATTAAACTGCACCTTAGTGTGTTTATTTGACCTCTTATTGAGATATGTTATTAGAAAAATCTTAGGATATTGGTGTTCGAGGTTCTCCTTTTTTTTAACGGCAATGTTTTTACGGTAAATTTGAATTACTGACTGATCACTGGCAGCACTCAATCATCTTCATTTCCCATCAGGAGAAAACTCATAATAGATGACTTGATTTACATATTTTATCGGCAAAATCGAATCACCAACATTTGAAAGCTCATGCATTAAAATGAACATGTTATTTATGATTTATTTGTAACACTAAAAACAAAGGAGAAAGTACATATACGATCTATAAAAACTTGCTAACATCTATTCTAAAATCTGTAACAATTTATCTTAGCATTCATATTCTTCGGCTTCCCCCTAGCAACAACGTTTCACTAGTGGGTCGAGACTTTATAAACAAATGACCTCGTCTGCTCTTGGTCTTGTCCTGTAAAAATGAGGACAAGTTTAAGATAATAACTCGACCGATTCTTATTATGGATGTTGTAGAAGACGATAAAGAAACAAAACATCCTTAGGAAACACAAATCACCTGTAAATGAAACGATTCAGATGTTGGCTGAACAGACAAGTTATCTCGTACGGGTAAAATTGACTTTGTATCCTTAAGCAGTGAAGATGACTTGTAATGGTTACACGTGTACAAGAATAGTGGGACTTCATCATCTACTTTAAATTCATCAATTTCTTTTCGTTTTAAAATGTCTGAAACAGCTGATTTAGACATAAAACTTCCGTTTCAGCAAATGTAAAGTAGAAGCCTATTTATAACCAACTCAATAGCATCTATCATACAAATGTAACAAGCAGATTACTTTTGATTTCTTTCGTGGGTATGTTATAGGTACGAGATGCATTGATATACCCGTCTACCCAACCTGATTACTCCATAACCTATATCTAACGTGATTTCCTTTTTTTTATTTATTTATTATTATTTAAATGCGGTATGTACCTAACTGCATTTTTATTTTAGTAAATTAAGACATTTTATGAAGTTTATGATAAATACTACCGATTAATAATTACCCGGTTATCCGACCTTATACCCATCCAGATTGTTTCAGGTATTCTCATCGGGTTCGGGTTTCATTATTATCCATAGACAGGTGTGATGGGGTGAGTCTTACCTCAGTTAAAAAAACCTTACAGAAATTTAAAAACTTAAAAACGATAAATTAATCTTACGTGGTTTTAAATAACGGGAGTTATATTTGGGATAATTTTCCCTCTCAGAAACTTTGGCTAGAGCGATCTTGTGAGAATAATCTTGGCATGTCAACAATTTCTAGTATTAAAAAGGTAGTAAGATAGTTTATATATATATATATATCAAAACACAACTTGTATAATGAGTAAATGAGGTTAACATGACTCACTTGATTCAGAATATTGATTTTGACTCCTGTTTCAAAGATTGAACCAGTTGTAGATAAATGGTGATCAAGATTAGCAGAAACAGACCCTAGATGATCAACCACGGTCACAAGAGCGCTATGTATGTACTCCTTCGTGTTCTTTAAAACTCTGCATGTTGAAAGTTGAATCATACATAATGCATTAGGAAAAAATGGACATATGGAGTTTGACCCATGAAAGGCAAAATGGAATCTACATATAATATATATACTCACAGCTGCTTTCGGTTGGAATTCAAGAAAGTGGATTGATATGAATCTGCAGCATGGTGAAGCTGAGAACACAAATCTTTTAGATCCTGCAGCAAAAAGCTCACCATTCAAACATCAAACATCAAACAATCAAACTATGAAAACAGACAGCAAAATTTGAATCAAGATTCACAAACTTGTAGAGATTTGCAGAATTTGGTGTCATTTTCTGATTCAGATTGTGGGTTTGGGTTCTGATGATCTTCAGATGGGATTGAGTTCTTCATTTCTGTCAACTGTTTGTCCTCAAATGTTGGTCTTCTGATTGCAGATATTAAAAGTAAACATAAAAGCACCTGGGTATGTATAAAAGAATTAAAAACAGTTAGGATTCTGTTGTTGTCAGCAGCAAACCAGAATATATTGCAAAGAAAAAAACAAACTTTTTGCTATTTTCATAACAGTCCCGTGATCTTTTTGTGCTATTCCTAGATTTACTATGTTTATTCAATTATAATAGTTGTTTATCCCACATTTTTTAATAAGAAATTGGTTGTTATCTCAGTGAGCCATAAAGCAAAATAATACTTTTTTTCCTCTATGCGGGAAGAAAGAAAGAAAAAGAGGTGAGTTTTACTTTTTACAATGTTCAAAATCTTTTATTTTAAAAACCGTTTCATTCAACACATAAAAAACCTATCAGAACACATTCATAACTGTTCAATTAAACAAACTTTCAACAGTTACATTATAAGCACATTATATCGTCATCAAGCATTACATTTAATAAAACTATAACCATCAATCCATTGAGAACACAACCATTAACCACTCATTCAAAACAACAGAAAAATGTTTATAACCATTTTATGTTATAAACATTCACCCAATCACTTAACTCATTTGACACGGCTCATGGTTAAACCAACACATGAACACTGAGCGTTGTCACATTCCTTGGTCCTCACCACTTGTTAACACGTGGTCTTTTACCATCAAAATCGTATGATCCAATCACGCCGACCCACGACCCTTTCTTCGTATAGACCGATCACATCAGCATCCAATAAATGACTGTAATCTTTTGTCATTGGTCAAATCCCACCTTCCATTAAAGAATCCTTCTAAATGACATTTATCAATCATTCATAACTTGGATGATTAGTCATAGCCAAATCACACAACTTACATACTTAGTCATTGCAACTAGTCCTATTACATACTTAGCCCACACATACACGGTCTATAATTCACATGCGCAAGGTTAATTACCATGTTGACCCAGCGATAATTGGCGATAATTATCAAGGAAAATCACCGTAATAGTCAAGTTGACCAAAGTTTATACTAAAATGACCAATTTTTTTTAGCCTTCTTCTTAAAACCATTTATCAAATGAACCTATTTTAACACGCCATGTAAGCATTGTCGGCTCTGAGGGCTAAGCATAAAGTCATTCACGGGTCTATCTTCCAATCATTGGATATTCTTTGGTCTGACATGTTCAACGAATCAGCAACTGCTACATGTCCTAGAAGACTAAAAAGATGCTAAGAAGACTAAGTTTGCTTGCAGCACCTATGTGGCGTGTAATGATTGGTCAATTTTGGTCAATGGTAATGGTGAGAAGACAAAAAAATCTTGATCATTTTGGTAAAAAAATATGGTCAACTTGACCATTATGGTGATTTTCCCTAATTATTGACCCGGTTTAAACGTATTTATCTTATGAACTTTGCATGGGAATAGGAGTGGAATAGGAGAGATGATAATATGATGATAAGTCATGGTGCTATTGTTTTATGTCAATTGACAGTATGACGCCCTAAGTCATACTGTCAATTGATAACATGACATGAGGGTAATAAAAGAAGAGAGAACCAATAAAGATTCAGTCTCTTCTTAAAAAATAGGAAATAAAACCAATAAAGATGTAGTTTTCCATTCATACCTAGAGTTAAATACCCCATCCAAGAATTCTTTTGGATCCAATCCATAAAAATCAATAGAAAAGCAAATCTCTTATGATACATGGCTTTGTTATTGATAGAGTGAATAAATCTCGTCAAGTGATTAGTTTTTAATATACAATTGAAATGGCCATGTTACATTTATGTCACTAAAATCTAACCTTTTTCACAATTTGTACCATACTCAACAAATTGATAATAAATGTTTATTATGAAATAGAACACATGCAAATATTACATTACACCTTCACTACTCACTACTGCTTATGACAAACCCTAGCTCAACACTGAGATTCACTGGGAAAAAAACTATGTTAAATTTAAAGAAAAAAAAAGAAAAATAAGCAAGATTCATGTTAGTTTTCTAACAATGGAGAGTTGGCAAAAGTGTAATTTCCAACTCTGCATCAAAGAAAAGCCATACACAAGAATGGCTTAACATTACATAAGAAGCAGGCTGCAGCTACTACCATAATTTGATGATCAAACTCATACTAATCAATTTTGTATATCTTTTTCGGATTTTAATTTCAGTTCTCCATTTTCGTTACGAAAAGGGATTTTCAAATGTGAGCTGTTATCTTCAGTCGTCCCCACTGCTGCATTACTGGCTTGAGGAGCCATGATTGTTGACCTTGGGAAGCCATTGCTGAAGGGTTGGCTTTGACTTGTATGTGTGGTCGGGATGTTGCTTTCAACGACTTCAATTTGACTTTGACTTCCTGAATCGCTTCGGGCTAACGAAGAACACTGTGTTTCTGCAGGGTGGAAACCAAGAAAAAACTTATATGACAAATCAAATCAAATAATTAGATGCAATGAAACAGTAAACAGAAAATAGTGTTTGTAGATGCTCAGTGTTTGAAATTGTAATAGTTAGATCATCTAATGTTTGACCAAACAATCGGTAAATGGATCTCCTTTAGACTTTAGTACAATGTTACAATCTCCTTAGGTTACCTTTAGTCATAGGTGTAGATGCTTGCTTTGTTCTAGATTTTGCTTGTAGTCTCAGTCTCAGGGTGCCGTTAGTCTCACCTACTCTAGCCTTAGGGACTGGTATGTCATAGAGTTCTTTCTATATGCTTATGATTCGGTTGTCGTATGTCTTACTCATCAGTTACTAATTGTTGCTACTTGCTCCTTGTTAGATGTGATCATTTGTATGCTTTCTATATGCTTCACACTCTAGATTTAGGGAGTATTATGCCTGCTACCATTTCTTTCCACTCATGATACAGAATTTTATGCCTTTTGTGTTCTTTTATGTGCTAATTTTTGTTTATTGAATGTATGCTTTTTTGTCTGCTTTCCAAGCCGGAGGTCTCGTTGGGTCCAGCCTCTATACTTCGGGATGGAGGTAAGGTTTGCCATCATCTCACCTACTCAAACCATACTCTGAGTGAGATTTTGCTAGCCTGCTGGGTATTTGAGTTTGTTTATTTGGTACAATCCAACAAATAGTAACCAAGTTTCTTTGTGTTCCACTAAAGTGACTTACACTTTTTTCTAACAACAAAAATCACTTAAGTTTCAAGGTTGTTCCATTGCTGTAAAAAGAATTATAAATGTTATAAGTGGAACATGTATGAAACTTGGTTACTATTTAGGTGATTAATTTTTTTTCAACCTATGGTCATTGTGAAAAAAAAAATACTAAATAACAACCAAATTTCATAATTGTTCCATCTAGGTCAACCTGAAAAATAATCAGTAGATAGTAATCAAGTTTCATATTTATTCCATTTAAGTCATTAAATTTTTTTTAAACTTAATATTTATAAAAATATTCAAAACAATGAAACTTGAGTGTTTTTGTAGTTAGAAATATATGTGAGTGGCCTTATTTGAACAATAGTGAAACTTGGTTATTTTTTAGAATGTCTAATTAAAACATAGTCTATACCTACCCCTAAATCTACACATTTGCCAACAATGGGACTTGAACCCTCAAACCACTTGGAAAGAGACACCACTCTTTATTTAACACCTTGGTACTGGTAGACCAAAGGCCCTTTGGTTTGAAATTTGGTTATTAGTTCATGACTTTATCCCAAAAAAATTATCAAAAATATATTTTAAGTCTTAGAGAAGATTTGTGATATGAAAATCATAAAAAGTCAAATTAGGTTTCACAGCCTCTTCCCTATATTTGTGTGAGCGGATTCCCTACAATTTGAGGTTTGGTTGTAAGTGATTGTGAGTGAAGGAGAGAGAAAATGTTACTCTTCATCCCTATATTTGATTAAAAAAAAACTGCTCATTCCCTATTTTTTTTGATATTTTTTAAATTGGTTGTGAATGAAAGAGAGAGAAAAGATAATAATAAAGGTAAAAAAAAAGTATTATTTAACTGAAAAGGAGAAAAAATGTAATGTTTTTTAGTTAAATTATCGGGCTGTGAATGCTCTTAGGTAAGTGTTTCTATCTTTAAACAATTATTTCCATTGCAGTTGGGACGAAAAATCATGATCCAAAACTTTAACAATCAAATATACAGATGCAAAATTTATTTATTCCAACATTAAAAGCTGATTCTCAAGTTTTGCGTATTCAAGCTGCAATAATCAGTCTCAAAATGCTATCCAAGCAACCCCCCCCCCCCCCCTATACACTCACATCTATTTTTATAAAGTTTGTATGTTGTAACTATAACGGCTACCTTTTTCATAGCAACAAACACACAGAGCTGATCCGGGCCCACAAGATTCCTTATCTAGGTGTTTTAGACATTTGACATAACAAAAGAAAAAATAGAAACTTACCTTTTAATTCTCCCAAAGTGATTAGCCTGTTAAGGCAATCCCGAAATGCTGTTAGGACAATCTTCTCCTGTGCAGCATAGGTTTCAGTCACTACTTGACCGGTTGGCAACTGAGAAGCTGCATCTCTAGTATTGGGCCCCAAGCCCAACCCGTTAGAAGCTGATGAGGTGAACACCGTATCTTGTTCATCACACATCAAAGCTAGGGTTCCTGGAGACATAGGCCTCCCTTTTGAACCATCTGAAGTAGTAGGCTCATCCGGGCTACTTTTGTTAGTTTGGGCCCCACCATCTCCTACTGGATTCTCCATGCCGGGTTCTCTCTTGACCTGCATTTGATCCTTGTGTACCACCGATGCGTCATTGCTTTCTCTTTGATCATCTTGATTTTCACAAATAAATCATTGAATGAATATAAATTGATAAATAGGTTATTATAGAAAAACAAAACAGATACTCAAATGAGTTATTCTATTGGGCTTTATATACAAAAAAGTCCACACATGTAGGGTTTAGATAGTTAATACAACATTGGTTCAGGTCAACCTTGATTTAAGTCAAGGCAGATAATGTGAAAGTTTAATGTAGGCCAGCTAGGGATTGGTTGACCTGGCAATACTTTTTGTCAATTTCCTTTTGCCATTTATAAATACGTAAGCGTTGCATATGAAAAAGATACTATACTATTAAAATTATGATCTTTTTTAAATTGACAATACAGAAAGCTGTAAGCATTTAACTACACTTTAGGAGATGGGCACATCTGATTTTTTAACCAAGCTATTACATTTAACCCTTAACCTATATCGATTCATTTTCACCTAATACCAAGAACATGATGCTGTCAAAAACTTATCCTCATATGAACTCGTTGTTAGAAAGATCATAACTTTCTGAAAATATGAATTTGGAGAATTAGTTTTAACAAAGTTAGGTTTGTCTAATGAAATTCACAGAAATCGTTACTTTTGAGCATCTTCTATATAGACACCAATTCCAAAGAAAAGACAAAGGACTTGTGATTCTTAACATTGAAAAGATTATCATATTGTAATAAAATCTTGTGGACAACAAAGAAGTCATATACTAACGAAAAAGAATATTATTTGCCATTAAAATAAGAGCATCAAGAATGTTGTATTTACCTTCAATCATCCTGGCAGCTTCATTTGCATATACAACCAAAACAGAACAAAGCTCCTTCATGTCTTCTGGTCTGATAAGATCTGCTAAAAGAGACCTTCACACAATAGAGAAGAAGGGGAACATGTCAAATGACGCCATTTATTTGCGAATGGGTAATTTTGGTTGTGTTTAATCTCAAACCAGTAGAATAAAAAACATGGCAAAAACAGGATAGGGTCAAAAGTCACCAAAAGTTTATTTTTTATAATAAGGGAAGAAAAGAGTTTAACGACCTGTACCTGTATGTAAATTTTGAAGGACCAAGTGATGTGGCATGAGCAACACGTGGGCCAGGAATAGGAGATAATGAAGAGGAAGGAGCAGACGTTTTGATGTGAGTCGCCTGTTGGATTACAAGACAAAATTAAAAATCAATGTCAAAGTCAACTACTTAACAATTGACGATGAATACAATACCTGTTGGAATGGCGCATGCCTGTGAATGGATGCATCTTTTTCTGAAGGCCCACCAAAGAATAGTTCTTGGGCCTTCCTCTTCCTGGAAACTGGTGGAGAACCATAACCAGAGGACCCGATTGCACCGGTGATGGCGGCATTTGCTGCCTGCTGAAGATATGCAATATTATTGGCTGAATCTCCATGAAAAAGGGCCTGTCTTTCTTCACTTCCTTCAAAATTCTTGCAATCCATGCATCTACAATTCTCTGAGCACAAAATGTTTGCTTGAAAACACTCACAGTATTTCTTCAAGCATCCTGATTTTTTGCAATGGCATCCTTTGTTATGCTTTCCCAATACCCCAGCCTCTTCCTGAATATTAAAAAAAAAAAAGATGAATTAAATATCAATCGTATCATTTAATAGATAATGCAACATTTTACAGGGGCTATACTTTATAGAAAATATACTTAGATGCTCTTCAACAAAACTGATTATCAGTAACAACTAAAAAGCACATAAGAAACTTGCAAAATTTGGAAATGCTTTAATTTTGTCAACTATGTAATTAAAAAAAATGATAATTGTATATTTTCATTACAATTATAAAGAAGGAGAACTACAAAGAAACAGAGCTGTCAATATTATATTTTCATTACTGGAGAAAGATGGGAAAATGGGTGGATTGAGTAATAGGTGAAATAGGCTTAACTTTGAAACAGGATTTTAGTACAGGTTGGGTACCCTTGAAGCTTTTTTTTTTCACTTTTTATAAATAGTAAACGACTTAAATATGTGCAAAAACTGTGTTATTACAATAATAATATATATTTTTTCCAATATAAAAGAATTTAGGACAATGTAAGCATTAAAAGTGCACTTTAAGCAACTTTCAACCAGTTTGATCAGTTTCCAATAAAACTAAGAAAAATTATTTGTTACATTAGGAATAAACCATAAACTAACTCGTTCACAAGTAAATGGGTCGAAATTGCCAACTCAAGGTGAAATGCATATCTCACTAAGTCACTAACAAACAGCAAGTAGAATTAACTGACAAATCACTCATCATGCAGTACAGTTTAGTAGACAAAACATATATTTCTATTTAGAAATTATGCACACTCTCCTTTGTTTGTAAATATGTAACAATGGCAATCACATAAATGCAACGCTTTTTAAAAGCCAACTAAGCATTACCTTTGCAACAAATTACCATAGAAATAATAAACGCGTAGCCAAATCATGTGCTTTCAAGCGTAGGACTGTAAATGGCAAAACTCACTCTATTATCACGATTTCCATGTGGACTGCTAGCAATTTTAGGCCTGAATGCATTTGGATTGCGTTCCAAAGTGGTTTCAACAGCCTCTCTCCTAGCAGGCTCATTTTCCACATTGTTATGACAGTTAACGCAGTTGCAACCATCACAGTATATTCCAGATGCAAAGCATTCACAATATCTGACCACAAATTGACAAATGTGTATCAGGAATCAGACAATTTATCAGGGATTATCAAAGTTCACAACTTCACACATATTAATAATTAGGATTTACTTACAACTTTAAGCATCTAGAGTGCTTGCAGTTGCATTGCTTTTGCTTCTTTGGAGTACCGTCCTTTATTTCAACACCTTGCCTTGGCCGTGCTTTTGGGGATTCGATTTTCCTGAAATGGCAAAAAAGTAATTTTACTATAACTAATAGATAATGTGAAGCTTTCTAGCAGCAGAAAGTGTGCTGACAAGATTGATAAGAGGGGCTATGAGTTAATGGAAAAGACCCAATATATCATTCACAAATCACAGTGTAAATTATATTTCATGTTATACACAAAACAACACATTATTAAATGCACAAAAAACAGGTTATCGTCGATCACTGCCAGTAGCACAATGCTGGATAACATACAATATCAAGAAAAGAAATGCATTCACCTTCAAAAGGGAATTAAACGGAAAAAAAGGAAAGATCTTTATAATGTTTGAGAAGTTTTCTTGTGAAAATAATTAGCAAAACTAATGCCTTCTCCTCACTGTGTACATGATACAGTGACCATAAGTCTACAATGAAAACAGCTTCATTTTGACAGTTAGAAGATTATATAGAAATTCACCCAAGAAGTTTTTGCCTGCTATAATAATATCATCACACACCAACAAATTCAAGAAATATCAAAAGACTAATATTGGTTAATAGTCTCACATCAAACAAACAACTAGTACAAAGGAACTAATATGTGGTTAAATAAGGTAGCATAAGCAAATAGCAAGTTCTATATCAGAATATACCATACTATCATGACCTTATGGTCTTACCACAAAGCATCTTACATATATGCTAAGATTGTGCATTAGTTCAACAGTTCTATATCAGCACATATATATAAGTATACTTCATTCACTATTAAACATTGCAAAATATTGATGACATTGACTTTGGTCAAAGACTGTTTACTTATTTACACTTTACCTCCATTCTAGATTTCTGATCATGTAGCCCTACATAAACCCTCCTCAAATCATGTAAATGATAAACCTTATCATTTCATGACTACTTACACAGTTACACCACACACCTACTAATTGTTCTTGTGCATAAATAATTTGGATTTTTTGCAAACTTATCAGAACGGGTATACTATCTTCGGTACTTGTTATAAAATTCAATGTAGCGAGTAGTCCAGAACATTAAAATCCAAATGAATTACTTTTTAAAGGACGATTTGAAATGCAGAGTTAAAAGCATTCTTGTATTATGGAAGAAACAACTTATCAAACATATGAGAAACAATTAGTTAAAACTTAAAAGCAAGTTCTTTCAGTATAGTCTTTTCCCATCTAACAACATTCATTTCCTCATTTTCACTACAGTTTATGCACACAATCAAATTAATTAACCTAAGAAGTCCTGAACTTTTGAGAAATACGGTTGATTTGAACTGAATCAACCCCCCCCCCCCCCCTCTCCTTCAACTTCGAATTAAGTATCCAATTTCAAAGAATAATAAAACCCTTAATCAGAGTTTCAATTAGGCATAATGCAGAACACTTACACAGGCCTTAGAGGTGGTTGTTGAAGAGCAGTTGTAACATGAGACAGCTGGACTGATGGCATAACCGGAATCGGATGTGGTTGTGGCGGTTGCGGCGGCGGCGGCGGCGGTGGCTGTGATGTGGCCGGAGATGAAGATGGACGTAGCTGTTGCATCGGTGCTACCGGCACCATCCGCTGAGAATGCTCCGGCAAAACCCCAGCAGTCGCCGAACTCGATGCACTGTCACCAAAACTATTAAAATCCAGCTGGCGCGCGAGCTTCTTTGCCGCCGGGAAATCCGTCGATGTCGTCGGTGCCGCCGCCGCCTCCGTCTGAGTAGTTTTCGGCGGGAAATTCAAATCCCCTCCGCCTTCACCTTTCTCCATTCTTATCTATCCAGATTTACTAATTTGTGTTCCGGATGAATTTACGCCTTTAGGGAACAGAAAATCAAATTCGCCGACTAAATTTCCCAATTCGGCACCAAATTCAACGACTATCGTGATCGAAAATCAAATCCGGTGACGAAAAACATCAAAAACCTTGTATCCTGTATCTATCACTCAACTCCAGCCTCCAGCAGCTCAGATTTACAGCTCGGGTTCGTGAAATGGATTCGGGTCGGGTGAACAGGATCCACGGGGCGATGTTAGAAGCATTCGAGGAAGATGATTGTGATGAGAGAGGAGATTGATTTTGATTGATGAGGAGATGGAGAATCGAAAAGGGGGAAACAGAGAAGCAAAATGAGGGGCTTCGTTTTTTCTTTCTTTCTTTCTTTCTTTCGTGGCTTTTGTTGTTTGTTGTTTGTTGTTCTTCCTCCCTCTCTTGAGGTTTTGAAATTCAATTTTGTAAATATTCGACGGTGGGATTGGGTTTGGTGTTCGGATCGGATGGTTGAGAGTGAAGCCGGTGATCTGACGGTTGTGGTTCGTAGTACGGTCAATGGGTGGTTTTGGAACGTTGGTTTATGTGACTATCATGTCTTAAAATTACTCATGTTATGACTTAGGGTAGGGGTCACCCTCCCGTTTACATTTTTTCAT
>JBCNJP010000025.1:87507175-87523333 GCA_039602395.1 Deinandra increscens subsp. villosa | reverse complement strand
TAACGAGTTGGTGACCCGCCCGCGCCTTGCGGCGGGCCACCATTTGTAGTTTGTAATTTTCGTTTGCATGCGAATTACAAAAATTACAAAAAGAGGCTATATAGATCTATTTACGTTTAGAATACATACAAAAGAGTAAGTGTTTGGTTGTCCCCTTTCTTAGAAAAAACTAAACATACAAAAGAGTGAGTGTTTGATTATGTGGCTTAATGTTACCTTTAGTAGTTTGACAAAATAAAAACTGCATTTCTGGTACGTTGTCAATTTTCTTTTTCTTTCACCTCTTTGCTGAGGCTTGTTTCTCATCTACATATTTTAGTGAGGTTAGAAGTACATTGTAAAAAGGACTTTAGTCAACAAAAGGCATAAAACTTAACTTTCTGTACTAACCATGGCTATATTTGAAAGATCCATATTCTAATATCCAAAATGATAAATACATTGATCCGCGGTAAACAAAGAAGTAATGTATAGTAACGCATAGATTGATCCACATTAAACAAAAAATAATGTGATTTTATTGTCAATATTCTTAACTAAGAGAGTTTACTTTGTAATTTCTTTGGTTGTGAATGGTTAGATTTTAGTAATGATATTTTCTAGTCAATGGATAACACACACATGTAGGAACGGTGTTCATCTTTAGAAGTACAAAACCTGGATTGCTACACTTGTGTACACATAGAATTCTTATTTAAATGTATTTTCCATGTACTGTGACTTTTTGGGAAATTTCATTCATACATGTGTTGATGTTATACAATATCTATTTAAGTAAAATTATTTTTCTATATATATTATGGTAAAGTAAATACCTGGAGATGGTGCATTGTGTCTGTGGAATGCGAGGAGGTTCTTGTTAGTTTCTATTTCTTTGTTTGGTTTAGAAATGTATTCCACTGCTCCTGAATCGCTCCTCTTCATTCTTAAGATGTAGTTTCTCTCAACGCCTATTAATGACATGAAAGGAGCTGGTATCTTCTTGTTGTTGACTATACAACAAATAAAAGAAAATACATATACATATTGACTATCAAAAGGAAACACTAACCTTTGCAATTGACACTGGAGGGAGTAGTTATTAACCACAAAGCATTAAACTTTACCTCCGCAGTCAAAGAGCAAAACACTGTAAATTACTAACTCTAAAGCACAAAAACTCAACACAAAACAATTAATATGTACAATTAACAATCACAAAATAGAAGTAATTCAAATTAAACACAATTTAAGAACAAATTCAACCAATAAACTATATTTATGAAGCTAACTGACTCTCAAAAGAAACTTCTTTGAACATGGATTGTTTTCAAAAACAAAAAGACATTTATACGAACAGTTGGTGTGCATAAAAAAAACACCAATGATTCTCCTAGTTTGCTATCATATAAAAATCTTTCAAACCAAAACTTGAAGATAATAAAAAGCGGGAGTGTAAGACTAAGATTGGCAACGTAAGATTGAATAATTAGAAAATAAAATTGATGTCTATTCTGCTGTAACGTTCAGAGTTTTAGAACCAACAACAAACAGAATGTAATCAAATACACTAAATACAAAGGGACTAAGTAAACCCAAATACGATGAATTAAACATGTAATAAATTTCGTTGGATACAAATCAGACAAATCTTCGAGTAGTAAGACTAAGAGAAAAACAAAAATCGAACATGCAACAGCAACGAACAAAGAACAGTTTGAAAAAAAAAGAGACTAAGCATTCGAATTAAGGAAAAATAAGAACCTGAAGACCTGATCGGAGCTACGAACGGCGGAGACTTGGAGTTACGAAGGAAGAAGAGGCGGAGCGACAAAAGAAAATAAGAGGCGCAATCGCAGGGGGTAAAAGGACCAGAATCGGTGGAATGCATACGTGGTTAAACTTGAGTTTGTAAAAGTGGATAAATTGTTTAGAAAAGAACACGTGTCTAGCTTCAAGTAAAAAAAAAGGAAAAATCGGAGGAGAGCGATACTCGAACCCGAACCTCAAGCACAACAAACCAAGAGTAAAACCAAGATACGAAACACACAAACTTGAATAGTTTCTAAAACACTAAGTACTTAAACAAATGTTCAATACGTGAAATATAAAAAAAATAAAACGAAAATGAAGGAAAACCGATATGAACAGTACAAAACGTCTCACAGACCTGTCAATTCTAATTAAAATATATATAATTATACTAAATTAGCAACAATATATATATATATATATATATATATATAGGGAAAAGATAAATTGGAACCCTTGTTGAGTTGGAGAATCCTTGGAACCCACTTTTTAACCATTGATCAAGTTCATCCAATGGCTCTTATTAAATTTCGAATTTTGATTTAATTATATCCCTTAATTACTTAGCAAAGTTGCTTTTAGGGGTAGAAAGGTAATGTTAACATGATTTTTTTAATTATTACTCAGATTGTCAGTGTACTTCTACAACTACTCTTCTCTATTTCCTATATTCATTCAAAATTTTCATCAGATTTCAACCCAAATCTCCTCTCAATTACTCTTGCATCTCAACTAAACCATGAATTTCCTTCAAGATCTGCATTCATCGTCACCGCTGTTAAAGACCGGAACCATCATCTCCTTCAAGATCTGCAACCGGAGCTACCACCATCTACTCGCACCGTTCATCGTCACCACTGTTGTCGACCGGAACCATCATCTCCTTCAAGATCTGCAACCGGAGCTACCACCATCTACTCCACCGTCACCGTCACCGCCACCTCCCACCTCCGTTGTTCCAGATCTGGCGGATTATTGTTTGCGCACCGCCACCTCCCACCTCCGTTGTTTCTGACGATGACCATCTGCCGCCGGTGACACGTCAGTTTTTTTCGGAAGTGGGCCCCAACACGTGTCTGGAAGTTGGTACTACGATGTCGGAGACTACTTTCCCTTATGCTCACTGGGTCGGAGTTCAATTCCGGCAGCAGACCGGTGGTTTTCTCGGACCGCCGGAGGTTCCCCAGCCGCTAAAAAAGAGCCGCCGTGGTCCCCGTTCCAGAAGCTCACAGTATCGTGGAGTCACTTTTTACTGACGAACCGGCCGATGGGAATCACACATATGGTTGTTTGTTTGTTTGTTTTTCCTCCTTTCAATTCGTCTTTTGTTTATTTTCTTTTAGTTTACTTTGACTTCAAATATAATATATTTTAAAATTCTTCAAGTTATAATAATAAATATATTTATATATATACTTCGATTTTGATTTTTTTAATTTCATTTCATTATTTTATAATATTTTAATTCCTAAAGATATTAGACTAATGAAATCTCGTTTTTTATAATTCAGGGACTGTGGGAAACAGGTGTATCTGGGTATGTCTTAATAAGAATTGAGATTCGTACCGAGCAATATCAGTATCTATTTATCTTCTCAATATCAGTATTTACTTATCTTCTCTATATGGCCATATTGAGTAAATTATTCAAGAATGAAACGTTTGTACACTACATGTAACTTGTTTTATAATGCTACATGTGTAACTTTTTTGATATTGAATATGCAACTTTTTTTATGTTACATGTGTAACTTTTATTGAATATGTAACTTGTTTGATAATGCTACATATGTAACTTTTTAACTTGAATATGTAACTTTTTTTAATTTGTTTTATAATGCTACATGTAACTTGTTTTATAATGCTACATGTGTAACTTTTATTGAATATGTAACTTGTTTGATAATGCTACATATGTAACTTTTTAACTTGAATATGTAACTTTATTGATGTTTTTTTTTTATTTTTGTTTATATACCATGTGTTAAATGTATATATCAATTAAACTTGTTTCTTGAATTTTTGCTAATTAAAAATCATAAAAGTATGCTAAAGTGTCTTGTTGATATGTTTAAACTTGTTTATAAAAGTTACATATGTAACTTTTATTGTGAATGTTACATATGTAACTTTCTTGATGTTTTTTTAGTTTTTGTTTATATACCATGTGTTAAATGCATATATCAATTAAAATTGCTTCTTGATTTTTTACTAATAAAAGATCCTAAAAAAAATGCTAAAGTGTCTTGTTGATATGTTTAGTAGTCCATACAAGTTACAAACGTAACTTGTTTGATAATGTTACATATGTAACTATTTTGATGTTCAAGATGTAACTTGCTTGATGTTTTTTTTTTAATTTTATTTATATACCATGTGTTAAATGCATATATCAATTAAACTTGTTTCTTGATTTTTTTTTCCTAATAAAAGATCCTTAAAAGAATGCTAAAGTGTCTTGTTGATATCTTTAATATTGTTCAAACAAGTTACATATGTAACTTGTTTGATAATGTTACATATGTAATTTTTTGTTTGATAACGTTATATATGTAACGTTTTTTGATGTTTTTTATTTTTATTTTTGTCTATATGCCATGTGTTAAATGCTTAACATATATTTATAATAATATATCTGAGTTATATATGTAGATAAAACTAATTAATTTTGTTTTTCTTTGTAGGTGAATGTATTTTTTTGTGAAATCTGAAGATAATTATGAAGCACTGAAGAATAAATAGTTTTAGATGTTTATGTAGCTTGTTATATAAATTTTTTGACAATTTTTTATTCGTTTTGATATACTTTGTTATATCAAAATGTATATTTGTTAATTGTGTTATATTTGGTGTTAACCGTAATGTTTTTTAATTAGGTATATTTGTAATTTTTTTGCTTTACAACAGATAAAAAAAATCTTTTTTTATAATAATTATTTTCAAAATTAACTTGTACTCGCGAATATATATGCCGTTGATTGTAATATTTTTGTTCAGACTCAAAAAAGTTACGTATGTAACATTTCGTATCTGTAAATACGTGTTTTATATTCTTGTGATTTTAAAAACGTTTTAAAAGGTAAAATAAAAAAATCTGCAAAAAAGATAAAGGATGGACAAAAGAGGAGAGAGGAGAGAGAAAAGAAGAGAGAGGAGAGAGGAGAGAGGAGAGAGAAAATAAGTTAGAGGAGAGAGGAGAGAGAATGAGTAATTTACTTTGTTACCCTTTTATCTATGTATATGTGGATCATTGTGAGCCATTGATTTAGGTTCCAAGGATTCTCCAACTCAACAAAGGTTCCAATTAATCCCAACCCTATATATATATATATATATATATATATATATATATATATATATATATTCATTGGTTCATTATAGACATCTTTAAAAATATAGAACTATAGACACCCTTATTGTCCATGAATTTATTTATCTGATGACTTTCTTTTCATTTTAACGAATTCTAGAAGCTAAATAAGAGTTTTATAGTTCTATACATTTTAGATATATAATAAAGTTCAAGTACAATGTATATAGCAACTTCCATTGTGGTGTAGTGGTAGGAAGACTGTGTTCTCTACTTGAGACACAAGTTCGATTCTTACGGGCAACACTTTGGAAGGGGCATTGGCGATGAGGGGAAACTTGGGGCTGAAAGGTCACAAGTTCGATTCCTAAGCTCCCAGGTTTTACCACCCGGCCGCTCGCGGAGGTGGATTTTCCCTGGAATGAGCTCAACTGGTGTAAATAGTCCCCGGGTTTTCCGGGGCATTCGTTGGCCATTAAAAAAAAGTACAATGTATATAAACTTTTTTTTTGTTTTTTAAGATTTTATGTTTTGTTTTATGTGTATATTATTATACTAGGTTAATAACCTGTGTACAACACGGTCTGTTTATAGATTTATAATATTAGATAAATACAGATGAAAAAGATAATGATAAAAAAATTGAAAATTTTGACTCATATATAATTCTTATAATATATTAGATAATAATTTAATACATTTAAGAAATTTATTATGTTTGACAAGTTACTTTTTATAAAAAGACTATTATTGAGTAAATTAATCAAATCTACATTAATTTTATCAAAATTTTAAAATAAAATTTTAGTTTTGACAAAATTGGTAATTAATCTTAATTGATGATTTACTAAATTGGTAATTGGTAATTGATTGTGAGCTTGACATATGACGATGGTGATGTGAAACCTTTATAAATGAGACATGTGTCACAAATTTTATTGCTTTATTAAGATTAAAATAAGATGTCTTGAAACGACCCATTTTTAGTAATTAAAGTGTTTTCTTTTTCATAACATCATGAATGAATCTAGTGATTAAAGTATCCCCGCACCTAGATTTGGTTATTTTTTTTTTTTTTGAACGGCAAATTTGGATCACTGACGGGGACATTACACCACCCACCCGATCATCTCCAATCCCCATCAGGAGGAACTACCACTCGTGAAACCCCCTGCCAACTTGTAACCCATTTTTATTCATTTTGTTACAAGTGGGATTGAACCCAAGACCTGCTTTAAGGATCATACACCTTTGCCACTAGGCTAATTAGTGGTGTGTACCTTGATTTGGTTATGATATCTTATTTTACATCTACGTGTTTTATACTTGTTAAAACTTCTAATTATCAAAACAATACTTGTATAAAGACTAAAAGTATATTATTGCTTTATGTTATTAACAATAATCTTATTTATATTTACTTTTAAAATGTCTTAAAACATATGTTTTGGTCAATATTTACAAATAAATTTAACTCTCAATTAATCATTTTTCTGATTAAGTTAATTATATAATTAGTATACTTCTATTACGATATATTGGTTTAACAAATATAGAAATGATAATAAAACCAATATTTACATACTAAAGGTGTCTCAAAATTTAACCAATATGTGCGCATGCCTAATGATAAAATTTCAAAGTAGACTTATCAATATGTAAAATTTAAGCCGAGTATATGGTAAAATGTAAAATTTAATCAATATATGCGCATGCCTAATGTAAAATTTCATAGTAGACTTATCAATATTCACTTTAGCAAAAGCTTAAAGATGTGGTAATGCTTCAATAGTTTTGATATGTCAATTTTAGCTTTAAGGAAAAGGCTACTATCGACCTTTTTTGAGCTTTTAAATAATTACTTTATTTTTACAAGTTCCGACAAATGTAGTATCACAATTTCACACGGTTCTTTTAGATTATACGTTCCAAACTAGCTTATTTTCTTGTTCTTCGAAGGGTTAAATTTTACACCAATTAATTTTTATTATTATTTTTAGAAGCGGTATAGATTTTATGAATGAAGTGGCCGGCTGAGAGAGACGACCAAAAACAAACAAATTACATGAGAAGAAGAGCGTTTAGCAACCACTCTGTCCAACTAATAGAACAATTACGATTTCTATTTACAAACCAAATATAAGAATTATGCACAATAAAATCAATGATCTCGTCGTTCCTTAAAGAATTATCTTAGAAAACCATCTTGTTCATGAAAGACCAAATAGCCCACTAAGACACCAAGATAATGGACTCCACAAAAGCTTTCTTCTTCGAAGACATTCTAAAATAATCCACCATGTCAGCCAAAGCAGTTGGAGACGAAGGAGTTATCTCGGACACATCAAGTCATTTCCCAATAAAATCCTAAATCTTATAAGAGAAGTTACAGAAACCGAACTAATGAGCTATCGTCTCCGCTTAAAGGCCACAAAAAAAAAAAACACTTGATGTCTTCAATATCAGTGCCTCACAGACTGAGGTTAAAACGAACCGGAAGCCGATCCAAAAGAATTCTCCACGCTAAAATATTAACTTTATTTTGGGACAAAACAATTCCATCTCGTAACATACTGACTAGACGGTAAAGAGACTCGGTCGAAAGCATGTCTAACATGTTTAACACTGAATTCTAGATTCTCCACAAAAGACCAAATCCAAGAATCATCATTTTTCAACAATTGAACGTTGGATAAAACGGAAATCTAGTTACGGTTAGCAAGTAATTAGGATTATCATTTTTTATATATATGAACCTAAGTTGAGGTTTGTATATTAGAAAATTGTATTCAAGGTTTTTTAAGTTATATTTTTTTTGTTTGTCAATAATATCTTGAAGATTTATTTTAAATATCGTGTGTTTTTTTTTAATCGATTGGGTCGATCTAAGACTTGAGAATACTGAATAACGGGCGAGATGATGATGAAGGCTTATAAATGTTGTAAATTAGAAACATACATATTTGATATTTGATATTATATGATCTTTTAATTAACAACTCTAAGTTTTGAGAAAATATATAGAAGCCATAAATATTATTAGTATATTTTATATTATTTTTATCTAGTAATAATATTATATATTATTAATTTAAAAGTAACAAGATTTTGTAGCTTGTGCTTTGTCACGTGGATCTGTAGATACATAAAATAGTTGAATTTTTATAACGTTACGATAAAAAAGATGAAAACAACTACATAATTACTTAAACGTTGCAGTTGTATTGCTATAACGCCATATAAAGAGAACGAAAATACATAAACTGGGTAACAACATTAAAATTAAAAGACTACTCAATACGTCAACTTATGTGCTAAATTCATTGTGTTTGAGATAAAATTCTGGAAAAAAAAAACCCGTAGAGACGATGCCACCATACAAAGTAGTTAGATTGCTATAATACTACATAAAGAAAATATATAAAAGACTACGTAACGATATTATAATTAGAAACTAAATATTAAAAGTATTCAGTTTAGAACGTAAAAGTTATGATAGACGATTAGAAAAAATTTGGATTGTCCTCTCATAGGTGCTCCCATCTGTAAGAGATAATAGAATGACTTGATAACTGAATTGATATTATTGATAATCTAGATTACATTATATAGAGAATGAAATAAACCCTAGATACCTAAATGGACCCGTGGGCTCATATTAATCAACCGTAATCTAATAATACTCTAATACTCCCCCGCAGTCGTAGCGTAAGAAAATTAGACGCTAAAGACTGAAAATTAATAAAACATACATATAATAATAAAAAGTAAAAAATTGCTTCGGCCTTCGGTCTTGATCCATGACTTGAACTTTCAATCTTCAGCTAGAAAAGTTGCATCCCTAAAAATATTGTTAAGTTTACTCGACTTCAGTTTCTTTCACGATTTCATTCGGTTTTGGGGAAACAAAAAATAGCGTAGATAAATAGATGAGATCCGTAGATCTAAAAAGAAAAAGAAAAAAAAAAGCAAGGCCGGTGACCGTAGTCAGGCGGCGGACTCTTGGATCCGTAGATCGACAGATGGAATTTGTAGAAAAAAAATGACGACGAAGGCCAATGACCGTGGTCAAATGACAGCTGCTTTCGAAAGAGAGAAAATATAAAAGAAAGAGACCCAATCAAACCATTGATGTTGTTGGATTCAAGAAACCGTCGAGATGAGGTGGGACTGTAGACCGTAGTCTGGAATGAGACTCCGTTGCGGACCGTAGTCCGTTGAGGCGACTTGCGCACCATCTGAATGAAAGGGGGAATAATAAGAGTAATGCAATTCATAATTATGGGAAAGAAAAGCTTTGCTTAAAACTCAAATTTCAAATAACAAACAGATTTCAATGTCTACGAGGATCAAACACGTACAAATCATGCATAAAAACGAATAGGAAAAAGCAATTTTAAATATTACGCACACACAAAAAAAAAAACGGGGGCAGCGATGTATTATGCGAGAGCACTAGCAAAACTGAATCAATATTTGAACCGAAGAAAAAAAATAGAAAAGAAAATTAACACATAAACGAAGTTGGGACAGGGCGGCGGCGTGGCGGCACACCGCCCTATCTGTCTAGGGTTTGAACACGGTGGCGACGGCTAGGGTTTGGCTTTTTTTAGCAAACAAAAGGAGGATCGATTATAGGCTGTGATACCATGTAAGAGATAATAGAATGACTTGATAACTGAATTGATATTATTGATAATCTAGATTACATTATATAGAGAATGAAATAAACCCTAGATACCTAAATGGGCCCGTGGACTCATATTAATCAACCGTAATCTAATAATACTCTAATACCATCTTGTTCCTACGGCTATACAACTTGCTACACAAAAAGAAGCCAGAAATTGAGGATTAGGGCTCTATATAGTGATTAATATATTATGATTCGTCTCCTATACCCATCCATGTCTAGTATGTATTATTAAATTGTTCTATACATGCAATCAACGGAAAGGAATGTATTCATTATTATTGTCATATCCTTACATAGAATACATATATGGAACATATTATTTTAGAAAGCTGAGTAATTAAGAAAGCACTTAAAAAAAATCTGAGTCATTTAATTAATTGTTCATATTATTTTGAATTTTATATATTATTCACTAGTTTTTTATCCCCGTGTGTTACACGGGTTAATTCATAATTTTGTGTTGATGTCAAGTTTCTTTTTTTATTAATTAAACTATCACAAAACTTTTTGTTTATTATATAGTATAGAGTATAGATAGATATAAATAGATATAACTTAATAAAGTATATTATATATTAAATTAAGTAATTAAAGAATTGGTTATTAAATAATTTAGAAGACAATAAATAAAAAGTGGATATATATATCCAAAATTAGAAGATCTGCTACAATAAATAAATAGTGGATATATATATCCAAAATTAGAAGATCCGCTTGTAAATGTTTATTGGCGGGAAAAATTGTTGAGGATGAATGTCAATGTGGTGGTGCCACATGCAAATTGTGGTACCAAAAACTTTTCTTTTATTATATATATAGATAGATATAGATTGCATACATGTGTAGTGTTATAAATATAAAAACAATCAAAATAATTTATTAATATATGTTCTAATGTTATATTACTTAATTAATTATCAACTATGAACATATATATGATGAACAATCAAACTATTTTTTTCATAAGTTAGAAAGAAGAATCAGTGAATTTATGACTCTTTTATTTTTAATTTTTAACTTGAAAAATAGATGACTCGTTTTTATTTCGCATATTCTTGTAAAGTAAGTATAGTGTTCGCAATTGAATTCTCATATTTTATAAGGTCAAACAACCCGGTCAACCCCTGGATAAATGCTTTTGATCTAAGGAAAGTGTCTACGTAAGGTGATAGTTTAACTTAGGGTTTATACGGACAAGTCTAATTTACTGAAGGTCTCTACGATTAGAGTTTCTACGGAAGAAGATAGTCATTTGGATAAATTGAGTTTCTACGAAAGACAGTTCATACAGAGTACTTGCTACGGAACACAGAGTTACAGCTTTATCTTGACAGGACTGATGTTGCAGTATTAGTGTTCCCACCTTAATCTACTAGAGACACGTCATTCTCTTTATGATCAACCCATTATGTAATAGTCTGGTGTAAAGCATATATTGTCTTTTGTAATATATGGCTTAGATCATCTTAGAGGAAACAATGACTTTCATTGATACATGTAGCTCTATATAGTATTGTTGCAATCAATGTGAACTATCCACTACTACAAAAACTGGCATTCTTGACGTGCATTGCGCGTCAAGAAGGTGCCTTCTTGACACGCAAATGCGTGTCAAGGATGCAGGGGTCAAGAAGGTGCCTTCTTGACACGCAAATGCGTGTCAAGGATGCAGGGGTCAAGAAGGTGCCTTCTTGACACGCAAAATGCGTGTCAAGAAGCTCTTGACGCGCGAACAATGACGTGCATTTTATGACGCGCAACGCGTGTCATAAAATGCACGTCAAGGAAGCCCCCGTCATAAATAAAGATGACACGCATTTTTGCGCGTCAAGAATGTAAAAATAAAAAATAAAAAAAATATTTTTAATAGAATCACTAATTTCTACATTAAATAAAAATGAACCTGATATTACAAAATAAAATACACTTGTAGCAAAATAATGCATTTCATATATATAGCAAACCAATACGTTTAATACATTGATATATATCGATCTACATTATTCCCATAAATGTCAATAAAACTCATATTTGTTTAAGTAATACTTGCACATATCTTGACTTGATAACAAGATTCTGCCTTTCTAGCTCCTTCCTCGATGAAAACATGTTAGAACATCGACTTTGATTTCCTGTGATATATCAAACCAAACAGGAATCATTTCACCGTGATGTTCCAACCTAAAGGATACAGTTTGTTTTTAAGGGTGGTTGTATCTTCACATATTGTACTAAGGTGGCACAGTTTCTTTATATACTGCATCCAAAATTTAATGCATGTTAAACATAAAAAGCCTATAGATGAGAACATAGTTTTAGAAAAATTGAGATTTTTTAGGATAATGTAACTATAAGTATCATTTATTTGATAGGTGAAGGTTTTGGATAAATGTTGGAGATTTTTTAGACAGGTGGATATTAAATATTTACCATTTTGCAAAGAACCCCATGGGCCAGGCCAAAAAAACCACAATAATCCAGCTTCCAGCTAGCCCCTTTTTCCTAATATCAACTGAGCCACCACCTGCAAAAGTTCATCCACCTCCACTTCTTTACAAGTATACACCAAATTCACAACTAACCTGCACACTTTAATTCCCCTGATTTCCACCAAACCTTTTGATCTACAAACTAAATCAAGCATGCACCATAATTGAATATTCGATGTACACATCAGTTTGGTAAATACATACAAATCAGAGACGAAAACCCAGATTGTAAATTGAGCTTGATGCAAATCGTAAGTGTGAAAGAGGAGAATAATGTTGATAATAATTAAAATCAAACTTGAAGCAAATTGTGAACCTAAAAACACCAATCAATGAACCTAAAAGGCTAAAAGCATGGGGCTAAGACAACTTGCGACGAATCAGAGAAGTTAGGTAATTAAGAAGACTTGGTGTCGCCCAGTAACACCATCATATACAATGATCACACACAAATGATATGCTAAGACATAAGACAGGCACGGAACAGTACTCTAACTCACCTTTATTCCCAGGAACATCAGGCGGACTGTAAACTTGAAATACAAACATTTTTCTCCCTTAAAGTTCATTCCTAATCACTATATCCCAGTTCAAATAAGACTCACTGCTTGGTTTAGGTACTGGGTTTGAGTAACAGTTGAGCTGATTGAACTAGATGAATGGAATGCTACAATACACATTACACATAACAATTAACGGAAAAAAAAAACTTGGTAGGAAGCTGGTAATAAAAAACACAGAGAACAACATACAGCAATTAATCCCCCCCCCCCCCCGCGCGTGCGCGTATGCATCAATTTCAAACAATTCACGATGAAGCAATTACTCTATTCTGGGGGAAGGAAGCTGCTAATAAACGATGTTGTTTCAAATGAAAATCATTGATTAATTGATGCCACAGATGAAAAAAGGGCAATTACTTACAAGGAATCTGCATCAATGCGGCGTATAATAAACACATGTAGATACATCACATTTGCTCTCAAAAGATATATCAGCATATGCTTGAAATAAAATGTTGCTGATCCACATAGTTATCTGCATTATTTATCAAAATATCAAATTGCCAAATCAGCACAAAGGGGTCATGTTGGGTCATACTGGTCATATAAATTTAAAAAATAGTTTGAAAGGAAACAAATCTTATGTCTCCCAAAGTGTATGTACAATGAATGAACATTCTACATGCATCATGTAATCTAAAATATATCCTCAAAGTTAACAGATGATTTATAATCTTGATTTTTGTTATAAAAAAAGTAGGATGAGATGACATAAATAGTTGAGTCTTTAAATGTTGCAATTTTTATACCTGGTCTTCATAAGCACTAAAACTCATAGCACATGATCAGATATCTATAATAGTCTATTCACTAAGTGAATAAAATTCTTACTGAAATGACGTTTATATCTTGCTGATAAAGATCTCTAACTATTGTTCTGTTTCTTGCTGACAAACAAAACACGTTTAATAATAAAAAAGATCTGCAAAATGTGGACATCACATGGTAAGAAAATAAAAAACTCATTGGACTATTGTAAAGATGTATGATGTTATACTATGGGATGGATATTTGGATCTTGTGTGGTTTGATAACTAGGGCCAAAAAGATCATAGGTTTACTTAATAAAAAAAAGTATGCAGATTGGTTGTAGAGTGGAATGTAACGGATTTTAGTAACCTATTTTATTTTTAACATCTGGTAATTATACTAATGTCTTGGTCACTTCCTCCACCAACCCAGTGGGCTATATTGTGCAAAAATATGATTTAATCGCATGAAATAGTAATGTACATTCATACTATTATGTAATAACACATTTTTATTTTATTTTTTACCAATAATATCTACTAATTTACTCAGATTGGTAAAGAAAAAAACTATGTTGCTACTTTTTGATAATTTTCAATATATCAAAATACTATTGTAAAGATGTGAAGTTTGTTGCCATTGGCCCATTTTGCACAATTAACCATTTGTAAATCCTTTAAACCAGTTTGACCCGTTCCCACTTCACTAATTTTTTTTCTTTCTATTTTACACATTTGAACTTTAATAGATCAAGCGTCAATCAAATAAACTCATTTGTTAATAAATCGGATGGAATTACCTTTATCCTTGCTTTTCTTATTGGATTCTACTACCTTAGATTTCCATTCCTCATACTTGTGATTCTCTTCACGCTTACGTTTCTTGTAGGCTGAAAGCTGCAACAAGTTACAAAAAAATCGTATATGTATTAGTTTCAACATTTTGGCATGACTTTAGATGATCCTAAGAGCTTTCATGTGTTTCCCAGAAACACGAAACAGATGATCCATCATGAATACATATCATAGTGTAATATAGTTACAGTTGTGTCATCAAAACAGAATTTGAAAGTTACAGATTGCAGAATTAGCCCCAGTAAAAAGTAACTTTTTGGTGTAGTAAAAACTGCATGCCTGAATATGGGAAGTATCCATTGCACCTAACAATAATGAACCATTCTTCAAGAAATGGGTTGATTTGGGTAATTTTCGTTAGCTAAAAAGGTCGATTTGGGTCTATTAAAATTATAAAATGGGTCAGAATGGGTCATTGTTATGAGATTTGCTAACTTAGAACGGGTCCAAATAGACTACAGTAACTATCCATTAGGCATATTTATTTAAGGGCTACTAGATGTAAACAAAACTATATATGCACGACTGTACTAACTAATCAAGTTTAATAGACTCATAGACTTCAGTTTTAGAACATGCAGCACTCAAGATGCAGAAATAAGAGAAAAGATTAATGAGATTTTACTATTTTAGTTTTTTGACTCCTAAATAAATAATAACTAGTGCACAGCAAGAAAGTGATATCAAGAGAAAAGATTAATGAGATTTTACTATTTTAGTTACCTCTGTTCACTTTCACAGACTTTGGATCTTTCTTTTCTGTAGACACCCCAAAAACATCATGACAAAGGTCCTTCATGGAAGTAGATACCTGCATTGATTCATACAGCATCATATTATAAAGAGAACTCAATACATGTAAACTAATGTCTTGGCAAAATTAGGGACATTAAAATCGCTTCTTACACTTGAAAATTCATCTTCAGACGTGCCAGAAAGTTCAATCAACTTATTCTTGTCAACCTTAAGCTATGGAAATATGGAAGGAAACAAATTAGTGTCAAAGAAAACAAGCTAAAACAGTTAAGCAGTTAAAAGAGGTTTTGCATACCTTATGCTTTTTGGCACACAAGTAAAAACCTGTGGCTGTAAACACAGGTCTCGTGAAGTCAGCACTAGCTCGACGGGAAGGAGGTAACGAGGCAATAAACCGTTCTCTATATCTGTAATTGAACCACATTTAGCAATGTCACTTGTATCCAATAACCCATAAAGATATTAAACAAATTAGCTAGATACTAAAAACATGTATTTTCCTTGATATGTTAAAGAAAAAAAAAACTTACAATGATAACCCCACATGAACAACATCCATCTCTAAAATGGTGAAACCTGCTTAAATCCCTGACTATGTTTTAGAAAAAGTTGGGCACTGGTTCCTTAGTGGCCAACGATATGCAACTAACAAGCCCAAATAAGCAATAATATTAAATCAGTATCATCTGTATAGTTGGATTAATTTATAGCGCATTCCTGTGATACTTGAAACTCTATAACAACACTGAGCCATTATATATGCTTGATTTATGGGAAATAATAAAACCTTCAAGAGAGCAGATCAGCGAGTCCTTTCAAACTGGCGAGCGAGTCGAATCTTCTTCAAAACATACTTAAAACTCCCTTAAACTGGCCTTAAGATCCAATTCCAACTGCAATTTCTCCACCTGCAACAACAAAAAGAAAACTAAACCACTATGGAATGCAA
>JBCNJP010000025.1:87491538-87506675 GCA_039602395.1 Deinandra increscens subsp. villosa | reverse complement strand
TAGTAACTATTAGGGCATGTGGTATACATGGTGTTAAAGGGTGGTGTTATTGTGCCACGTGGACGATGACTGGATAACACCATTTGGTGTTGTGATAGGGGTATACATGGTGTGGTGTGATGTGTGATGTTGGATTATTTTTTATTGGTTTAAAGAAAAAGAAAAAAAGAAAAAAAAGTATGTGGGATGTTGTGATTGGAGCAAACCATCTCCTTTCCTCCCTCCACGCCGTTGGAAACTACACGCGAAAACACCACACCACCGATCACGCATACATAACGCGATGGTGGTAATGGTTTCACGGCGTTAAGCTGTGCCACATAGGCTACAACGCCTCTCTTCACGCACCCATACCGGGTGCCCTTATTAAATAATGAAAATAAACACTCCCTCTCTCATTAGGTGCAAATAGTATAGCATAACGTACAAGAAAATTCTTCAAGACGTCTCTCTCCTCTTTTGAATACGTGATTCTGGTCACGAAAAATGTTTATGATGTGCCCTCACTAGGATGGTGGGATGGTGATTCATTAGGGTACCAAATTCGGTTACATATTTTTATAACTGTATATTAAAACACAAGTAAAACACAAACCGTTTAACCAGACCTTACTTGATTCTGTCATGCTATTAGACTTTGATTTTTTTACCACCCTAATAATGCGCGAGAGTGATGGTAAAACCCTAAGGGTGCGTTTGGTTGTGGAAAACGTTTTTCAGTTTTCTAAAAAATGAAATGGGTTTTCCATCTCTAAAAAACACATTGCAATTTTTTAAAACGCATTCTACACCAAAAGATGGGGTTTCCATTTTCCAAAATAGAAAACTAGAAAATGAAAACGGAAAATGGAAAACAAAAAAAAATGTTTTCCAATTTTAGTTTAAAAGTTAGAAAACACATTTTTCTGTTTTCCTGGAAAAAAATTCTGTAAAACTACAATTTGAACGCGTTTTCTGTTTTCCATGTTTTCTTAGAAAACATATGGAAAACATGGTGTGTTTTCCACAACCATTGGTTGTGGAAAACGTTTTTCAGTTTTCCATTTTCAGTTTCTAGAAAATGAAATGGGTTTTCCATCACTAGAAAAACACATGAAAGTTTTTGAAAACGCGTTCTAAAACAAAAGATGGGTTTTCCATTTTCCAAAATAGAAAATTAGAAAACGAAAACGAAAAATGGAAAACAAAAAAAAAGTGTTTTCCAATTTTAGTTTAAAAGTTAGAAAACACCGTTTTCTAATTTCCTGGAAAAAAATTTCTTGAAAACTACAATTTGAACGTGTTTTCTGTTTTTCATGTTTTCTTAGAAAACAGAAATGGAAAACAAAGTGTGTTTTTCACAACCAAACGCACCCTAAGATTTCCAATCACTTAATTCTCCGTACACGACCCTCCCTCACTATATATTTAAGATGTGGCCTGAAATCATCTATGAGCCCAAATATTATAGCCCTAAAACGTCAATAGGTTTAATGGGCCGAAAATCATATATGAGTCCAGATATTTTAGCTGAAAGCTAAAAATCCAATAGGCTTAATGGGCCTCAAATGAAAACAGGGCTAAAAATCCAATAAACTTATTCATCATCTTTTTTTTTTAAAGAAACTTTTGTTAGAAGTTTTCAACATGCAATATGACCGATTAGGTCTTAGGGACGTTTTTAAATAGGAATTTTCACCAAGTGTATTAAAAGATAAATTGATATTTTTGGGGGACTCGAAACGTAACATTATTCCATGAGAGAAGTATGGAGCCTCAACTACTTGTTTAAACTACTTTATGGTACTCATTAGACCCGCATGAAGCTCGATATCAATCTGTATACATTTTACTTATGGTGGCCAATGACGTGAGAAGACTTAGTATACTATATTAGCTCGATATCAATCTGTATACATTTTACTTATGGTGGCCAATAATATAATGACGTGAGAAGACTTATACTATATTCAGGGGCGTCTCCGAGATTTCGGGTGTTCAGAACGAGTTTAAGAAATATGCCCTTATATATAATTTTTCTTTTTATAAATCGATGATAAATGTTAATGTACCACATACCTTATCATTTATTGGACCTAATTAGTGAAATTTTATTACATAATTGCCTACTTTAAATATGAGTTCGAACTTATTAAAATTAAAAATAAATGTTGAATGACACATGATATATAAAAAAGATTTTTTTTTCTTATGCCCCCTCTAAAACCCATGTCATGTGCGATCGCCCACCCTCCTCTTAAAAATATACATGCCAAACTCGATCGGGAAAAGACTTAGTATACTACATGAAGACTATGCAACCTACATAGAATATAATTAGATTTCGTTGGGCTACAAGCCTTTTGGTACACAAGTTTAATTCCATCACTTTTAACATTAAGTAGTTTTGAAAATATTAAAAAAAAAAATTAAAAGCATTGTGTTTGCAATCATGTGATGATGTGTTATTGAAGAGATATGGTGACTCGATCCATGTACATCCGGGTTATCCGCCCATGTACACGTTTAGGAGGAATGATAGGTGGGCCCCACTAAAGAAAGGTTTGTTAAAGGGGTAACCGTTAGTGGGCACCACGGAATATACTCCTGCATCAATAAGGGATTGCCACATACTAAGGAGAAAAGTGTGAGGACACTACACCAATAGGAAAAAAGCAGTCGCTCTCAAGGGGAAGGGGGAAAATCCCTAGGCCTAAAATAGTATAAAAGACATTGTACTTGTAATTATGAGTTAAGCAATATTAATATAGAGAAATCACCAGAAAAGAATTTCTTCGGTTATCAAATTCCTATTACTCTTATTATAATCATGATTTAATTTTATAAAATTAGAAAATATGAAGGGGAAATAATGAAAAAAAAGTTGGTTTTTGTTTAGAGATGGATTATAAGCCAAGGTGGTGAGATCCTCTTGACCATAAATGGACTTAAGTGGTCCCATTTTCATCGATTAATGATAAGATGTATTGTAATTTAGAACCCTATTTTTATGAAGAGTTCATTACATAGTTAGTATCTGTGGTTTACCTATAATAACAACCTAGGATACTAACTTCTGGATGTAACAACATAAGGTAGCAACTTTTAATTTTGTTTCATAAAGGGGTATTAAGCTAACACCCCGTTAACTTTTAAAGGCAAACCCCCCCCCCCCCCCCCCCACACGTGACAAAAACGTGAGGACAATTTTGACAATTTAACATCACCCCACATATTAAAACCCATCGATCCAAATCCAAACCTCAATTCTCCGGCTGTTTTTTCTTCGATCATCTCAGAACGGCCAGAAACCCTAGTTCGGAGATGATCGGAGAAGAGCACAACCAGAGAATTGAGGATTGGATTTGAATCGATGGGTTTTAATATGTGGGGTGATGTTAAATTGTCAAAATTCCCCTCACGTTTTCTCACGTGGGAGGGCTTGCCGTTAAAAGTTAACGGTGTGTTAGCTTAATACCCGTTTATGAAACAAAATTAAAAGTTGCTACCTTATGTTGTTACATCTAGAAGTTAGTACCTGAGGTTGTTACTATGGGTAAACAACAGGTACTAACTGTGTAATTAACTCTTTTATGAAACAATAAATATCTATATCTATATCTATATTACTATATTTTACATAATAAATAAAAAGTCTTGTAATACTTTAATTAGTAAAAAGGACACTTGTCATCACCACAAAATTTTGGATTAACTTAAAATTTTAATAAATAATTGTATATATACTAAATTTCCATATTAGGGTTTGTTTAGTTTAAACTTTTTTTAAGTAATTATCCAACAAATAATTATTCAAATATAAATTTTTATATTAAGGTTAGTAATTATCCAAATATCAAATTTTAATGTTATGGTTAATATTTTATTCAAGATAATATTTTTATTGCATATATATTATATTTTATTAAAAAAAATATATTTTATTGCATATACTTTAACATTTTAAAACAATGTTTACAATACTTTATTCATAATAATATTTTTAATTAAATATTATGCATTTAATATAAAATATTTTATTCTATTTAATTTTATAATTCTTTTAGTTTATTTGGGTTTAAATTCAAATTTACCACGTATTTCATTTCAATATAATAAACAAAATCCTTATGTCAAACGATGTTACCCACGACACGTTATGACCACAGTTCGTATTAGTAATCAACACCCTTTGTGTGCACATCCATCCCAGAGGAAACCCACCGTTTAAGAGCATGTTTGGTTGTGCTTTTGGAAATGACTTTTGGCTTTTGGAGGAGGCCAAAAGTCAAAAATACCCCTCCAAAAGCACAAAAAGCCACAATGTTGTGACTTATTAGCTTTTGGAGGGGTATTTTTGACTTTTTGCCTCCTTCAAAAGCCAAAAGTCATTTCCAAAAGCACAACTAAACAAGCCCTAAATGTCATTGTCGTAAAACTCTGTCCCACCTATAATTACTGAGAAATTTTTATATAGTTATAAAAATACATAGTTGTCGTAGATTATAATTGTATTTATAGTTTTTTTTTAAGTCAATTATGTGTTACACGGGGATAAAAAAACTAGTTATATTATAATGAGATATTTCATAAAAAATCATAGATTATTTATTTCCCTTGGATTAAAGATTTAAAGTCAATGTTACGTACGTATTAGAAACTTAAAAAAAAGGATAAATGCATGTTTAAAACTAGATAAACAATAAATATAAAAATAACTTAAGAAATGATAAAATTTTGAGCTTTAAATTAGGCCGGTGTGGTTATTGGTTACCAAGTCGATCAGTCAAAATCACTTCATTCGTTGTTGTATAACAATAGGGGTCTTATAGGGACACCCCCTTTTTTTTAATACACCACCCTAAAACGTGAAGGATAGGGCTATCCCTCACGTATAGTGGGGGTGTAAAAATAAATTCTCACGTTTAGTTCCATCCTTCACCCCTTAAAACAGCAACTCCAGTTAACTGACAGAGTTTGTCGGAAGTTTTTTATCCTTCACGTAATTGCTCACGTTTAGAGCCCTCCTTCAACCCTCAAAACAACAAATGCTCACGTTTAGGCCCATCCTTCACCCCATAAATATATAACTTAAAAATTATAACAAACTTTTAAGTTATAAACTTATTGCTCTATGGTATATACTAAAATTACAATAAAATAATAAACGCGTGTAAGACATGAGTTAGTCGGATAGTTATTTAATAAAAAAATATTTAATTTATTAAACATAAACAAATAAGTATTTAAATTAAGAATTCTTCATTATGATATGTTATATATGATATATAATTTTTATTTTTTTTATATATCAAAATTTGTAAAAATTATATATATGTAAAATTTTTAAAAGAAAAATAAATGGCTCAGCTCGGCTTGGTTTTTAAGAAGCCGAACAGGAGTTTAACAATATTTTAGTTCATTAAAATAATTAAACAAGGTAAAAAAGGGGTCACATATAGGTCTAATGGTGACGTGTATAGCTCCCATCTAAGATGTTTAGCTCCCATTTAGGCCTATACTCCAGCTTTATATTTGTATTTACACGTGTAATTATACCATAACGTGCCTACATACATCGACATAATCATACGATATAGATACGTTGCTATTATTATCAAGCATATATAGACGATACGACTGTCTATTATTTTTATTATTATAAGATACATGCATACATACATACGCATACTCATACGATATCGATACAAATAAACCACACACATATAAAAACACAAGACTCATACAGATAAACTTAGTATGCTTTCATATATACATACATACAGTGGCGGATCCAGGAAAGAATATCAGGGGTAGCGGGGACTAACGGGGGTTCGGGGGCAGCGCCCCCGAAAATTTTTTTTAGGTAGTTAAGGGGGCTTTTAATCATATTTTTAAGAGACTTTTGATCATATTTTTAAGTAAAAGCCATAAAATTTCTTCCAGGGGTCGCGAAAAATTCGTTTCAGGGGTCGCGAAAAACCAAAAACCTATAAAAAAAAAAAATTTGCACGTCGGGGTAAAAGTTCAGGGGTAGCGGGCGCTACCCCTGACCCCTTAGTGGGTCCGCCCCTGCATACATAGAGTCACATTAATGCAAGTCGATCTATTCATACATACATACATATAATACATGGATACGAGTCTATGGAACAATACCGTTGGTAATGTTATACGTATTATTACTATGATTATTGTAGTAATATTAATGTTATTACAATTATTATTATTACAGTGGTCGAAATATACGATGAGCATTGTAATCAGACGTAAAATATTTAAAATTTAAATAAACTATTACATGTATGAAACTTATTAATTAGTTTGGAGATTATTATTTATTTCTTATTATTACTATCACTACTTTAATTATTATTTTATTACTATTATTATTATTATTGTTATTATTATTATTATTATTATTAATATTTATTATTTTTATTGTTAAATATATTTAACTCTCGTATGCTCTTAGTAATCATATTCATCATTACGTTTAATTATTATTATTATTATTATTATTATTATTATTATTATTATTTTTATTATTATTACTTATACGTCTTAAAAAAGGGTCACATATAGGGCTAATGGTGACGTATACAGCTCTCATTTAGGTCTTAGGGAGGAAAAAAGGGGTCACGTATAGGCCTTAGGGTGACGTATGGAGGTAAAAAAGGGGTCACATATAGGTCTAATGGTGACGTGTATACCTCCCATCTAAGATGTTTAGCTCCCATTTAGGCCTATACTCCAGCTTTATATTTGTATTTACACGTGTAATTATACCATAACGTGTCTACTTTTAATTTTTGTATGCTTCGGTTACCACTTTTTTTATGTTTCTTGTATTTTGTTAAATATCTAATTTATAGAAAAATACTAAAAATTTTAATTTTTTTTTTGACCTAACCTTCACGTATAGGGCCATACGTGAGGGTTCTTAGACATCCCCCCGACAACCCCTGACGTTGTACTATCATGCTCTGACAGTTATACGTGAAGGATATGTTTATCCTTCACCCCTTAATTCTTACACCCTCTCTACACGTGAAGGAGAGGGAGAAGTGGGAGCTGCTTTATTTTGACACCCCTCCTATACGTGAAGGGGAGCCCTATCCTTCACGTATAGGGCTGGTGTATTGAAAAAAAAGGGGGGTGTCCCTAAGAAACCCCTAACAATAATCATCGCCGAAACCCTAAACGCCACTTCGGCGCTACCATTGTTTTTCGACCAGAAGAAATACGAATCCTTTGATCAACAACGATTCAAGCTTATGATGTTTTTCGGGTACTGCCTTTGCGATTAAGATTAAGGTATGGATTTTAGATAAATTTATTTGTATGAATTCAGATTTTCTATAAACCATAGTAGGATGTATATCTAAATATGTTATTACATGGCTCTGAATTTTACTGGATCTACTTATATTGAATGTGTTACTGGTGTGGCTCTGAATGTGACAATAAAACGGTTAACCGTTTATACTGAATTGTTATTGAAACTATTATACCGAATGATTACTGAAAGTAGCACTAACCGTGCAACTGAGTGTGATCACTAGTACCGAAACTAGCACTATATGCGGTGTATATCACGCAAGAAAACCAAGACAGATTAACGTAAAATTGAAGAGAAGAGGTCGTTCATGATAGCTCATTAGCTTGGATTATAGAAGGAGCACTAGTAAGCGCAAAGGGCATAACGAAGAATTCTTTGTGGCCGTTGATTGTACGAAATGCGATTTTAGAGATATCGTTCGAAGCAACCCTTATTTGATGGTACCAGGCTTAAAGGTCAATTTTGGAAAAAAAAATGTTGCCCCATACATTTCTTCAAGAAGCTCACCTATTGTTGGAATAGGAAGTCGGTCATCCGTAATGGTGAAGTGATCAGGGCGTGAAGGGGAAAAACGCCCCAAAACACCACCCCTTAGGCGTTTTGGGCCTTCCGTGACCAGAACGACGGGCTTGATTTTTTAAAAAAAATTCTCCACCAACCAAATATTTACACCTCATTTTCTTCTTTTTTAGTAAACACCTTACATTTACACAACCTCCTTTTACACTATCACTAACCACTACATGATCACTTATTTACTTTCACACCACATCCTGCGTGACAGCCTACGTGACACATTTTTTAGCTTTAAACTTTCACACCACTACGGATAATCTAAGTAATCATGTTAAGGGCTTGATAGTCTACACGAAAATGCCACGTGTTGTCCTTCTTCCGAACCAATATGACAAACAAAATAGACTTGTACGTGCTTGGTCTGATGACCTCATTGTTAAGCATCTTGGTTATGAGTTTCGTCATGATTTGTTTTTGGCACTGTGGGTATCGATACGAGTCAACGTTAATGGGTTTAGTGTTTGGAAGTAGTGGGTTATGGTGATCGTGGTTTCTTGATGGTGTGTCAAATGAAGTTTTTTATTGATATATATAGCTATTGAATGTCATGGTCAATGTGTGTTATGGAATTTATGGATGAGGTCAATGTGTGTTAGGGAATTAGTGGATGAGGGTGGTGTGGTTGAGTGTCATGAGAGAACCATGGTATGAAGCAAGGCAATCCAATCTTGACGGACTAAGCTTGAATGGGATCTTGAATTAATGGTTTGTTGTTTAAGGTTGTAGGTAGGACCACTTGTAGTGTGTCGTTGGGTACCCTCGCACACTAAAAGAAATTTGGGTTTTTTAACCACGCATATATAGCTAGTATGTGAGGGGTATAAGTCTATTATGTGTTGGTATAATTGTCTAGTATGTGTGGCAAATGGCGTGATAGCTAACGTGAACTATAATGATGATATGTTATGTCCTTACAAATTCTTGTTGACATGTGCATAAACATATGTGTAGGTAAAAGTGATAGATGTTTAGGTAGTGATTTCAATATGTATAGATAAAAATATAGATGTGTTGATAAAAATATATTTATGTGTGAACATTAAACATGACATATGTAGGTATTAATCTTTAAAAAAAAATATGTAGGCACAAAAAGATATATATGTGACCAAATTTACCATTTTTAATTAAAAATGTTACAACACCATTGTTCAAATCACTAAGGAAAAGTACTAGTTATAAAATTAAAATACTTAAACTAACAAAACAAAAACTATTTATAAGTCACTATGAGTTCATAGAAAAAAAAGAAAAAAAAAATACTAAAACAACTTCACTAATTTATATTTTCACCACACTCAAATGTATCACCTTAAGATGGTCCTAATTTAGTGCTTGGTGGAGGTATAATATTACTCTAATAAGTGTTTGTTTTATAATTTCACATGCTTTTAATGTTTGAAGTTCATCAACATCCACTAGTTCATTGTAAGTAGGACACTTTGATTTCTCACTTATATCCATATTGTTATTAGCACTATCCGGATCACGTCTCCACCCATGCAAACGAACAGAACTTCGTCCAAGTACCTTCTCAAGAATCAACTTGTCACTAATTGATTCCACAGAATGCTGGATTCTTAACTTCATTCTTTTTAGTGAAGAAAGTCAAGTACAATATATCATATATTTACCACATAATAAAATATTTAGCAATAGGAATGAGCAAGTAAACTCACATATGTTACAGTCACAACTCACACGTGTAGATATCCCACCATTTTCTACATCCCAATGTGTAACTTCACTTACTCATTTCTACGCTAACTATTCATTATTTGGCAAATAATAAATTTATTGTACTTGGCTACTTTTTTTTGGCTATAAGAAAGACATGATGAAGCTAAGAATCGAACATTCTGTGGAACCAATTAGCGACAAGTTAATTCTTGATAAGATACTTAGATGAAGCTATGTTCATTTGCATGGGTGAGGACGTGATCCGGTTATTACTTGTAACAACATGGGTACTACTCTGAAATCAAGGTGTCGTGCTTACGATTTATTGGGGGTGAACTTGAAATGCTGAAAGGTAAATGCGAAATTATGGAACAAACACTGAGTGAAGTAATAAATGTTTCCTCTCCCAAGCATATTAGGACCATCTCATGATGATAGAAATATATATAGATGTGTTGATAAATATATATTTATGTGTGGACATTAAACATGACATATGTAGGTATTAATCTTCAAATATAAAATACGTAGGGGCAAAAAGAAATATATGTGACCAAATTTACCATTTTTAATTGAAAATGTTACAACATCATTGTTCAAATCACTAAAAAAAAGAACTACAAAAACAATTTGAAATACTTAAACTAACAAAACAAAAATATTTATAAGTCATTATGAGTTCATAGAAAAAAGCAAAAAAATACTAAAACTACTTCACTAATTTATATTTTCACCACTCTCTAATGTATCACCTTAAGATGGTCCTAATGTGCTTGTTGGAGGTATGATATTACTCTCAAAAAGTGTTTGTTCTATAATTTCACATGCTTTTAATGTTTGAAGTTCATCCACATCCACTAGTTCATTATAAGTAGGACACTTTGATTTCTGACTTGTATCCATATTGTTACTAGCAATATCTGGATCACGTCCCCACCCATGCAAACGAATAAAACTTCGTCCAAGTACCTTCTCAAGAATCGACTTGTCACTAATTCTTATTCCACAGAATGTTGGATTCTTAACTTCATCATATTTTCCTTTTAGTGAAAAAAGTCAGGTATAATATATCATATATTTACCACATAATAAAATATTTAGCGATAAGAATGAGCAAGTAAACTTACATATGTTACAGTCACATGTGTAGATATCCCACCTTTTTCTACATCCCAATGTGTAATTTCACTTACTCATTTCTACCGCTAACTATTCATTATCTGGTAAATAATAAATTTATTGTACTTGGCTTCTTTTTCTTTTTTTTTTTGCTAAAAGAAAGATATGATGAAGCTGAGAAACTAACATTATGTGGAACCAATTAGCGATAAGTCAATTCTTGAGAAGATACTTAGATGAAGCTCTGTTCATTTGCATGGGTGGGGACATGATCCGGTTATTACTAGTAACAAATGGGTACTACTCTAAAATCAAATTGTCTTGCTTACGATGTACTGGGGATGAACTTGAAACACTGAAAGGTAAATGTGAAATTATGGAACAAACACTGAGTGGGTTTAATATCTTGTTTCCTTTAGCAAGTATATTAGAACCATCTCATGATGATATTTGATCACAGTGTGATGAAAATATAAATCTTGAAGTAGTTTTAGTATTTTCTATGAACCCATAGTGACCTATGAATATTTTTTATTCTTTTAGTTAAAGTATTTCAATTTCTATAAATAGTATTTTTCTTTTGTTGTTTTAAAGGTGATGTCTCAACATTTTTAATTGAGAATGCAAATTTTGGTCACATATGTTTCTACTTGCACCAACATATTTTTTATTTGTTTGTATGTATTTGAAGATTATTATCAAACATATATTGTGCTTAATGTTCGTTAAGAAATAGATTTTTACTAACACTTCTGTATTTATTTCTATTCATATTGACATCAATACCTACATATCCACCACTTTTACATACCTATAACATTACTTGTACCTATATATATGTTTACGACACTTTTTAGGGATATGCCATGTCATAATTATATATAGTGCATGTTAGCTACCACACCATCTATCATGTCATCTTTAACCAAAACTAATAATTAGACTTCTAACCATACATATTAATTAGTTTTAGTTGCACGTACATGTGTAGATATAATGTGCTTTTGTATCTATACATAAGTGATGTGTGGGTAATGATATATACCTATAGTCACGAGGCATCAGTTTATGACACTTAATTTATATGTAGGTAACGATAACTAGCAATACTATTACCCACACATATTATTATGGGTAAAGACCCAACAATCGCTAAGGTAGTAACTGGATGGCCATTTAGATGTCCAGTGATCCATAATGTTCTCGTGGAACTGCAACCATAAAAGGTCGCTTCGATAAGACTATGGAGTAGGGTCGGGATCTGGTGGGTCGGTGTTAATGTGCAGATGAGCCTCGTTTATTAATGCATGTGTTACATATATATAAAGATGATGGTTTTGCACCCAATAAAGTCCTAAATTTTTAAAAATGATAAGTATGTTAACTCACTACACACAATATACAAGTGTACCTATCGCACATACGTAGTATAGTCTCAGTAAGATACTAGATATCGTCTAAAGGTGGCTCCTATTACCAAAGGTTAGTTGTTGTTCAACCAAATAAAAAGATGGTTTTGTAAAACCAAGAAGCATGAAAATAAATTACTAAGGAAGCGGAAATCGAATCTATCAATCAGAATGGTATCACTTAGGTTTAAATCCGCTTGTAAACACAAGACTCAAATACGGATGGGTTTTTAAAATTATTAATATGCAGAAGTGAAATGGCTCGCAGAGGTTCATTGTATACACCATAAAAAGTGTAGAACTATAGACACCCTTCTAGGCCCTGAATCTATTGATCAGATGGCTGTGATTAATTTATTTTTCTCCATTTTTTATTTCTTTTTCTCTAGTGAAATTTGCATGCGAAATAGAGTAATTTTGCATGCGTTCTATGGTTCTACACTTTTTAAGATGTCTAACATAAACTTCCCTCTGTCGGAATAAAGACAAAATGATAAATTTATGTCAATTTATAGAGTGGACCGATCCTTGTCAAGGCTATCAGTCCATCAGTTAACAATCGCAATACTAGAGTATATGATCAAGACAAGATAAAAAATCAAACTAGATTTGCAACTTACGCTAAGTGACTATAAGGTTCGTCAATGAAACCCTTATCTAGACAATAATTTAGAAATCTCAATTCCTAACACTAAGGTCGGTTAAAAAAATTAATGCAAAGAAATATGCTTTACAAGTTAACCTTAAGTTTAAACTTTTACCTACCATCTCTAGTGAAGCAAGACCTTTTATACACACATATAAAATATTAATGCAAGTTCAAACAACAAAACTAACATGGTTATTTACAACCCTAACATTATACAACTTGCTTGTAACTTCAAGGTTCGGAAGTAAAAAGTTCACATTTGGTGGAGAATTATCCTAGGTTGAAAACATTAACGTAGACAATAAAAACTTTACATATATATGAAGTCAAATGATTACAAGCTTGATCTCACCCAAGCTATATGAGTAGATAGCCAAGAATGGTCATGAAAGTCTCAATTATGATACTTAAATAACATTAATTAAATCATAATCCTGTGTGTGATTGTCATAACATGCTTCCCAACACTTAGTGATAAACTATATATCTACAAGGAAATGAGATAGCTAACCTAAAACTACTGAAAAGATAAAGGATTTGTGTGCCTAAACTAAATAGAAGGTGTAGAGAAGAGGCGTCACTTGATTGGCTATTTGTAGGCATTCTGTTCAATTATAACGGCCACTGAATATTGATTCATGTTAGTGAAATTATTGCTTGTCGGCTGACACATTATATCGCGCTATGAAAAGCTGAATCCGACAGATCTGGTCTTTCATGGCCGTGAAAAAAAATTCACGACTTGTAAGTCTTGGCCGTGATAAATATGCAAACGGCGTGATATTTTCAAAACTGTAAGCAGGGTGTTAAGTCATTGTCACGACTTGTGAATTTTGATCTTCTGAGGCAATTCTTCGTTTTTCGTCTTCTTTTCTGCACCAAGAAGCCAAATGACTTGAGAATTCAAATGGGACAATTATTAAGCACCCGATCGCAAAAATTCATACGAAATGGCCAAAATTGATAAATAATTGATATGCAAAAATGTATAAATTGATATGCAAAAATGTATAAAATGAGGCATATCATTTATCTAACTCATATTTAGTGACCAGGGTGATATTTTTCTGGTTATCAGAAACATAGGCCTTTTGCTCGTCGCTTTTTTGGGGTGCGTGTGGAAATAGTTAAGTAAAGGGTAATGTAATAGTGGTATTGGGTTAGTTGGCATTGCTGTTTGGTTGAGTGCTTAATTGGTACTGCGGGTCTTGGAATGGGAAGTAAAGAGGCTTAACAGGGGGATTATACTTCTCCTATATATATGAGATTGGCATGAGCATATGTTTCTCTTAAGGTTTGGGGGTTATGAAGAAAGATTTTAGATTGGATTTCTTGTTTTAGATCAAGATGAAGCAATTTAATTTGGAGAATGTCTTGTGATATATAGGCCAGTAACACAGTTGCAAATATTTTAAAATTTGGTTTGATAAATGGTAACAATGAAAGTTTGTCGTAGGTTGAAGAGGCTAGCTAGAAGCAAGATAACTTCACTATTGGTACGTTTAAAGGGTTGCTGTCATTGGAAGAGGGATATCATTCTTGAACACACTTGCTGAAAGGCTAGAAGCAATATGATCTTCATTCGATGCATTGTGAACATGAGTCAGAAACTACTGGGCCTGGCTTAATAGTTTTGGGCTTAACAGAAAGGCCAACTCATATGAGTTATCAACTGTTAATGCCTTAATCCTTCTAACAGGTTTTTCATGATGGCAGCAAGCAATTGGATCTAACCGGATCTTAGATCCAACCAAAGATGCATTTGAGATCTCAATCACATAGTAAGGCTTTAAATACCCTATTACAACCAGTAACTCGGTAAGAATGAAAAAGAAAAGAAAAAAAACTAACAAAGCTACTACAAATTCCTGGAATCTTAACTCCTTTTATTCCTAAGGACTTGGATTTATTAACTAAGCATCTTGACCGGCTTCAAACGACTCCAACGTTGCTAATTCTATCGCGTAATCATACTTTGGATTATCCACCAACATAATATATATGGTTGTATGTCTCAAATCTTCTTTAGTTATGTATAAACTTTTCCAAATTAGGGGCTTTTTGGTAGCGTTGTTTATTAAGTGATGAACTAGTAAGTCATCTGATTGGGCAAGAGATTCTTAACCATTAAAAGGTTTTGGTCAGATGTTTTTTTGGGCGCGCTGATCCAATGGTTTTTGTCTTAGCGATTAAGACATTTTTCCATAAGAGGTTGTGAAACAAACGCCCTTAATCTGAGCGATTAAGATCTGAACCAATAAAAGGTTATTTAGACCCAACCAAACAACCTCTAAGTGTTTATTATTTTACTCTTTATTTCATTAGGGTGTAAAGTACTTTTGGAATTTAATCTGGTTAATTTGTTGGTGTCTTTAAAGTTGCA
>JBCNJP010000025.1:87371537-87491038 GCA_039602395.1 Deinandra increscens subsp. villosa | reverse complement strand
GTGACTAGGTACATATTAACATATATAGGTAAACCACAGTAAGTAACTGCTTGCTTAACCATACTAGAATCATGTCACTTACAGAAATTCTACATGATACGAACTACCCAATAATCGAATAATATCGATAGAAAAAACGATAAACAACAAGCTAGTGCATAAAAATAGGTAGATAGTTGCGACCCAAATAAGCCCTAACCATAAGTTTGTTTTTTGGTCAGTAGATGATCATATGTAACCCACCAAGAACATGCATAGCATCATGAGCAATCAGCCTTGGAAATATTTTTAAGCAGAGTGACTGCTAATGATGTTATCTCATTTCTTGACAGGAACTTGTTCGATCAACATGTGCGAAACCATAACTTGTAGCCCTTGATCATTTGTTCATCGAAACCCTCCATTCAGAGCCGGAGTCCAATAATCCGCCCCATTGTCACTCCCAACTTGCATTGTGCATGAAACAGGAACTAGACATAGTCCTCTACTCCTCAAATCCTTCTTTGGTGCTTCATGACAATCCTACATTTAATCAAATTTTAAATCAACTTTCAGAACCAAGTTTGGTTATTAAAATCAAAATTCATACTAATAAAGTATTCTCCATTTTTATCATCAATACTAATAAAGTATTTCCATTTTTATCATCAATATTTCCAATTATACCTGCTCAATAACAGATCCTTTCATCTTCATGCAGCTATCATTGAGAAGCTGTTTAATCAAGTACAAAGATTGAAGGTAATTAGCAACTTGATTACAAAATATGTGTCAGCTTTTTTGTGAAATAAATGTGATTGAAAAAGTTAATGATTCAGAGGGTATAAAGGTGGAAATATACCTGACCAGGATCTTCAGGAAATAAACAGTTTCTCTCTCCATGTTGAACCTAAATATAAATAAATTATTTAAATAATTAAAAGGATTGCTTCTTAAAAATACATACATCCTTTTACAACTTCCCCACATGCTCATGTATGAACACTCACATGCTTTGCGGCAGAGGGAGAAAAGATATATGTATATTTATATGTGTTTTGATGCTTAAACATATATACATATATACATATTAAGGTTAAGGCTATATATTATACATCCTGCAAAGATTATCATACAATATAAATAATGTTGGCTTCATCATAGGTAGTTAGGATGTTTTGGACGGGTCGATTGCATACATGAGAATAGCGCGCTAATTTTTAAGCATTAAGTTTAATTTGTGTAAAGTATGGCATATAGACTTACAGAATGTTGTTGGTTTCTCATGTTTCCTGATCCACTGCCCAGGTATGGTAAGCTTAGGGCCTAAAACATTCAAGAACATAAATAAGCTCTTCCTTCTTTTAGGTCAAATAAATATGCATTTTTATATCTTTGTTAAGAACCTAAGTTGTTAGATATTCACTGTAACTTATAGGGTGTTATGTGCATTTAGATTACAATCTGTAATCTAATTTCACATTATGTGCAAACTCCCATTTGCATGTAGGGATTATTTCATAGGATATATATATATATTTAATCAACCGTTTGATTTTGCATGGAATGGTTATTTGCATTTATGACTTGTCCAATAGTACTCAGTGACAATTTCTATTTATTTTTAAAGGACTATTTGACTAAAAGGGTAGTGTGAAATTGAATTTGGGGTTAAAATAAATAATTCATATATAGTCTTTGGGTAGAGGGAATCGTTTCTAGAAGTTGGACAGAAAAACGAATAACATAAAGATATGTTATAATATTGGAAAGAGACAGAGTAAGTTTATTTAGCATGATAAAAAATGGGAAATATTCTTGAAGGAATATTAAGTGAAGCTTTTGGCTGCTGTTAATGTGTTTGTTTGTGGCATGACTGACCCTCATGGTAGTTTGTGAAAGATAAATAAAAGAAGAAGAAGAAGAGAAGAGAAGAAAGGGATGTAGCATCACCTCAATTTGACTCTGAAGGAATCTTATGTAACCAATAGCTTCTAAAAGCACTGAAGCTGTGTCAGTCTGCACCAAATTAATACAATTGAAATGGAAATCAATTTTTTATAGAGCTTTTAAAAAAGAAATTAAAAATCATACTAATTAGGTATATATGAATCTTCTAATCTTCATCTATCTACACATCTTACATTACTATTAAACATTCAAAAATAGCACTGAAGCTGTGATCTCTAGATTATAATTATGAACTTGTTCTAAATCTAACAACAATGACAAGACTGCAAGTATAAAGTTTTTCAAAGGTGAAACCATCATAATCTTTAAAAAAAAAAACATGATAATAGCTTAGAACTTTATGGTTATATTTTTTTTTTATAAAACTTCTAAACTTCTTATAATGCATTGAACTTAATTAAGTTTTTCCAAACTAATTAAGATATTTTTATCTCATCCGGTTTAGAACGAAAAGAATATTGTATCTTAACGATTTATGTTTTAGCAGCTAAAATTATCTGGGTTATAAAAACTTTTAGTTTTGATTCATGGTTTACAAATTAAAATGTATGTTAATTACTTGATTCTAGCGACCTTTTACCCAATTTCCATCTTTTATTCGATCTTTTATATTAATGTAGCTTACTTTTTCCACTAAAAAGAGTAAACCATGCATAGAAAAAAGGAAAGGAAACTAAGTGGTTTTTGAACAGCAATTTCTAGATTTTCTAGAAAAAATAAATCATATATATATATATATATATATATATTATATACTTTGTGGATATAAAAATATAATACCTTTTCATTATGAGGTATATACAACTTAATTATGAGAATTTTCTTTTAAAACTAAAGAAAAAATAAGTAAGGATGACATCTGAACGGTTAAAAAAATTTAATCTATCTTGTTTAAAAATGCTTTCCATTAAAAGGATTTGATGTAGTTTGATAGTTATTTTTTATCTTATTTTCGGTTGACATGACCACAATTATTACCATAGCAAAAACCAAAAGGAACTTTGTCATATCATCTTCTTGTTTCAACTTCTTCTTGATGTCTGACATAAATGTTCAGTTAATTAAGATGTTCTCTTAATTATTAGAATGAACTTTTTTATCAGCAATTACTAGATTTTTTAGATAAATATATCATCACTTGGACCTTATAGAATTTGAATTCCCAACCTTTTGGTTGTAATTTGTGAGGCAAACAATTATTGTTAGAATGAACTGTGACAAATATTACATTTACTGATCATGCTTGATTACCATACCTTTCCAAAGGGAGAAACAAGCTGGTGAAGTGCTGTGATTCTGTCCCCTAATTTTTCTTTCCTCACCTGTTTTTAACATCACAAACAAACACAAGAATCAAAATGGTAAATTGTATTTTTGCAATGATTACTATACATATATCTTTTATTTTTATATATATATTTTTAAATACTTTTTATCTCCTCTTTGTGTGGATATAAGAGATGAACAAAAGAATCATCATGGGATGAAGAATACAATCAAGAAAGACAACAGTTATCTTCCAAAAACCAAGATGGAGAAAGATCTGATCTAGGCAAGTTACCTTGAAGGTGGGTTGATTTGCAGAAGGTTGAATTTTAGCCTTCTTGGATGCCCCACCTGTAGCAGTGCTATTGCACTTCATAATTTGAAAGGAAAAAACTTTGATAAATTAAGTAATCCACCAAAATACACAACTTCATGTACTTCCAATTTTCCAAGTCATATTTGTATGAATAATTTCCTCAAACAACAAATTAAATAGTCTTGTATCAATTAAATGTTACACTAGTACATACACTACAAAAGTGACATGTGACCAACCAAATTTCTTTTTGATATTAGCCCCAAAATATTTTCATCTAGAACTTTTTGTTTTAAAGTAGTTATTTTTAAAGCAGTTAATTACTATACCTCAGATGAGCGGTCCGGTGGAGGGTGTCTACCATCTGTCTTGCTGTTACTAATGGTGGTAGAGAAATCAAGCATGTTATTACTCAAACTGGTGATGCAAGAACTAGGAGAGGAAACCGGGATCATCGTGTTGGACCAATTATTTTGCTTAACGCCATGAAAATCGGCGTTACCATGACCGTAAGATGATCCGTAGTTTAGCAGGTTCTCTTGCTTGATTGAAGAGTTGCTATGCTGATGCTGATGAGGATGATGATGATGATCATGTGGTAGTTGTTCTTCCCAATTCTCCAATTTCTTTACTTGTTGCATATGACTCAAATTTAGCTTGTCGTCTTCACCGGCTAATCCACTCCTATATAAATTTAAACAAAGATCGGTGTGTTAGTCACAAACGAATGAATGATCGATGCATGTGTGTGTTTGATCTAACTTGTTAATTGGGGAGATGTACAAAATATGTTTTGAAATGGAAGTAGTAACTAAGCAAAAGCATATAAGAGGAAAAGATTGTTAATTTACATTAGTAACTGGCTTAGAGAATCTGGGAAGTCTTGATTATCATGCCATAGAGATGGTGAAGATAGTGATGGTGCATATTGATGAGGAAAGAAGTGGGATTGTGCCGAGGGGGCAACGGCGGGAGGGTGTGTAGGTGTTGGTGGTGGTTGAGAAGGTGGTCTAGTGGTAGCCATCATGTTCCACCAGCTGTTTGGGCCGCCGGAGAGCATTTGTTGCACCGGGGAACTTTGCAACATGTTTCCTCTATTCATTTCTCCTCTCAAATGAAACAAACATACAAAAGACTAACTTTCCCTTCTTGCTTTAATACCCTATCTCTCTCTATATTTGTTTTTTTTTTTCTTGAATCTCCCCCAAACTAACACCCTTGTCTTTGTAGAAACTTTGAGAGGTCTTCCAAGATTTGATGAGAGAGAGAGAGAGAGAGAGGGAGAGAGAGAGAGAGAGAGAGAGAGAGAGAGAGAGAGAGAGAGAGAGAGAGAGAGAGAGAGAGAGAGGAGTGTCTTTGAATGATGGAGTGTTGAGAACCTTTTTTTGTCTTTGTATTCTCTACTTTCTCTCCTTTCTTTATTAGCTTTCTCTGTTCTTCATTCTTTTTTTGTTTGTTTTAAATGTTTTTACTTTTCTCTTTGCTTTTGCTTTATCATCAAAGTAGGGCAGCGTAAGAAAGGAGGTGCCAATTCCATATCAATTAAATATTTATTTAACTTAAAGAAAACAAAATGTTGTTAGCTCTTTTATAATAACCGCTAAAAACCCCCACATCATTAGATCGAATTAGTTGGAATAGTCGTTTAGAAATAAGGGTCCGTAACATAATCCATACATGTAAACACTCAGTTCAAAAATTAGAGGCTATATATTACACACCCTAGCTTTCAAATGACTTAGAATATTGTCATATGGTGCGGATATAGTTGATCCTATAATATAAATGTGGCCTTTTAAACCGGTCTAAAATAAATTCAAATTACTTTCATATTAAATCATTATTGCTAAAAAATATTATTTGATTTCCAAAAAAAAAATTCTATGCACTTTATATATCATATTACTAGTTTTTTATCCCCGTGTGTTACACGGGTTAATTTAAAATTTTATGGTGATGTCAAGTTTCTTTTTTTATTAATTAAACTATGACCAAATTTTTTCATTATTATATAGTATAAAGTAGTCAAGTTTCTTTTTTTATTAATTAAACTATGACCAAACTTTTTCATTATTATATAGTATAAAGTATTGATAAATATAGATAGATGTAAATTAATATACTATATTGTATATTAAATTAAGTAATTAAATAATTGGTTATTAAATATTTTAGAAGACAATAAATAAATAGTGGATATATATATCCAAAATTAGAAGATTCGCTACAATAAATAAATAGTGGATATATATATCCAAAATTAGAAGATCCACTTGTAAATGTTTATTGGTGGAAAAAATTATTGAGAATGAATGTGGTGGTGCCACATGGCAAATTGTGGTGCCAAAAACTTTTCTTTTATTATATATATAGAATATAGATAGATATAGATATAGATATAGATATGTGATATCTAGCTATTATGTATTTAATATTATTTTTGAAAAATTGTATATGGTATATATATCACTTTATTGGTTAATTAAATCGTCACAAATTTCTTTATATCATAATGGCCTTTAATATCTTTAGAAAAATGAACTATTTTAACAAGAAATAGTTGTCACTAGGCATCCATAAACATATACATTTTAAGGAAAAAAAGAAAAGAAGAGAACCAATGAAAAAATGGGTTTGTATACTTGTATATAGTTAGAGAAATAAATACACTGAACATCATATTCATAGGTATATGCATACGTTGCATGCACTAACCTAGTTTTATATGTTGTCGTCACTCAACCTTATTATTTTCTCATTTTTGTTAATTAACTTTTTATTTATCAGTGATGAAATCACAACGATAGAAGATTATTGGTTCAAATTCTGCAAGTATAAATGATTTAACTATTCGAAATAATCTTTTTAGTTACTTCTTTCAAAGATATGATTGCGTTAAAGTACATCGTGTTAGCTACTTCAGCAAGTTACTAGTTTTTTCTTAGTCGGTTATTACTTATAGTTATAGTAGTTGGTTTACGTCTTGTATTCTTTGTATATATAGCCTAATAATGTAACATATTCTAGAGTATGAAAAAATAACTTAAGGGTCTGTTTGGTATATGAGGTAACGGAATCGATAAGTGAATGTAATGAATGAGGGAATAGAATGGTCGAGGTAATAAAATGATCATTACCATTTCATCGTCCTGTTTAGCCATTTGAGAATGAAATAAATCATTGTTTCGTATTGTTTGATAGTTAATAAAAACGAAGTAATGAAATACAACTTAACAAACATTTCCATTTAAAATTAATATATCAGTTTATTATTTATATTTTTTAATTTATAATATTTTAATATTTTTAATTTTAATAGTTAGTAAAAACGAAATAAATTATTGGTTTTTTATTTACTATTTATTTTTATTTTATTGTTTTTTTTTTCATTTTTTATATTATTTTTATGTTTATATTTCTGTTCATTTTATTTTAGCTTTTTAATCTTATTTTTTTTCACAAAATTTTAAGAAAAAAATCAAATAGAAAAAAAAATTTATTCTAATACTTCAAATAATCGAAAAAAACATCCCTCCCAAATTGAAGGAATCACATCCCTTATTCATGTAATGGTTCATTTTATTCCAATGTGCTACCAAACATGTTATTTTTCATTCCAACGTAAAGAGTCATTCCAGTTCACTATTCATTCATGCATACCAAACACTACATAAACTTCTCTGATCAATTTTTTTTCATGGCATGAGATAGAATGTGCTCGTATATATAGTTGGCAAATCTTGATATAATAAGCACCTAGCAAATTTGAAAAAACTACAAAAAGGGTGCTAATTGTTAATCATAAAAACTCATAGTGAAAGAAAATTATATTAGACTAATCTTGTAATTATTCAATAATAAGAGTCAATGAATAAAGTTTTATTAATTATTTAATTGAGTCATCTATATACTAGAGTAATGTTTGATTATTTAATTAGTTTAGTTTTCTTTTCCTCCAAGTTTGTTTAGTATAGATAGAGGTTTAGAGAGTAGGGGTGATGGGGGTGATGGTAGAGCCAAAAGTAACCTAAACCAATGAAATGGTGTCACATGCATCTTTGGTTTCGCTCTTTGTCGATAAAAAAAAAAGTAGCTTGAGAGAAGAATAGGGGGAGGGGGTTGAGGTGGTGGCTAGTTGTGGTGGACTCGGTGGTTTGACTAAACAAACCAACAAATAAAACGAAGCAATAGAAGGAGTTATCAGAGGTGGATCTAGTACACTAGCATCGGATTTACAGGAACCCATCGCGTTTTATGTTTTTTAGAATTATATATAAACAAATGAAGTGAACCTACATATATTATTAGGAGTGAATCTTATACCAAATAATATCATAGTCTAGTTGATTAAGTGCTTAACTTATATCTCGAAGATCCTCAGTTCGAATTTCGTCCCTCTTTTTTTTTGTAGTTTGCTTTAAAGAAATACACTAGGATTTGCCTCACTTATGCAGTTACACACTTACGTGAACAGAAAGAAAAACACAGCCTCCACTCTTCAGTCAACCAGATCACCAGATCTTGTTTTTCTCAACTCTCTGACCTTCGCGGATCCGCCACTTAGTTCCTTTGGCGAATCTGCATCGACATTAAAATCATCATCAGCATTGAACTCTTAAGGTGATGTGGAGTAGGAAGCTAGCTCTTAGGTGATCTTCTAAACAAATAGACTTTTGTCAAACCATTTTTTTTGGATTTGAACTTGATCATGTTCAAATCACTTCAAACAAACTTTAAATGATCTATGTTACAGAAATTTATGGTCTTATTCTTGCTATTTCTTCCTGATCCATCATGTTGGGAATTTCCGAGGTCGACGAGTTCGATATTTGGTTTGATGAAACTCAACGTACCACTTGTTGTTTAACCGTTCGCACAACACGCTGAAGTTTATGACTCGAAGATTCTCACTAACCGAAAACTTGGCATTAGTGACTTTATTATTTATTGTTATATTATTTATGTCACTAGTCTAGTTGTGTTATTTACTAGTTTGCCCTTGGTCTTAGTTGGTTAGTATATATAATAAGTCTTTCTCATGTGAAAGATTAGATGAGTGTATGAGAGAGTTAGTCATGAAACTTTGAAGTTGTGTGGGTTCATGAACACTTGTTCATGAACCTAGCATGAGTGGTGTAGGTAAAAATATAATCATTCTACTCCATATATGATTATCTATTCATCTTGTTCATCACCACTTCTATATTATCCTCATCATCATCATCACATCTCAAACACCCATGTAGAAGATCCGATCCTTATGTTCTTCATGAGTGTTTATATTTGTTCTACAAAGACGAGCTCACAAAGTCTCCGATCCGCTTCCGTTGTGCCATCGGGGTTTGGCTTGGCTCACCGACTCCGGTTTCTACACATCATCCATCCTTTCTTTTGCAGACTGTGAAGATCCTATTCTATTTGAAGTAACTACATGAAGGTATTGAAACATATATGGTAGAATTAATAAAGATCCTCTTCTATCTGATCCATTAGCCACCTCTAGTCTGCAGATATCAGTTTACTGATGAATTTGGTTCTTGAATTGGTTCTTAATTTGATGAATTTGGTTCTTAATTCAGGTATGAACTGATTGATGAATTTGGTTCTTAATTAACTAATTTGGTTCTTAATGTGGTTCTTAATTTGAAGAGTTTATTGATTTAGGTTTTGTTTGTAACTAATTTGGTTCTTAATTTGTTAAATGTTAATGGATTTGTGAAATTGTGAATTAGGTATTATAATATTTAGGTATTATGAATATTGAGAGATCTTTCCTAAGAAAATCATCAAATCTTGAATCGGTATCTTCAAGTAGTAAATACCCAAAAATAGACTTAAATGATCTTCCATACGATCCGGGCAAAAGAAAAACCAATTTCATCTTATAACCCTACTAAAAAGATAAAATTAGACGAGCTTATTTACTTAAAGGTGCATGAACGATGGGTGATGGATACATGAACGTTTTCAAATGATAAAAACTCGTAGGCAACAACTATAGATGTAGTTTCTTTAATACGTAAAGACCATCGTATTTATATCATGTGTTTTTCTAATTTTCTAATGACAGTGTTTCTTTTAGTTATTGTAGCATATATTCGTATTGTTATTGTGCGATACCTTAACCGACCTGAACTGACTAAACCGAATTTTTTTACATTTAGTTGTTAAAATTTCGATCACCGAAAAACTAAACACACATGAAAAGAAATCTTGAATCCGCCCCTAACAACTAGTAGTAGCCGAGAATGGTAGCAGCGAAAAGTAGCCGAGGGCGTGGCGATGGTATAGTCACGTAGCCTCAGGCTAGTGGCGGTGGTAGCCACGCACCACCTTGTGTCCCCTTAAGGAGTCATTGTAAATATATTGTTCCGTTTTGTTAAATATATGAATCGATCTCAGGTTGAGATCGTAAATCGTGTGCTGCTTTTCATTTATATTAGAGTAAATTACACAGAAGGTCCTTTATGTTTTACCCCGTTTGCGAATTAGGTCCTTTAAGTAAAGTTGTTTCATCCGACATCCTTTATGTTTTCATTCTGTTTCACCTGAGGTCCTTTATCACTAACGGTGTTAAAAACCACCGTTAAGTCAGGGGTAATTTAGTCAATCTTATAAATTCATTAAAAATTAAATTAAAAAAACAAAAAACTAATAATAATTGTAAAACCCTACCAATCCTCTATTCATTCACGTCGTCCTACTCAATACATCGATCCCTGCTCTCCAAAAAAAAAATTCGATCCCTGCTCTCCAAGAAAGTTCGATCCTTCTCTGCCCTATCAGAGAATCAATCGTTCCTCTTCCCTTCCTGATCAAAATCGCAACTTCTTCTACTACTGATCAAGATTGATCGTAAACCAATATGATGCATCATGGTTCTTGTTCTTCATCATCCATGCAGCACCCTTCTGCAGTTGCTCAATCAAAGACCCATATTCGACGACCCAATGATCCTGCTGATCTTGATGAATTCTACGGTAATAATACGTGCTTAAATCAAGATTTCAATATCTCAAAACCCATTGTTGATTTAGTTTTTGAGTTTTTTTTTTGTTTTTTTGATGTTGCAGGTTATTATCCCACTTTATTTTCTATCAAGATATATCATGGTGGTTCTTTCTCTTGCATTCCAGGACGTAGGTATGTTAATGGGCATGTAAATTTTGCGGATGCTCTAGACCCCGATAAGTTTAGTGTTGATCAGTTGGATGAGATGATGCTAGAATTAGGATATGCTTCTAATGAGCCTAAATTTTACTATTTCTCTATTCTTGGGGCTGATTTAGACACGGATATTCAATTGCTTGCTAATAATGAGGATACAGTTAAATTAATCCAATGCTTGACTGATAAGAGGCTTATTGATGTGTATGTTGAACATGGACAATCAAATGTGTGTTATTTTGGTGGAGCAATTGATGCTATTAAGAATTTGAATTCAGATTGTGATAGTGATAAAGACAGTGACTACATTGTAGATGAGGGTGATGAAATGGTAGATGATGAAGGTGACATGAGGGACTTTAAGCAAAATGTTGATGAAGATATTGAAAGAAACAATGATGGTGAAGAAGATGTTTTAGAAGAACCATTAGATAATGACCAGTTTGATGGTATTACAAATGAGCAGGTTTTTAGTCTTGGTCAACAATTTGGTTCTAAAGAAGAGGTTAAAAAATTGGTACAAGATCATGCAGTCCTTACTAGAAGACAATTGAAATATGAGAAAGATGATAGGGATAGGCTTAGGGTTCAATGTAAAGGTGAATTACCCACATTTGATGTTAATGAAGAAGATGGAATCTTTGAAAGTCAGGCTAAAATTGCATCTTCTACTGAAGTTGAAGGACCAAAATCAAAAAATGTTGGTGGTAGGGGGAAAAAGACAAACCCTCACATGTATTTGTGTCCATGGACTTTGTTAGTATCTAAAGATAAGGAGTCAGATTCTTGGATGGTGAAAACATATATTGAAAACCACACCTGTTGTCCAACTCGAGATGTTATTGCTTGTACAGCCCCTTATTTATCTAAAAAGATCCTGGAACAGATTGAAGAAAATCCAACCATACCTGTGAAAGCTGTTCAAGACCAATTACAAAGAACATTAGAGGTTGGTGTTTCTAAGATGAAAGCCTTTAGAGCCAAAAGCTTAGCTTTGAAACAAGTACAAGGTGATTATAGTTCACAATATCATTTGCTTAGGGATTACATAGAGGAACTCAAGATGACAAACCCAGGCACCACAGTCAAGCTTGAAGTTGAACCACCATCGGATCCTGATTCTGAAACAAGGAGATTCAAGAGAATCTACATATGTTTGGGTGCATTGAAGGAGGGGTTTAGATCTATTGGCAGGGAGTTGTTAGGTGTTGATGGATCCTTTATGAAGGGTCCATATCCAGGTCAGATTCTTACAGCTGTTGGCATGGACCCTAATAATGGTATATACCCACTAGCGTATGCAGTGGTTGAAGCTGAGAACATCAGTTCATGGACTTGTATTTAACATGTTTGATTGTATATTTTTTACGCAGGAAGGGCACACTCAGATGTATTGCTTAATAACATGTGTGAGGTACTGAATTCCAAGCTAATTTGTGGAAGAGACAAGCCAATACTAGTAGCTTTAGAGTTCATTAGAGAGTATATCATGAAAAGGATTGTTTCTGTATTGCAAGTGATAGACAAGACTAATGGGCCATTAACACCGTATGCAACCAAGATGTTGGAGGTCAGCAAGAAGGATGCTAATAACTATATTGCGAAGTGGAATGGAGGGGAGCAATATCAAGTTACTGGTCCATATGGTGAACAAATGGTTGTGGATGTAACTCAAAAATCATGTACTTGTCGTAAGTGGGAAGTAACAGGCATTCCATGCAAGCATGCTGTTTCAACAATGTGGAACATGGGTAACAATAGTGCACATGCTCGTTTATCAGAAACTTGGGTTGATCAAGTGTATAAGGTAGACACTTGGAAAAAAGTTTATAGCTTCAAGATTTACCCCATCAAGGATAGATCTATGTGGCCTAAGTCCCACGTTCCAACTACACTAAGTCCACCGACACACCACAAGCCTGTTGGAAGACCAAAAAAGGTTAGGAAAAAGTCAGCTGTTGAAATGGAAGATGGTACAAGGGGTACTAAACTGTCAAAGAAAAACACAACTGTACGCTGTAGCAAGTGCCATCATCTAGGACATAATCAAAGAACATGCAAAGGCCAAGGAGAAGTCTAGACTTGTGTTTGGTCAATTTGATGTGTTAAAACACTTATTTTGAAATTGATGTTATGGTCAAATAGTTAGACTTTATATTAGTCAAATTGTGGTTTGGTTAATTGATGTGTTAGATTACTTATTTTGAAATTGGTGTTTTGGTTGAACAGTTGACTTTATATTAGTCAAAGTTATATTATATGGAAGTTGTGCTATTATGGTTTGTTGCAGGTTATTATATTATACTACTTTTGATGTAAAATAGATGATCCAAATTGGTACAGGTCAACTGATGTGTTAGAAAGCATATTTTGAATTTGATGGTTTGATCAAATAGTTGAATTTATATTAGTCAAAGTTATGTTATATGGAAATTATGTTATTATGGTTTGTTGACTTTTTTATTAGTCAAACTGGTACATGGTTGCAAGTATATGGTTTGTTGACTTTTTATTAGTCAAACTGGTACATGGTTGCAAGTATTCTGTTATACTACTTTTGATGTAATATGTATGACCAAATTGGTTCCTATAACTAATTTTGATGTAATATGACATGCTCGTTTATCAAATGGATGCATCTTTATCATTCATGTTTTTTTTGACCTTTCCCATTTTATATTTTAAAGTGATGGTGGTTTGGTTGCAAATTCTCATTTAGTAAAACTGGTGCCATTTGCAAATTCCCATTTGGTGTATGCAAGTTTGACCTTTTACTAGTCAAACTGTCATCATTTTACAAGCATGTCATATAGTCCCTTGTAGCATTTAAAAGAATGCATCTATACCCAACACAAATGAAAATGAAATCTAAGTGGATGAATGTATGAGTAAATTATATTTTCCAGTTAAAAAACAGAATTTAAAGTAATATACTCATGCATCAACTTTGAAAGTCAAAATAAACATAAGCTGCAATTTTTTCATTTGATTAAACTAGAAAACATACATGGATTCAAATTAAAAGTCAAAATTACATCAACAAATACCAAACACAAATGAAAAAACTTAGCTAACTATAAATTTACAATCTCCTCATCTTTACTTTCCTTCATTCTATCTTGAACCTTAATGTCTTTATTTTTGTTCAACAATCTTGAAGAATTTTGAATTTTGAGCAATTGTATCATCACTTTCAAAAATAGTGCTCAATCTCTTTGCTATTATATCATCACCTTCAAAATTACCAAGCTGGTGTTAGCTGCAAAAATAAAGAATTTTGATTATGTCACAAGATTCATAAATATCACTTTTTTCTTCATAAGATTCATAGATAACATGTGGGATGTCATGTGAAGAAGTGTTGTAACTGAATTACGAAATAAAACCTCTACTACACCTATGATCTAGCTAAAATAAAGGAAAGCTGGATCTTGGGCTATCCATGTGACCCACTTGGGTGGGTTGACTTGAAGTCTTGAACAGAATCCATGAGACAGTTGCTAACAAGAAGTGTAAGCAACACATACTATTTCGTAGCAATATTTGAAAACTGACTGGGGCATTTCGTCGAACACTTACGATGCAACAAAATACTGAATAGATACAAACCTCTATAACCTAAATCATAAACAACAAACACACATTTCCAACAAAAATCTTGAAAACTTACAAAGAATTATCTGATGCAATGATTGGATTCAATTCCATCTGGATTCAAAGATAAATAAACGAATTCCAAGTGATGGAGAAGATCGATTGAAAGAGGGCGGCTTATCGCTGGTAGAAGATCGAACCTGTTTGGATCCCTAATCACGGTTAGAAGATGAACCAGATGAAGCGCAGGGGGTTGAAGCAGGTTTGGAGCTTCTGAATAATCCGATGCTGATTCGTTGAGAAAGGAGGAGAAGAAACGTGATCTAAAGAGATGCCCTAAAAAAATCAGACATCGACTAAGGTAATATTAAAAGGTTTTTTTTTTTAATTTAAATTTTAATGAATTTATAAGATTGACTAAATTACCCCTGACTTAACGGTGGTTTTTAACCCCGTTAGTGATAAAGGACCTCCGGTGAAACAGAATGAAAACATAAAGGATGTCGGATGAAACAACTTTACTTAAAGGACCTAATTCGCAAACGAGGTAAAACATAAAGGACCTTCTGTGTAATTTACTCTTTATATTATTGCTTGAAATCCATTAAAGTTGACCCGATCAAGTGATTAAAAACTTGTAGGAGATTCGACATGATGTTTGAAAATCCAATTGACATCACACATTTCAAATTTTATTATCGGAAATTGAATGAAAATAACTATTAAAGCTAAAAACATCATATTATTACACTTTTAATATTCATGAAGCTACTACACTTTATAAACTCAAATATACATGAACGTGGACCACCATCTCGAGCATCTTTTACAAACTCAAATATACATGAATATGGACCACCATCTCCACCATCTTGTGAGTTTTCACCAAAGGAGAAAAATAAGGATTATGTTTCAACTTTTATCAATACCACGTTAGTTATAACCATAACTCATTCATATTTCCTAAATTGCCACAACATCCACTTCACATTTATGGAAAGCAATGGTATCTTCTCTTCATTAGCTTTTTGCTTAGAAATCGCAACTAAGATCCTAATTTTGGATTTTAAAACAAGGAGACTCATCAATTACTTCCTATTGTGACACAACAAAGAAACCGACCGACTAAGTGATTTCTATATATCCAGTAACATACTCAACTCTGGTTATTCATGTTCTTTAAGGTTTGAACCCCGGGCTTCATCATGTATATGCTCAATATGATCCATATTATACATGTTTTGCACACCATTCAAGCCCCAGCTTTAATTGTTTTTGTTGTAAATTCATCGAATTTGGTACTTAATAAGTTTTTATTTGAATTTATAGGCCTCTTAGCTTTGGAATGGATAAAATAAGTGAAAAATGAAGAAAATTGGACCTGAAGAGTGAAGACCGTGCCCTCTTAGCCACGACCATGGGTGATGACCAACGTATACTCGTGGGTTGAGATTTATAAAGAACCATGGTCGTGGGTACCCTGTCAATGGTAGTGCCCACCAACGTACATCAGAATTTCAAAGTACGAAACGTCAGCAACGTGCAAAAATAGTGTCCACGGTAATGGAAGCCCTTATCCACGGCTGTAGGTCCTCTTACCCTAATTGCATGTAAATACCAAGCTCTCCCCATTTGCAAGATGTATCATACACATCCTTTCTCATTAATTAGTTGTAGGATGCATTTTAACGTGCCCCAAATTATGCATATCGTGCACACCATTCTTGCTTCGATTTTGATAGGTTTTGGTGGTGAAATATTAGGAACTGGTACTTATTTAGTTCCTATTTGATTTTATAGGCAACCTAGCTTCGATATAAGAAAATCGAAGACATGAAGCTGAACCCATAACCGTGGGTCTAGTGACCACAATCGTAGGTGTCTGAAAATCAACTTTTTCATTAGTAGACAGTCAACCACGATCATGGTGGGATTCTACATGTGAACGTGACCATGAACGTGTTGAATGAAAAACAACTTTTCAGACAATTTTTATGTACGGTAATCGAATTTGGATGTCCTCACTAGTACATGTTAGTTGACCATAACCGTGATGGGTTAAGCATAACCATACTATTCCAAGTATTGTTGATATCTCTGTATATGATTATTCTTGGCTAGTCTTCTTGTCTCGCTTAGATGAGATGACACTTGTAATCATTTAATTTTGAGTTTATGTAATGAATTTCTTGTTTATGCTGTTGATTTCAAGCTAGGATCATTTTACTGAATATGAGCTTTCTATCTTTTAAACTTAAGTATTTGTCCTTGTGCATGTTTTCAAATTACCATGTTGATTATGTCATTTAAAACCTGCATTCATATTTTTATATGTCGATTTATAAAATGGGTGCTACACTAGATATGGTGGGTAAGGTGTGTTTACTTTGGGTTAAGTTAATAGAGGCTCTTTCTTTACATTGAGAGTTATGACAAACCATAGTGGCAAGCGTTTAGGTTGCTAGCTTATTGTCTAGATTTGCCAAATGATATATTGACACGCGCGGACTCTATGGTCATCTAGCTTAAGTTGGTAATCTCCTTTGGATTTTGATATTGGTTTGATCCTTTATGCCGGTATTGCGGTGGTTGGCGTGTGTTTATCGTGTTTGCTTTCCAATATTACCGAGGGATTTGATAGCCTTGACGAGGCCAATTCACATTATTACATCAACATAAATTTAGTCACTTATCTTTATTTCAATATTGCGGTGGTATGCATGTGATTATCGTGTATGCTTTCCATTTACTTAAATCTTGAAAATCATCCATTTACTTATCATATTAGTGACCTTGAAAATCATCCATTTACTTAAATTTTGTGGTTGCAAGTGAAATCGTACCTAAGTGATACCCTTAGTGATTGATAGTTTCGTTTTCTACTTTCTTAGTCTTTATTTTAGTAGTTTTCACAAACCTCACTTTATTATTGGCTAGACAACACCAACGATTTTGTATTGGTAGCTACTGTGTCCTTAGATCAACACTAGGTATCTTACCGGAACTAAACTACTATGTATATGTACACTTACCTTACGTGTGTGTGATTAGTTTTAGTAAATAACTAAATTTCATTTTATAAATATAAAACTGAACAGTGTGCAAAACCATCTACATTTTATATATACATACAACACACGTTACTATAGTTTCTTAGTTTTCCAGTAGTTTAGAGTTAGTTTAGCATCTTCTTTGTAACTTTAGTTGATCACAAAGTATGAAGAAGCACATAATAACAATCATATGTTGGATTGTGTTTTTGATATGTTGTCTATTCCAAGTATGATTGTTGATATCTTTATAGTCATGTTTTGTTAATCTTCTTATGATTGTTGATATCTTTATAGTCATGTTTTGTTAATCTTCTTGTATCACTTGGATGAGATGAAACTTATAATCATTTAACTTCAAACTTATGGAGTAATTTCTTATTTATGTTAATGTTTTAAAGCTGGGATCATTCTCCATTACTTGTGAGTTTTCTACTTTTGAAACTAACATAACTAATATTATACATGTTTTCAAATTACTATGTTAATTCCCTCTAGCATCTAATTATTGTTTAGACTTTAGTAAGCATATAAAAGTTTAGTTGCACTTCAATTATGACTAGGGGTGAGCATGGTTCGGTTCGGTTAGGTTTTTGGTTCGAACCGAACCGAAACCGAATGTTTCGGTTTCTAGAAAAAGAAAACCATTCTGTTTTGGTTTTTTTCGGTTTCGGTTCGATTTTGGTTTGGTTTCGGTTTTTTTTTATAGTATGTGGTTAATATACTTTTAAACTTTAAATGTCTAGTCTAAATAGATAATTACATAATAGTAACAAGCAACCACACTCGTAACATAAATTCAAAAAACAAAAGTCGCACATGACACACACGTAACCATACAAAATAAAGTGGTTTTAAATTCAATGGATAGTATCGCGACTTCATATGAAATGACGATGCTAACTGATATCGTCATTAGTGTTGTGACTTCGTTTGGACGTTTGGTGTTCTTGAAAAATGAAACTAGTTTAGAATGAAACTACGGTTTAAAGTTTAGAATGACATTTCTAAAATATTAATTTACACATAGGCCCTCGGTTCGGTTCGGTTTTTCGGTTCGGTTCGGTTTTTATTCTACATGAAACCGAAAAGGAACCGTTACTTTGGGTTCGGTTTTTTCCGGTTTGGTGTTTTCGGTTTTTCTTTCGGTTTGGTTTTTTCGGTTCGGTTTCGTCGTTTTTTCAGTTCCGGTTCGGTTTTTTACTCACCCTTAAATTTATGACAGTTATGACGCACACGCTATAGGTGTTCACTCACACACTTTAGATTTACAGCTGCTAGATTGCTAAGACCTTTTTAAAAAAATTACTATTGGCCGGCTTGTATAGCTATTTCCAAAAAGTTAACTTAGGGGGTGTTTGATATGGGCTTACCCAGTCTAGTAAGAGCTTACTGTTGACCCGGTCAGCGGTAAGCTTGTTTGTTTACATCACAAATTAGCTCGGACCGAGTCCGTAACACCTGACCGAATCCGAGATTTCAACATGACTGACTGAATACGATATTTCTTTCTTTTATCAAATCTCAATCTTAAATTTCTTTTTACACAGACGTAAAACACCCACACATCACATTTCAACTTTAATCAATTATAACTTCTCTAAAATTAAATGAATTTTAAAAATAAGTATATCATCGTTGTGCTCGAAATTGAAAAATGTTTCAAACTAGACATGTATTGATATACTTTCGGTGAATATTTGAAAAGTCGAGATGAACACGATGTCGATGATTTTTAATCAAGCATAACTCTTTCAAAACTGAACGAATCTCGAAAATAAGCACACCGTTGCGCAAGAAATTGAAAAACGATTCAAACTAGACCCATATTGATATGCTTTCGAGGAATGTTTGAAAAGTTGAGATGGACACGATGTCGATGACGAAGAACGTGATCAATTTTGAATTAACATTCAACTAAAATTTATCAATCAAAATTAAACCCTGTTAAGAATTCATGAAATAAAACCGAATTGAGGAGAACCAGAAGTAATATTGGTTATTATATTTTTTATCTTTTATAAATAAAGATACAGTTATTATTTTTAACATTTAAAAATGTATTTCCGTTTAATCAAAATGAATATTTTCTTTCTTATTCTAAAAAATGTGTTTCACTTCTTTTTTAATACGTTAAACACAAATTATTGTATTGGTTTTTTATTTTAAAATTCTTTATTTAAATTTATTTTTTATAAAATGTTTTTAACACAATAAAAACAAATAGCTATATATTCCTCAGTTAGCTCTTACCCAGTAAGCTACTATTAAACAGTCAAGTTTCAGGCAAAGCTTCTTACTCAGTCAGACTCTTACCCAGCCAGCTCTAACTCAGTCAGCTCTTACCCAATCAACAACTATCAAACAGCCCCTTAATATTAATTAATACATATTATTCAACTTTTGTTAATTTTATATAGTTATAGTTGGTTTATCTTTTTAGTCTTTATAAATACTCTATTGTAGCAAAGTTTAGAGTGTTAAAAAATAACAAAACAAAAATCCTCATTTTGATATTGGATTGTAAATTAATTAATGTAAAATCATTCGGTTCATCAAGAAACTTTAAGCCATTTCGGCTTTGGCATATAGCAAAACTCGAGGTGATCCTCATATTTAATAACAACCTAAGGCAAAAGGTTTACCCAAAAAAGATGGAATTGTAAATGATTTTTGTAGTTAAGGATAAATAATAAATCCATTATAAAAACTGTTATATATTTAATTAGTTCTCATGTCTAGGTAGTAATAGAGTTTTTCTAAACAACTGGTATCGAAATTTGGAAGCCCCACTCATATTTAGAGTTTAAATAGCAATGTTTCCTTCCATGATAGGTTATTTGGCCCAATGTTACCTCAGAAGACATCTTTATAGGAGGCATGGCGTTCATAAATTGTTTGAGGCGTTGTGTTCACGTTGTGTTCACACTGAGAGATGTTTTACTTATTTGTCTGGGTTTTTCCTGACGATGCGATAAAGGTTCAAGCACTGGCGGTGGAAATACACGAAGATATGGGACCACTTCTAAACAAAATCTTGATCTAAATTTAGCCAGAAAAAAAAAGCAATGCTTATTTCTCCACAAACGTACACACGTAAGCAACTTTTTTAAAAGATGACTGAGACATCTATTTCTACATTTAAACAATTTTTGATTTTTAGTTCATCATATGTCAGGATTTGAACCGTGATATTTTCTTCCGAAGGTGAAAGCCAATGGCCACAAACGGAGCCAATCAATTTTTGATTTTTTTTTATATATATTAAGCCTCCCTCGGGATTAGAAACGGTGACTTTTCGTCCCCCCAAACATTTTACCCAAGCTTCGCTAGTGGTCAGTCAATATATTGACGATTCAAATGTAATGTGTGATTATTATATTAATTTAGTCAAATTGTTATCCCTATTTTAAAGTGTCTTATTTCTAGTCAAGAAGTTAAAGTATAGCAAAAGTGTGCAAACTTATGGAAGGCCAATTTTTCTTTCTATTAAGGGGTGCCTTTACTTAGTTGAAGTGCGTTCTTGCTATATTAATTTTATAAATGTTATTTTTTTGTTATTTACGCTTCCGTGTAATCTTAGCTCTTTGTTGGAAGATTTGAGACGATATTTCCTTTCTTTAAAGGTTGATTGAAGCCAAAATAAATTTGTTTAGTTGTTTGAAATTTCATCTTGGCTTAAAATATATTGTTAATATCAGGCAAAACTAATCGACTTATATAAATTTTGTCTTTTAGCCCTAAAGTAATTTTTGTAATGATATACTTAATTATTAAACTTTTTTTTAAAAATATTTTTAGATCTTATTATGATATGCTATCATGGGTTATTCCAACTATAGACATCACACCACCGGTCATTTTAGGGGCGGACTTAAGAAGGAGCATTACCCCGGAACTTTTACTGTGCTGTGTAATTTTTTAAATTTTTTTACGTTTTTGGTATTTCGCTACCCATGGAAATATTTTACGCTATCTCTTGATACCGGAGCCAGACAAGTTTTCCACTCGGCTGTTCGTGAAAGTGGTTTTCACTGGAAACTGACCAAACGGTGTAAATAATATTTAGTTGATCGTTCAAAAAAAATTCCAACTATAGACATAAATTATAGTTTACGGCGTAAATTTTTGTGTTATGAAGCAACTACGATTAAAAAAACTATGAATTAAAATCCTACAATGTATGGTACAAATTTTAATGATTTTTTTATAATGTTAGAAGTTGGTGCTCAAAAATAAAAATGATGCATTTAATTTAAAGTTTTCTTTGAACGGCGAGAAGTCTTATTACGGGCTAGCAAAATGCTAGCACAAAACCATCAAACGATAACAAGTTCCCCAAGATGATTACATTACACTAAAAATTCATAGAAAAATTATTTCAATCCTCCCATGAGATCGCCAAATTTTTTGCTTGGTTAGAGATTCATAAGTGCGAGATAGTCTTGATTTCTTGAAATAATGTATCTTCGTTAATTTTTTTTATTAAAGACGAGATCATTCGTTGCCCTCTATATGTTCCAACATGTGATAACGATGATTCCTTGAATTATCTTTTTTCTTTTGGGACCATCATGGATTGTTTCATGAAATTGCAGTAGGTCTTTGATGGAGAAAGCGAATATTGGAAGTGTTTTTACCCATACGGAGATATGTTGTCAAATATTGCAGGAAAGGGCACAAGCTGTGAAAGGTGTTCAAGAGTTTCCTCCGGGTCCAAGCATATTGGACAGCAAATGGAAGATGACATTACTCCTCTTTTCATCAATTGAGTGAACGTGGGTAGTCTATCCAAAGAAGTCCGCTACATGAATATGTGTTTATCTTTATGGGGATCCAATTGTTCCATGCGTAGTTATGCTTGGGTATCCTCTATTTCGGTCGCTGATTCTTCCAGGGATATACGAATGCTTCTCGTCTCAAAGGTTGGAATGCTTTCAGTGAATTGATTCATATCAATGTTGGCGTTTCTGAGAGCACCTACAACTTTACCAATTGCTTTCCATGTACCTGCTTGTGTATCTTTAATTGGGATGACATCAAGCATTTGCACCCTTTGTGTGAGTGGATGGCCATAATAACCTTCCTCCATTTACGATGTGGTTCCTGGTTAAATCTCCATGCCCACTTTGCTAGTAATGCAAGATTGGCAACCATTAGTGTACCCACCCCAAGCCCACCCTTATTTTTTGGAAGAACAACTTTTGACCATTTGATTGTCTTTTTTTAAAGATTTCCACAATTGGTTGCCAATTCTTTGAAACGTTCATGTTTGCTCCAATAGACACGTCCAAATGTTAGAAGGGTAGCTCTCCCATTTTGCATCCAATTGTGTCAGCCATTTGCTCCACCTGTTGACCAAAGACATTCAAACCAAAAAGATTACTTTTTAAAAGATTAATATTTAAGTCACATGCAAATTAAAAGACTGTTAGGTGTCTAATGGTGTTTATAATGTTTTGTTCACTCCATTGGCCTAGAATTCAGACGTCATCTACAAAAACATATGGGATATGCATGGTCCTTTATTTGGTAATTTGAGCCTGTGAAATAGTCCATTCTCGGTAATTCTATAACCATCATGCATGAGAGTCCTTCCATGGCAATTGTAAAAAGAAAATGAGAGCGCAGATCGCCTTGTTTTAGACCTCTAGAGCAAAGAATTTTCGGTGTTGGGGGTACCATTATAAGAATTGATGCTCTTGAGCCTTTCAAACACCCATCAATCCATGTACACTATCTAATTGGGAATCCCATTTGAATCAAAATTGATGTTACAAATCCCCAGTTCAGACTATCAAATGCCTTCCCTTCTACATGTCAATTTTGAACAACATCATCTCTATTTTGTTCCTTTTGGCCCAATTAATTATTTTATTTGTCATTAGCGGCCCATCGAGAATGTTTCTTCCGGCAGTATATGCCACTTGTGAATCAGTAATTACCGAATCAACCACCAGTTTAATACGGTTAGCTAAGCATTTGGAAATCACCTTTTGAATAGGTCGATATTAATTCTTTTGGTAGAAGTGGATCACTAATTTTAGGTATGAGTGAGACAAAAAACTGAGTTGCACCCCCTACTGATTTCACCATGTTCATAGAAATTGTCCAATACTTCCAGGAAGTCTTTGCCAAGTAAATGGATTGACGGGTTAGTTTGCAGTTAAAAAATAATGCATATCATTCCCATCTAGGCATCTACACATTCCTTTTAGGAAATCATGTAAATTATTAAAAGACCAGAGTACAAATATTGTTCTATATGTCTTAAAAATACGAAATGTTTTTTTTAAGTTTAAAAGTTATAGATAGTGTTATATTTTAAGAATCATCACAATTTGTATTTTATAATTTATAAGATATTAGAATTTGAACTCACAGCTTATTAGTTAGGAGTAACATCAGTCGAAGCTTGAAAATATCAAGTGAGGGGTTGGGATCTAAATTTTTTTTTCTTAACGCCAATTTTTGGATAAATTGGGGGTCGAAATTAACCATAGTATATCGAAATTTTCTACACGAAAATTATATACCCGCTACATCGCAAAAAAAATTCGGGGGGTCGGACGCCCCCTCCCACCCCTTAAAAGCTATGCCACTAAGTAACATTATATCATATCACGTCTCTCTATAATAACTGAATGTTTTATATATGTTACAAGAAATATAAACACATCAATGTAAAAGTTGAATTAAATTAAAAAAGAACACATAATTAGATTTTCAAAATTAAATATCAACTCTAATAATGAGTTGGATTATGCGATCATTATCAAAGTTTTGTCTTGTTCAACATAAATCTAATTTAGATTTATAGTACAAGCCTTTTCTTAAAGTTGGACTAAAAGTAGACATCGAAGAGGGAGAGGTTGAGGATGAGACTTTTTGTTTCAATACTTGAAAAAAAACGTATCTAAGAAATAAACCTTAATTTTGTTGTTCACAAGTGAGTAAATATTCTTCGAGTTTGTAATATAGAATATAATTTATTTTTTTAATTATTAGTAAAATATACTTTTAATTCTCTTTTCATGACCATAACCTAAAGAAAAACTCCTAAGATTTAGACCGGATGGTGAGTGAATAATTGTAATAGTATCATACGTCATAAGGGGCCATGATTGTAATGGTGCCATACGTCATCAGGGCATTGAGTTTAAATGTCGACCATTATTTATCTATAGAGTGGGTATGTTAGAGAGTGGTTATTTACTTAGTACTTTTTTTAAATTGAGTTTTTAGAAAAGTCTTATTGATTAGTTTTTATGGTGATATTTTCTATTTTATATGTAAAATGATTAAAAAATGGGTTATGTGGGGTATAAAGTTAAGAGAATACAAGTTTAAATAAGAGTATTATGGTAATTGCACTATAAAAAAGTCAAAAACACTTTAAAAGGCTAGGTTTTTCTTTTTTTTTAAACTCTTTTTTAACCTTTTACAAAAAAAAAAACTAAAATGAAAAGTGATTTTGAGTTTGACAAACATTATTTTTGACTTATTAGTTTAAAAAAAACTAATAATAAATAAATAAGTCATTTTTAAATGGTTAGCCAAATATTTCCTATATTGCTACGGATACAAAAATATCCTATATTATATCCTATATCAGAAACTTTTTAGGTTCAGTTATTTGTCACTAAATATTATTTTTTTGTTGGTTTGATTCAGGGCGGGTCGAGTCATATTAACAAATTCAAACTCAAATCAAGTAATTGACCAACAAACTAATATAAAATTAAAAAAATATTAAACCAACAATCTGGTATTTCGGAAAATAATTAGCAATCTAACATTAATTTTTTTAGCAATTAATTAAATTATCAAATAATAAACTAAAACTTAAAAAGAAATACTTAAACAAAAAACTTGGTGCTCTATAGAATCTAATTTAAGAGAGGGGTGGCGCTAATAACAACAAGGACTTTGGTTAGTGATCTCTTCAATTTGCTTTGGTGAGAGTTGGGTGGGATAGAGATGATGAAAGTTGGAAAATATTTTTAGTCTGTGCCTATATATATATATATATATATATATATATATATATATATATATATATAGGGGAGGGATATAATGAAACCTCTCCGAGTTTGGAAAATCGTGAAAACCAAGCTAAAAATTTTGATTTTTGTTCCGATTTTTTTATGATGATTCTCTAAGTTAAAAAACCCTCTTTATGCAAAAAAATAAAAGAAAACGCCTAGTAAATTTAAAAAAAAAATATTTTATAACCGAGGTTACATATGTAACAGAGTTGGGTACGGGCTGTGCCTGGCAGGGCACAGGCCGTGCTTGGCAAATAATCTTCAGGAGATCGTAGGGAGGCAAAGGCACGGGCCGTGGGCTTCAGTAGCATGGGTCGTGCTTGTCAGGTAACATGGACACAGGTCGTGTGGCTTCAGTGGCACGGGCCGTATGCAATTTAAATTTATAATTTTATTTACAAATTGTAAATACATGAACGAATTATTTATATTCATAAAATAATAATGACATGACGGTGGAAACCTCGTAGGTGTAACAAACACTTGAAAAACAGAGATCAGTCGAAAATTAGCAAAATCCACTGTGACGTCGATGTACGACTTTTAGCCTAATGTTATCCTTGTGTTGTTTAAAGTGTCCATTCTCTACACGTTGAGGGTTCAAGTTTTATTGTGAACAAATAGTGAAAAATAAAACGGTTTAAGTAAAAAAAATGAGACGCTAAACCAAAATAGATATCTTTACTACTTTTTTTTTATTGACAAACACGATAAAATTCCATCAATTACTCATTTTGTAGGATTTAAACCTACATCACTTATGTGAGAATAAATATCGGATCTTTTTTTATTGTGAAGTACTAGCTATAAGCTAGTTAGTTGTGTCTAATAAAAATAAAATCATTTGTTTTATCAGTTAATTTGTTTTAAAGATTAATTTAGTACGTATGAAATAACTCATTTCACAGGGTATTCATAGAAACTAATCTTTAAAACAATAAAAGTTGTACTAATTAATTTATCTATACATTTAGTCCATTAAAAATGTTAAATTAATTGCCGATAAGTTCCATATCAAACATAATTTATTTCAAGAGTCTTTTATAAATATTTAATCAACTAATGAATACGCATGTGGTTCATGAAAAGTTTGTCGATATCGGTGTGTTTGATGACTGTAATTTTAACCTATCTTCTTGTTGTTTCTTCTAACTGTTAGGCTGATTACATTCTCATATGGGCATGTGTGGGGAGATTTTTTTTTTTTTCGAACAGCGTGTGGGGAGATTAGTTTTATCTCAGCAGAAGAACATTAAAATTATCCAAACTACAGAGAATAATCACAGCACTTAATCCAAAATTAGGTGAACTTCGAGGGCATGGAACCAGGTTGCCAGAGAATGTTTCAACTACCAAAAAAAAATCTATTTTCTTAGTTGCGGGCATAAATGGATATACATACAAAAAACCAATCTAGACATTAATCTAATAAACATTAAGTTCCATTAATTTATTTACATATTCTTCAATAATTTATTGAATATGTATTGCAGTAAAATATTTTAATTCTATTTTTCTTTGTTGAGGGCATAAATGGATTTCTTATATAAAAATCCAATCTAGACATTCTAATAAACATTAATTTCCATTCATTTGTTTACCTATTTTACAATAATTTATTGAATATGTATTAAGTAGTAAATATTTTAATGATGTTAAATAAATTTAAGTAATATTATACAAGCAAATAAATGTGATGAGGTTAATAGATAAGTTAAACAACAAAAACTTTTTATATTTTCCTTTTCTTAGGATGAGTTTGTGAGGAACTTTGATATTGTGGTAAATGTTTATATAATATATAATTATGTATATCCATATATATATATATACAGAGTTGAGTTATTCTATAAGACTAACTATCTAAAAGTCTAAAAATGATTTGAGGTCATTAGATTTTTATTAAAGTTAAATTAATGGTTAAAATCAAATTATAGAAGACAAATTAACGGATATGCTTTTTAGTATTGGCCACTTTTATTGATTTTTTATCAAGATTTCTTGTTTTTTTAGATGTTCATAAATATTCACATACGAAATTATTTTTTTTTAAATTACAGCATAAAACGAGCTTTATTATTTTTTAAACGAGTATAGTATCGCTACATATAATATTTAAAAAATATATATCTACTACCTAATAAATATTTATAAGATTAGACACTTGTCAAGACCATATACCATCACATACAAATTTTCCCACCCAAACCTTTTCACCTCAGATCATTTAATGGTCAGTCCGATATTTTTAATTTTAACTACCGAAATTTAAAAAAAAATAATTTTCATTCTCTCATCTATATAGTATTTTCTCAGTAATCGAAAACATCACAAACAAAAAAGCTTATTTAATTATTTAATATAATGTATTACATAATTTCAATAATAAAACGAGTATAAATGATTTATCGATTGTAATTTATAATAATTTACCTGTAATACACGTGATCATCCTAGTTTATATATATAATATATTTAGCTCTGTGTGTTTTCTAATGTGTTATCGGGTCTTTTTGTTCGTCATTATGTCTTTCCATTAGTCATTGTGTTTTTTCTAAAATGATTAGTTCTGAAAAACGAAATTGTGTCATTGAATATATAGTGATAAAATAAAAACAAATATATCAAATTTATATAAAAAAAACTATGCCAAAATAACAAAAAATTATATAAAATGGAAACACAATAACTAATACATATAACATAGAGAAATGAAAATATGTGTTTATAAAATGATTACGTTCTGAAACACAAAAGGGTAAAATTAACACCATTATGTATTTTTAATATATATAAAATATAAAGAAAAAATATCAATAAATTTATTAAAAAAAACAATGACAAAAATAATAGGAAATAAGCTAAAAAACATGTAACTTTTTGCGTAACTGTAAAATATGCATAAAAGTTACATATGTAACTTTTTTTTTTTGATATTTTTTTAAAAAAAATCTACTAGGCGGTTTTTTGATTTTTTTTCATTTAAGAGTAGTTTATAACTTAAAGAACCACCATAAAAAAATTAAGAAAAAAAAAACATTTTTTTAACGTCGGGTTCCAAAGATTCTCCAACTCAAAGGTGGGTTCCAGAATGGTTCTTAAAAGTTCTCAAAACCAATTGGTTCTCATTTGAACCTAACCCTATATATATATACACTATGTTAGAAACTTATGTATTACATTAGTTAAATAGATAAAACATGTAATAAAGAATAATTTTTATAAAGATGTATATACTAAATGTCATCTGGTGAACTAAGAAATAATAAATATTTTAAAATTCTCAATAACAAAAAAAAATAAAGATTTAAGTACTATATTTTAAGATAAGGTGTAATTGAAATCTTATGGTTTATTAAGTTTTAGTAGATTATTAAAACAAAAATATTTATATTTTTAATATGTAACTATATAATTTAATTATTTAAATTATTAGTATTTAATAGGAGAAGAGTTTGTAATTAATATGATAAAGGCGGAAAAATTAGTATGAGAATGAATATAATAATTACATGTGATAAAAAATATAATATTTTATAAAATGATATAGTTTTGGCTTTTCTTATTCTGGCCATAAAAATTATAGATTTTTTATTTCACCCATAAAGGTTATGGCTTTTATTATTTTAGCCACAAAACTTTTAAGTTATTTTAGTTTAGCTATAAAAGTTTTAGATCATTTTATATTAGCCACAAAACTTTTTGCTTCTTTTATTTTTTGCTACCAAACTTTTATTTTTTATGGATCAGACACTAATTGTTATGTTTTGATATTTTGATATTTTGGCATGAAAGTTTTGATGTTTAGATATTAGATATTAGATATGTGAAGGTATAATAGTTAAGTTTTATTATCTTGAAGTTTCACCACTAATCTTTTAAGGTTGTGTTTGGCGCACTAGCTGAAAAGCTAGCAGCTAGCTGAAAAGCTAGCAGCTAGCTGAAAAGCTAGCAGCTAGCTGATAAGCTAGCTACTAGCTTATAAGCTAGCTGCTAGCTGATAAACTATAAGCTAGCTTATAAGCTATTGGCGTTTGGTTAAAACTAGCTGATAAACTAGCTGAAAAATATAAAATGTCATTAAAGTACATGTATATAAATAAATTAAAATTTAAAAGTGGAAATATGTATAAGTTAGGAAATTGTAAAACTGGAATTATTATAAAAGCTAGTTGAAAAGCTACTTCAACTAGCTTTTTAAAAGCTAGCTTATAAGCTAGCTTTTTGATATTACCAAACGGGGCTTTTTAAAAAAGCTAGCTTATAAGCTAGCTTATAAGCTAGCTTATGGCGCGCCAAACACATCCTAACTTTTAGAAATTAAACACCAACTTACAATGAATTTGAATTTTTAAGTTTGGCCATAGAACTTTTTATTTTAAGAATGGATACCCTAAACACTTTAATTACGATATAACGGTTTAGTGTAATTCATTACAAGTGTTAAAATATAACAATAAAAGTTCGTTTCTACGTTACGAAATAATATTGTTTAATATATAGCCTTGAGTATAGTTGGTTATACTTTTTTGCTTGATGTTGTGTTGATTCAACTCGGGTTCAAATCTCCCCCCCCCCCCCCCCTAAACGTGTTTAAGTTTTTCTTCTTCTAGATGATATTACTTTATATTTTTTTAAGTTTCATAATGTATTTTGCTACAATTTAGAGTAGGTTTAAGACGTAAATTTATCAGATTCCACTAGTTTTAAGCATTTATACGATCTAGAGTACATATGTTTAACATGAACATGAGATAATCTCCGCTATAACGTACGAATGATCATACCACTAAATGTTAACGTCATGAGTCATGACAACATCGTGTAAGGTAAAGATTTTTATTTTAATTTAAATGCATGTGATGATTTATTTTAGAACTGCACATTTGCTCGGCTGCTTGAATATAAATAAAGTTGTTTATTAGCAATTGTACATTTAAGAACTTTATGCTATGATTTATCTATAGAAGAAGTTGAGTCGTGACAATATAACTCGCCATTTAGCTCATGATGATGCAAGCTGAGCTCTTTCAAAGCGTAATATTTTCACTCTAAAGCTATCTATAGTGGAACGTGCTTGCTCCTTGAAAATGCCCTAAAACATCACTCCTAGGCATTTTTGGAGGGGGAGTGTTTTGGGTCTTTCCATGATTAGAACAATGGGTACAATTTTTTTTCCCTCCATCAACCAAGTAATTAATATCATACTCTCGTTTATAAATAAAACCTCACATTAATATAACCACTATTCATACCACATCCTATGTGACATCTTACGTAACACATTTTTCAGTTTTAAAGTTTCGCACCACTAAGGATAGCCTAAGTTGAAAGTTGTACTTTAATTCGGATGGCTTTTATAACTTCATTCGTTTCCTATATTGTTATTTTTTTGTCTTAAAAATTAATAAAATAAAAACAACAACAAAGTATCATGTAAGAATAAAATATTTAAAAGTGTGTCCTTATAATCATCATTTATCTAATTAGTATTGATCATTGATCTAATTACCTTAAGCGTTTAATAAGAAATTACTTGATAAACATAATTGATCTTACTTAAACTGGGTTAATTTAATTTCCTATTGGGTGTAATATAAATAGAGAACATAAACATCTCACAGTCACAACATCAATATCGATGTCACTTACGGTTCTTGCATACCTTATGAGAACTAAGTCATTCTTGCGATTTCATCCTAAGAGCACATCCTAAACGGGAACTGGCCAATCATGTCTTCCTCCTCTGAATCTACAAACGTATCAGGTGTGTAATATTTATACAATTTTTCACCGCGCTCATCAAAAACTAATCAACACATCACACTATTAATGTATAAGAAAAATCTAACGATAAAAAGTTATCAAGACGAGCCAACTACTTGGAGCTCAATCTTCAAATATTTGTACCACAAAATTATTAGAGGCATTAGCCCAATAATATCTCTAGCGTAATTTATTTTTCATCTATTAATAGATCGAGGGTGAATATGTGAATTGCCAACATTGAGTCTATTTAATATATAAAACTCGTGAATCTTGAAACATCGTGAAATCATAAATCCAAGTTGTTTAATATTATAGTATTAAAAATATTCTCTAGCCTGATACTTTATGGGATACATTCCCTTGATAACATTATTATTTTAAATTATATTTTTATAATGAAGCTAACGAACAAATAAACCCTTGAATCAAGAGAGAGAGAAAGATGATTATTCTAGAGAGAGAGAGAGACGGGGGCGGTGGCAAAGGAATATGGGATGGCTGGTCCGTACTGCCAAAATCTTTGTCGGAGGCTGCTTGTCTTTTACGTATCTCACTCCCTGTTTTATTCTGTTTTTAATATAATTTATTCATATTTAAATACTATTATTGTATTTTCACATTCTTCTAGCGTTCTTGTTTCGACTAATCGCATCGTTCCATCCGGTCGTAGTTATGTGGAGGCTGCACCCTGTTGGTTATTTTAGTGTAATTTAAAATTGTGTGTGGCATTTAAACAATAATGCATGTTTGTTTGAATGTTATTGGGACTAATGGGGTTTGGGGGCAGCGTACCTGAAAGAAGTGAGATCCAAGGGGGTAGATTTCATGGATGAGGTCGAGTTGAAATTTATTTTGAACAAATCTTTTCACTAAAAATTCATCAGAATTTAATACTGCTAAATTGTCATTATTAAAACCCGCATGACCAAATGTAAAAATGGGTTTAAAATTAGAATTTATAATATTGCAATAATCATAATACGCCTGGGGATCTCGATCATTTGTGTAGATCAGATGATATACATATACAACTTTCTCTGACAATGATTTCATAACATATGAAAATTCCATACAAAAATCTAGAGATCAAAGATTGGTACAAACTCCAACTGCTTGATCTAAAGAGAATCAAACACGACTTCAGATTCTATTTGGTTATTGTTCTACAAATCAATATCTTCACCGAATTTTGAAAGACCCCATTCAAAACTATGGAGCCGTCTTTTTCATACTTGAGCATTCTCCACATTTCGTATGGAAAGCAGCTAGTGAAAATTGTATATATATCTTTCGAAAAACTGACATCTCAAAACTAAAACCATTAAGTATAATTTAACCTTTTAATTATGTAATGGTTTTGTAAAAATAAAGTTGTAATGTTTTGGTATAAAAATCACCGAAAACCGAGTAAAAGTCATGCTATGAAGGTCACAAAATTCAAAATGAATATTTCTGTCTTCTATATATAAAATATTATTGAAGTTATTTCTGATGCATATATAAAATCATCATGTATATAAAAATCATGATCCAGGTGTTTAAAAATCATATGTTACCTAGACTTAAGATGTTTAATTTACATAGAATATATAACAGTTTATATGGTTGTTTCATGTACAAAAATCTTGTAGTTGCGTATTAGGGTCGCTTTTAAAGGAAAGTTATTTCTTTTATGAAGAAAGTATGGATTTTATGAAGGTTATTTTTAAATATAATTGTGTTACAATTTTTCTGAGATTAAGTTAATGGAATAAAGGAAACATATGTGAGGAATATGTTTAGTCTTTTGGTTTGATAAATGACTAAATGAGTATCAATTTCAAGTGTCATATTGGAGATGTGGTAAATATGGCCATGTCAAGAAAAATTGTCCTGTAAAGAATTTAGGTGGAAGAATAACTAATGTGGCGGGTCTAATTGGGTTGAAATACCCGAATGCTCTAAAATGTATGCTTTCTAAATCTACTATATATTTGACAAAACATATGAGTTTTGTAGTTGATTCAACTAGTATTTCGGGACATGATAATTTATACAAAAATTCTGATTTTGTTTTAACTAAACAAAGGATCTCATGTCATGACCTTGAGTTGTATGTTTTCGTTTCTAAATCTGATTTTGAAACTGGATACATGTTATTGTTTTTTAATAATTTTAACAATATGTTTTTCCATAACTATGGGCCTCGTGGAATCATTGGGTTTGGCCCAAATGGGATTCATCATGGGCTGGTTAGCTTTGGCCCATTAGGGTCACGAACTGGGTCATTGGATTTCGTCCCAACACGTGTATACATTTTTCTTCATAAAAGGAGTTAAGACATGATTCTTGAACTCTATCCCTTAGCCACATCTTTAAGTCTTGGCCTTAAATCACATTGGTTTTCAACAACTCTAATGAAAGCCTTTAAAATCTCTAGGGTTTCATCCTTAGTTATAAGAAAGAACACCTCAATTTATCTCATAAAATCATCAGTGTTTATAAAACGGTAAGATTTGTTTCTTATACCCATTACCTTTGTTGGACCAAATTAATCCACATGGAATAATTGTAAAGGTTAACTCACAGAGTTTGCTTCCTTTGGTCTATGAGAAGACTTGTGTCCTCGCTCTTGAGGCCGGAAACACAGTGGCCAACACATGTGAATAAATTGTTAGGTAAACCTTTTACTAAACCATTTTTAAACCAAATTATTCATTAATTTGAAATTCACATGGCTCATTCTGCTATAACAAATGCTTGATTCATCAACTGGGGCATTAGCTAATAAGGATAGTGGTGATTGGCTTAGACATCTTATTAAGGCTTTTCATAGATCTCTAACATTCTTGCACGTTTAAAACCATGGTTCACAGAGTTGGGTAATGAGGTTTGAAGAATCCAAAGAGCTTTAGCATCAAATTCAGCATGTGTTTTTACTTCAGAGGACTTGAACAGATCTTAAGCTATCTAAAAAGTGTTATCAGCAGCAGATGGGATCATAGGAGAATATGGACCTATTATGATAACTTTCACATCTTATAGTCATTCTATTTGATAAATCCCTTCATCCGGAGTTTTCAAGTGTCGAAATCATCATGTGTGAGCATTGGAGGTTTGGTGGTTATACCATTTTCAGAATAATACTTGCCTGAACTCGACATCATGAGAGAATAAAGACCAGAACTTGAGAATATTCAAGCGTATAAAGTAATATTAAATTTAGTGAAACAAAAATCTTTAAGTCAAGAGTCAAAGCTCTGATACCACTTGTGGATAGTGTATTCACTCAAATAATACTTCACAAGATTACTAAGTATTACTACTTAAGCGGAAATAACTTAAATGAACCCTCACACTTAAGTTAGCAAATGATCAATCAAACACTAAATAATAGAGAACAAGTGAGATAACAAACTCACGCGCTACTATTGTATTAATAATAAAGTGTGTTTTGGACCACTCAATGTTCTAACAAACTAATAATAGTTCACGTTGATTGCAACAATACTATATAGAGCTACATGTATCAATGAAAGTCATTGTTTTTTCTAAGATGATCTAAGCTATATATTACAAAAGACAATATATGCTTTACACCAGACTATTACATAATTGGTTGATCATAAAGAGAATGACTTTATCATTGTCTCTAGTAGATTAAGGTGGGAGCACTAATACTGCAACACCAGTCCTGTCAGGATAAAACTGCAATTCTGTGTTATGTAGCAAGTACTCTGTATGAACTGTCTTCCGTAGAAACTCAATTTATCCAAATGAGTATCTTCTTCCGTAGAAACTCCAACCGTAGAGACCTTCAGTAAATAGACTTGTTTGTATAAACCCTAAGTTAAACTATCATCTTACGTAGACACTTTTCTTAGATCAAAAGCATTTATCCAGGGGTTGACCGGGTTGTATGACCTTATAAAATATGAGAATTCAATTGCGAACACTATACTTACTTTACAAGAATATGCGAAATAAAAACGAGTCATCTATTTTATCAAGTTAAAAATTAAAAATAAAAGAGTCATAAATTCACTGATTCATCTTTCTAACTTATGAAAAAAAAAATAGTTTGATTGTTCATCATATATATGTTCATAGCTTGATAATTAATTAAGTAATATAACATTAGAACATATATTAATAAATTATTTTGATTGTTTTTATATTTATAACACTACACATGTATATGTATATGAATAATATATAAAATTCAAAATAATATGAACAATTAATTAAATGACTCAGATTTGTTTTTAAGTGCTTTCTTAATTACTCAGCTTTCTAAAATAATATGTTCCATATATGTATTCTATGTAAGGATATGACAATAATAATGAATACATTCCTTTCCGTTGATTGCATGTATAGAACAATTTAATAATACATACTACACATGGATGGGTATAGGAGACGAATCATAATATATTAATCACTATATAGAGCCCTAATCCTCAATTTCTGGCTTCTTTTTGTGTAGCAAGTTGTATATAGCCGTAGGAACAAGATGGGAGCACCTATGAGAGGACAGCCGTTCAAAAAAAAAAAAAAAAAAAAAAACCTATGAGAGGAGAATCCAACTTTTATGATGGCAAAAAAGAACACAGTTGCATAAAGATCTTGACAGTGTACCTTATTGATCACGATTCTCAAGCATATATAGATACATAAAAACTTATGTATAATGTCATATATATATTATACTATATATTATTTTTTAGAGTTAATGATTTTTGTTTTTCTTTTTGGTTTTTTTATTTTGTCTTCCACTAGCTTGTTTTGTCTTATAGTATTTTTTTCTTTTTATGCAAGTGCATATTTTTTTCTAATCGTGTATCATAACTTTTATGTCCTAAACTGAATATTTTTAATGTTTAGTTTCTAATTATAATATCGTTACGTAGTCTTTTGTATTTTTCTTTATGTAGTATTATAGCAATCTAACTACTTTGTACGGTAGCATCGTCTCTGCGGGGTTTTTTTTTCCAGAATTTTATCTCAAACACAATGAATTTAGCACATAGGTTGACGTATTGAGTAGTCTTTTAATTTTAACGTTGTTACCCAGTTTATGTATTTTCGTTCTCTTTATATGACGTTATAGCAATGCAATTGTAACGTTTAAGTCGTTATGTAGTTTTTTTCATCTTTTTTATATAACGTTATAACAATTCAACTATTTTATGTATCTACTGATCCACGTGACAAAGCACAAGCTACAAAATCTTGTTACTTTTAAATTAATAATATATAATATTATTACTAGATAAAAATAATATAAAATATACTAATAATATTTATGGCTACTATATATTTTCTCAAAACTTAGAGTAGTTAATTAAAAGATCATATAATATCAAATATCAAATATGTATGTTTCTAATTTACAACATTTATAAGCCTTTATCATCATCTCACCCCATTCATTCGGTATTCTCAAGTCTTAGATCGACCCAATCGATAAAAAAACACACGAAACACACGATATTTAAAATAAATCTTCAAGATATTATTGACAAACAAAGAATATATAACTTAAAAAACCTTGAATACAATTTTCTAATATACTAACCTAAACTCAGGTTCATATATATAAAAAATGATAATCCTAATTACTTGCTAACCGTAACTAGATTTCCGTTTTATCCGACATTCAATTATTGAAAAAATGATGATTCTTGAATTTGGTCTTTTGTGGAGAATCTAGAATTCAGTGTTAAACATGTTAGACATGCTTTCGACCGGGTCTCTTTACCGTCTAGTCAGTATGTTACGAGATGAAATCGTTTTGTCCCAAAATAAAGTTAATATTTTAGCGTGAAGAATTCTTTTGGATCGGCTTCCGGTTCGTTTTAACCTCAGTCTGTGAGGCACTGATATTGAAGACATCAAGTTTTTTTTTGTGGCCTTTAAGCGGAGACGATAGCTCATTAGTTCGGTTACTGTAACTTCTCTTATAAGATTTAGGATTTTATTGGGAAATGACTTGATGTGTCCGAGATAATTCCTTCGTCTCCAACGGCTTTGGCTGACATGGTGGATTATTTTAGAATGTCTTCGAAGAAGAAAGCTTTTGTGGAGTCCATTATCTTGGTGTCTTAGTGGGCTATTTGGTCTTTCATGAACAAGATGGTTTTCCAAGATAATTCTTTAAGGAACGACGAGATCATTGATTTTATTGTGCATAATTCTTATATTTGGTTTGTAAATAGAAATCGTAATTGTTCTATTAGTTGGACAGAGTGGTTGCTAAACGCTCTTCTTCTCATGTAATTTGTTTGTTTTTAGTCGTCTCTCTCAGCCGGCCACTACATTCATAAAATCTATACCGCTTCTAAAAATAATAATAATAATTAATTGGTGTAAAATTTAACCCTTCGAAGAACAAGAAAATAAGCTAGTTTGGAACGTATAATCTAAAAGAACCGTGTGAAATTGTGATACTACATTTGTCGGAACTTGTAAAAATAAAGTAATTATTTAAAAGCTCAAAAAAGGTCGATAGTAGCCTTTTCCTTAAAGCTAAAATTGACATATCAAAACTATTGAAGCATTACCACATCTTTAAGCTTTTGCGAAAGTGAATATTGATAAGTCTACTATGAAATTTTACATTAGGCATGCGCATAATTGATTAAATTTTACATTTTTAACTCGGCTTTAATTTATATTTTTTACTTTTATTTTGTTATTGGAAAACATATTGGTAAAATTTTGAGACACCAAAAGTATGTAAATATTGGTTTTATTATCATTTCTATATCTGCTAAACCAATATATCGTAATAGAAGTATACTAATTATATAATTAACTTAATCAGAAAAATGATTAATTGAGAGTTAAATTTATTTGTAAATATTGACCAAAACATATGTTTTAAGACATTTTAAAAGTAAATATAAATAAGATTATTGTTAATAACATAAAGCAATAATATACTTTTAGTCTTTATACAAGTATTGTTTTGATAATTAGAAGTTTTAACAAGTATAAAACACGTAGATGTAAAATAAGATATCATAACCAAATCAAGGGTGCGGGGATACTTTAATCACTAGATTCATTCATGATATTATGAAAAAGAAAACACTTTAATTACTAAAAATGGGTCGTTTCAAGACATTTCTTAATCCTAATAAAGCAATAAAATTTGTGGCACATGTCTCATTTATAAAGGTTTCACATCACCATCGCCATATGTCAAGCTCACAATCAATTACCAATTACCAATTTAGTAAATCATCAATTAAGATTAATTACCAATTTTGTCAAAACTAAAATTTTATTTTAAAATTTTGATAAAATTAATGTAGATTTGATTAATTTACTCAATAATAGTCTTTTTATAAAAAGTAACTTGTCAAACATAATAAATTTCTTAAATGTATTAAATTATTATCTAATATATTATAAGAATTATATATGAGTCTAAAATTTTCAAATTTTTGATCATTATCTTTTTCATCTGTATTTATCTAATATTATAAATCTATAAACAGACCGTGTAGTACACGGGTTACTAACCTAGTATAATAATATACACATAAAACAAAACATAAAATCTTAAAAAACAAAAAAAAGAAGTTTATATACATTGTACTTGAACTTTATTATATATCTAAAAAGTATAGAACTATAAAACTCTTATTTAGCTTCTAGAATTCGTTAAAATGAAAAGAAAGTCATCAGATAAATAAATTCATGGACAATAAGGGTGTCTATAGTTCTATATTTTTAAAGATGTCTATAATGAACCAATGAATATATATATATATATATATATATATATATATATATATATATTGTTGCTAATTTAGTATATATAATTAGATTAATTATGGATCGTATTGTCTTCTAACTTATATAGATCGGGTTCGGTGGTGCGGGGTAGTGCACGCCCGATTGATAAGGTTAGGGAGATCCAAGGGGGCAACCAGAGGCGGATCCAGAAAAAAAAGTTGAGGGGTACCGTTCAAAAAAAAATTCAACCATAATTCATAACGTTTAATTTTCTTTTAAACATAATTCATACAATGTAAACAGTGACGAACCCTGGAATATTTTTTATGGGGGTCGGAAATTTTTGGAATCTGTCATCCACCACTAGATACAATTTTTTTAGACAACTTAAGGTCGGCTCAGGTCACGTTACATGATAAAAGAACCCGGTGGCGAACCCAAGAAACTTTTTGTTGGCGGTTGAAATTTTTTAGAGTCTATTGTCTATAGCTATATATTAAAACTTATACAACCGTTTGAGTCAGGTCGGGTTACATAGCCAAATAATTACACATAAGACTGGATTAAATATCAACTATCTAAACTTTTACACCTTACTTCCCTTTTCTTCGATCAGCAATCCAAAATTCTCATGACTTAACATATATGTTAGCATTCATATAACTTGTTAAAGTCTTAGCATAGAATTTAATATTATTCTAAATATGTTTCATCCTTTAGACATACGTCCGTACATAGGTTAGAAAATAAAAAATAAAACTTAATAAATGAATAATAAATAAAACAAAATGCAAGTTCATACCCACATCCCCATACACCGACTAGTCAAATGTGTTGACTAGTCGAATGTTACCTGTAAAACTAAATCGGTTATGTTTAAAACGTAACCGTAAGAATTTTAATCTTTAAACTTCTTCGTTTTCTTTCTCTCGAAAGTTCAACGGTTAGCATAAAATATTTTTAGGGGTAGCGGAAAAATATTTTCAGGGGTAACGAAATATCAAAAACATAGAAAACATTAAAAAAATTACACATCGCGGTACAAGTTCAAGGGTAGCGAGCGCTACCCCTGCCTAAAGCATATGTCTGCCACTGGGGGCAACGCCTCCTTGGCGGGGGTTCGGGGGCAACGCCCCCGAGAGAGCGAGATCCAAGGGGCGGTAGCCCCTGGCGGGGTTTAAGGAGCAGAGCTCCTGGCTGGGATCGAACTGCCAGGACAGCTTGGTAATGAACAAAATGTATGTAAACTAATCAAATCGTTGTATGGACTTAAACAAGCACCAAAACAATAGCATCAAAACATTAATGATATGGTGTTGTCAAGTGGTTATGTTCATCATATATAAGTTGTAATTTACAATATAAGGTAATATAGGGAAATATACATACACTAACTTTATAATGTATTAGTAATAGCATATATAAAACTTATACAAATCCTTGGGTTATGGTTGTTAGTTACCAGTCGTTGACCTTAAAGTAATAGTCTGTGTACAAATTAGCACTTCAAAAAAAATTATCTCTATAACCTTTCTACTTTTAATGTTCTTTTTTTTTTCTTTCACTAACGAATTTTTATGAACGGCAATTCTATTCAACACCAACCATCAAGACCGACAGTAGCAAGGCGCTAGGACAACCCACCAAAACAAATACATCATACACATATTATTCCAATCAATCATCTTCCTGCATCTATTATTACACCAAAGAATACACCAACTTTTAATATTGCTTATCGCTCTTGAAATCGTCGGGTCTTTCCCATTAAACATCACCTCATTTCTTTCATTTCAAATGCTCCAACACGTGACGAGAACCACACCATAAATGAGGTCTTTCTTATCCCCGGAAATACCATCCGCCTCCTGCAACTTAAGCACGTCATTGAACGAAAACGCAAAAAAATCCGGTACCTTTAGCCACCTCGTAACCATTTGCCACACGGCAATTGTAAAACCACATCCGGTCAACAAGTGAGTCACCGATTCTTCCCCCACCATGCATAACCTGCAAGCCATCGATCCAACATGCACACCTCTCTTGCCCAAAGCGTCCAAAGTTGTTATTCGATCCATCTGAGCCCTCCAGGCCAACAAATTTACTTTCAGTGGGACTAACTTGCTCCGTATAAACTCATGTGCCCCATGCTCCTGGTCATAATTGGCCAATAAATCTCTCACCCCTTTGACCGAAAAGCCATGGCCAGCGCTATCCTCCCACCTCCACTACTCTTCCTCCACGGATTTAAACCCTCACCATATAAAAATGCTAAAGCTTATCAAATACCATGATACCACCAAGTCAAATACCCTTTGGTAAAACTTATCCTATAACCTTGTAATTAAAGAGTCACCTACAAACCACCTCTGTATAAATTTGCAATTGTTGGTTAACAAATATATAACCACCCACTTATTTTCTTTTAATGTTAACTTTTTTTCACTATAGGGATCGAACTCTAACCACTTGAAGATGTAAAGTTTTATCCAATACAAAATATCACTGGGCCAAATACCATTTGATAATAACGGCCACTTAGGGATCGAACTCTAACCACTTGAAGATGTAAAGTTTTATCCAATACTAAATATCACTAGGCCAAATACCATTTGATAATAACGGCCACTTAAATAATCTATCTAGTTTTGAGTACTTTTTCATGTCTATGTGCGATGCTTTTGGTATAATTAAATTTTAAGAAATTTCATATATCCCTTCCTATCGCGGAGAATTACATATATCTCTAAAACGTAAGTATTTAATTCATATAGTGTAATGATCTCAAACATTGTTTGGTGATATATGTATGTGTGAACAACCCCCCCCCCCCCCCCCCCCCCCCCCCTCTTTTTTATTTTATTTTTTTTTTTCATTTCTAGTTGTTATTTCATACAATATGAAATGCATGCATAAATTGAATGGACATAAATTAAGAAAAAGTACACTTAAATGAACTCTATTGCTATGTTATGTTTCTCTCCACTTCCAACTCTTCACCTACTTTTCATATACTTCTCTTTTGTCACCATTTGGTCTATTTCATCCATGACTCCTAATTTTGCAAAGAATAAATTTGACTTTGTTGTTCACAAGTTGTTTCTTTCTATTACCTAGTATTAGACATTTAGTGCTTCAAACACCTGCTTAGTGCTTTAGTTGGATCCTAGTAGCACACCCCTCTCATGAAAACCATGTGAGTAGTGTTAGAGGAATACAATCACAAGCTCTAGACATGAAAGCAAAATTTATTTGTTTTGAGGAATTAAAAAGATATCTAATGAATGCTCTAGGATTTGAATATATTTCCCCTAAGGCTATCCGTAATGGGGCTTGAAAAGCCCTTTCGTGCCCCTTTAGCGCCCTTCTCACGCCCCCACCCACTACAGTGGGGCGCTAAACTCGAAGGGGGGGGGGGGGGGCGCTAGATCTTTCACGCTGCAAATGGGAGAGATTGTGGAAGAAATATACCTGTTTCTCACGCCCCAACCCACTACACCTCTATTTTTTTCAAGCCCTCATGCCATGTCACATGCCACATGTCACTTCATGCCCACATGAAGGGCTTGAAAAATCTCAATCACTACACATAGCCTAATAGATAGAACGAAAACAGATGTGACCGCTTGTTATATACATGAGTGGACAAAGTCGGCAAGTGACAGGTGGAAAAGGGTGCTGATGTGGCTGGAATTAATTAAAATATATCCTGAAGTTCTTCGACCGTCGTTAATTAATGTTGCCAATGTTGTCACGGGTTATAAACCTTGTAGTATTGTATCCCATGATTAATGTATAGGAGGATCCTCTTTTTTTACCACTAGTCCTAGTGGTATACGCGATGATGAGATGACTCGTAACCATAAGGTCACGAGTTCGAGTCTTTGAGCTAACAAGTTTTTCCTGGAACTGGTTGACTGATGGGTTTGGACGTTGATGATGGTCTTTTGCCATTGGGCTTCTCGTTTAGTTGGTCGTTCAAAAAAAAAAAGAAGGATCCTTTTGCTAGCTTCCCAATGATCTAGTTTTGGCCATTCCATAAATCCGTTGGAATCAGCCTAACGATATATAGCATATATCTCACATGTTGGATTACCTACATGTGTATTTGAAAACCTTTCTATATATCGATCTTCTAAATCTTGATATCTTATTATCTTTGTGAATATACCTTTCTTTACTCATCGTAACATAAAACCTATAAAACTAATATGAAAACACAAAATTTCATTCCAAAAAATAGCTAATGCAACTTTTTTATCGACAAAAATGTTGCATTAGACCTAATGTAACATTTTAATTGAGGTTTCATAGAGAGACACTCTGTACTTTTTTAAAACACCCAACCTAGACGTCACATATAGATCTATATGTGACATCTCAGTACGTGGTGAGAAACTTACTCTCACGTTGAGCTCCAAATATGAGGGATGTTTTTGATTTTTTTTCATTACTTTTTTTTTACTCTCACGTTGAGCTCCAAATGTGAGGGATGGTTTTGATTTTTTTTTAATTATTATTTTACTCTCACCTTGAGCTCCAAACGTGAGAGATGGTTTTGTTTTTCTTATCATTTTGCTTATGTTACCACTTTTTAAAATTTTCTTTTATTAAAAATATATGTTTACATTGTTTTGTTCAAGAACTACAACTCTCTGCCGAACCGTTTGAAAATGAAGCAAAGTGAAAACATGTTTAATTATTATATTTCGTATAGTACAAATACATAGACCTTATCGACACACACGCATCAAGCAATATACATATGGGCAAAAAATAAAATAAAAATATTTTTATTTAAATAACTACTTATCTTTCACTAGTTTAAAAAATAAAAATAAATTATTTTAAATATATTGACGAATGTATATGAAATTTAAATTTGATTTGAATATATATGTTATTGTCAAGTCCTGGGCTGAATGAGAGACGGGTTGTCAAAGAACCAATAAGACTCTGGAGGCCCGGACCTTGGCTGCTGAGAACCTGAAGCATCAGTTGGAGGATGCGAAAGAGAAATTGATGGTGCAGATGGATGTCATGAAGCATCAGGATGATGAACTTGCCTTTGCCCAGTCAAGTATTGCAACTTTTGATAAAAGATGACATCAATGAAGATAACTAAAAGTATGAGAGTTATTACAATGAGGTTGGAGATTTTTTCCGGGTGGAAGATCGATCCTCAAATGAGGTGTGCACAAGTCTATGTATGGACTATGGAGCAACTATAGGCTAAAACCCTAAAAGGATATCTTCACTTGGGTCTACTAAATTGGACCGCTCAGGTTTACGCCTTACTCTTTGTGCCTTATAGGCTTGTAAAAATCAGATTCGTATCTTTTCAGTTATATATGAAATTAGCCTAAGTTATATATGAAATTAGCCTAAGAATAATACATGACCATGTTTTTTTGTTAGTATATACAATGTTGTAAAAGTCGTTCTAGGCGGCTAATTACTCTCCGAGTAGTCGCTAGGCGGAGAGTTGCCGATGCGCTTTTGCTATAATCCACCTAGGGTAGACGTACTCGGTCAACCTTGATGGTTGGTGGTCAACATCGGGTATAAGTGGTCAGAAACCGCATTATACTGTTATCTATATTAAATTAAAAAATTGGATTCACCACTATGCAAGACTGATTGCTCTTGATTATTAAACATTTATTAATATATATTAATGTTCATGTATTTTGCTATAAAATTAGTAATTGCACATGTATATATTTTCTAGAGATTTATTTCCTTTACAATTACCATGTTAGAGTACTCCCCCAGTACTCTCTACCTAGGCCCGAGTTTTCGTAACTTCTAAGTCAATCGACCTCATAATGCATAACGAGTTATATAATTAGATTTATGAATATAATAATAAAATATTCCCTTAATTTCATAAACTAGATTTTTTACATAGATGTATTTTGAGTAAACTATTATTAATTATTTTCATCTATGTGGTTTCTTAATTTTAACCATTTTTCTGTACAGTTGTTTAATTTTTATCATTTCGGTGCTCAATGTTTCATTTTCATTTCACACACAAGTGATTAACAATGTTAGTCATGGTGTTGTTGTCTTAATTCATTTGACCATGATACCCTTATAAATAAAAATCAGAAGAAAATTATAAAATAGATTAAGTCCAACTAATTATCTCCCTCTTTCTCAAGTCTATCTTCTTCCCTATCTTCATCTACAACCGACGAAACCCTCCTCTTTGATGGAGACTTATGTTCAAAACCTTAGAGTTGTGTAATTTAAGAAAAATGTTGTGTATGTTAGTATTTTTTTTATAAAAAAAAACAACGGCACCCTGATACTCCCTAAACCCCTCTCTTTCATCTTCAATCGACTGTTGACTGTTTCGCTTTTCGTCCCCTTTTCTACTATTCATCCAACATACGAGGCGCTCTTCAAATACTCTTCAATTTCCCACAAAATCAATCAATTGAGAAGATATAACAACAAGATCATATATAACAACAATCACTCCATTGTTAACACAATTTTACGTTATTCAATAGTTTAACTTTGATTTTTTTTTTTGAATCATAGTGGGTTCTCCAAATGCGATGGCGATGGTGATCATGACAACCATTTGAAGCGATGATGGAGCGGTGGTCTTGGTGGTTGACGAGTTGAGATAGTCAGAATTCTTGAATGAGAGAGGGGTAGAGATATATGTGTATTTTTTTCATTTTCTTTTCATATTTTTTATTTGGTAAGGGTAGTTTTGTCCTTCCACACTAAGTTAATAGGAAAAATAGACGGGTGTTAGTGAAATGAGTTTGATTGAAAAGAAAATAAAATCTTAAGGACCGAAATGGTAAAATTTAACTATTGAACTAAAATATTTAAAATCAACAAACCACACATATGAAAAATAATAATAATACTAATAATGATAATAATATTAAGGAAAATTGGATTTTAATAATACGAATTATCACTCATTGGCCGATAATAATACGAATTATCACCTTGGCACACAATAATACCAATTAACCATTCCGGTCTCTAGAATGATACACCGTTAGTTTTTCATTAACATCGTTAGTCTCTTGCTGACGTGGAACCCTCCAAATCAAGCCACGTCAGCAAACTACTAGGCCACGTCAGGTTCCACGTCAGCAAGAGATTAACACCGTTAGTGAAAAACTAACGGTGTATCATTCTAGAGACCAGAATGGTTAATTGGTATTATTGTGTGCCAGGGTGATAATTCGTATTATTATCGGCCAATGAGTGATAATTCGTATTATTAAAATCCAATTTTCCTAATATTAATAATAATAATATTAATAATAATAATAATAATAATAATAATAATAATAATAATAATAATAATAATAATAATAATAATAATAATAATAATAATAATAATAATAATAATAATAATAATAGTTTACACCACTTCATGTCTTTCATGTCTATGTAAAAATCGAATATAGACTCGATGGAAATTTAGGGTTCAATATTAAAATCATAAAAATAAAAATGATAAAGTTGCTCTTAAGATCAAAAAGTTGAAGTCCGTTTATGATGAATTAGTGTAGTTTATTTAGTGTCGATTAGTCGTTGAAAATACAAACTGAGACCCCTGAATAGTGAAGGTGGAAGAACCCCGTACGTATCATCACGACTGACGTAGGAATGACGTCCAAATGCTCATGTGATCGAAGAAATAATAAAATATGAATGTTATATAATATAAAATATTAAACTAATAAAAAAGCAAATAACGATAAAATATAAAGTATTACATCCTTGTAGGCCCATGATGATTACGGTGAAGAAAAACATTAAAAACAAACAAAGAAATTCTGTAAGGCATGAACACTAGGTCCCTTCTTCATCTTTAATTTACTTGTTATATTTATTTGTCGGTCCGATTGCAATTATTATTCTAACCGGTCCAAAATAATAATTATAATGTATAGATTTTATAAAATAATTATCATTTGAACTATATGTAATAGTTAGTGAATATGAGCTAAATTGAAGTCACGTATATGTGGAACCATATTTACACTCGGTGAAAGGATATAGTGGTTTGTGAGTATGATTCGTTATATTAGAGTTGGTGCAATTTTTGTTCATAAAATCTGATCAAAACGTCACGATTCATCACATTTTCTAAACCTCTAGCATGTTATGTCACCCACTTTTTTTCAAAGCATTACGTCTTTAAAAGTGACAGTAAATAACTACTCTGATAACTTTTCTAATAATGGGTTGTGTCGATGATGTTCTAGGTGACTATCAAGGTAGAGAAACAATATCCTTGGGGATTTTTCTTGGTATGTTTTTTTTGTTATCTATTGATGATTTGATGTTTTGTATATGGGAGAGAAACAACATACTTCGTATATACACTCTAAACTATTGATTAATTACGTGGTGTAAGTCGGATTCCCACAACTAATATATGCACTAAAGATGTTAAATAACAACGGGGATTGTTGGTCCAGTGGGAGAGGCTTTACCTCAGAGTAGCTTATGGGTCTAGTTTCGAAATAGCATGAGAAAAAATTACCATTAAAGGAAATTAAAGATGTTTAATAATCAGTGATGATTTTATCTATTTGCAGATTGTACGGCCAGAATGTTAGAATCTCTACAAAAGCTCACTCACTTATCATTGCCTTCCTCATAGAATGATAGCCTAAGTTTAGCATTCAATATTGCAACTCGGTATCTAAGGTATGTATTCAATAACCTAACTCTACGGGTCTGTTTGGTATGAGGTAATGGAATAAGTGAGAGAATTGAATGAGCTAGGGAATGGAATGGTCGAGTGAGTGGAAATGAATCATTATCATTCCATCATTATGTTTAATTACCATATGGGAATGAAATAAACCATTCTTTCGTATTGTTTGATGGTTAGTAGAAGCGAACTAATCGAATATAATTTACTAATATTTCCATTTAAAATTAATATCATTTGTTTTATATTTATATTTTTCATTTTTTAATATTTATTTTTCATTTTTCATTTTTATTAAATAATTTAATTTATATTTTTTTTATTTTATTTGTTTTTTGTTTTCTATTTTTCTAAAGTATTTTTATCTTTATTATGATTTTTGTTTTTACTTATTGTATTATTTTTATTTTGTATTTATTTTATTATTTTATTATTATTTTTATTTTTTGTATTTTTATTTTTTCGTTTTTTTACATTTTATTTTTTTCCATAAAATTTTAAAAAGAAATGTAATTAGAAAAAGAAACTTTTATTCCATTCCTTGAAAAAGTCGGAAAAACCACCACTCCTCTATGTAATGAAAATCTTTAAAAATTGAAGGAATCGCATTCCTTATGTAATGGTTCATTTCATTCTAATGTGTTACCAAACATTTCATCTTTTATTCCGATGTAATGACTCATTCCATTCCACCCTCAATTCCTGCATACCAAACGCTACCTAGGAGTGACAAATCTTAAATATTTAAATATAAGGGTCAGAGATTACTTTTTATGGGAGTCGCTTTTTTGATGCTTGGATTTTTAACAAGATGACATCAAAATATTTAGGTCGAGTCGGTCTCCTCTGATCCTCACTAGCATTTGCCTAGCATTTGTGGTTGGTTATTGTTGTGAAGTGTGATTAAGACTTAGAGGCCCAATTCTGTATGTAGCATTCGCCTAGTAATTTTGTTGTGTTAAAATTATTGGTATGGAGGATTTGATTGAACTATTAATTAATTATAACTTATAATTTTTGTTTGTAATTGTAATGTCGAGTTAAGAAATTGTTGGAACCTTATAGGTAACAAGTGATTATGCTCGTAGTTTGAGAACAAACAAAGTTTTATTGATAACATTGTAACTTAATGAAGGATTCAATGTAAATGTATTCGTTAGTTATATTTTTTGAACTGTAAAAATCCGGTTATCCAAGTGTCTCATTATGACAAATGATATTACCCACGACACGTTATGATCATAATCCGTGTGAGTAACCAGGATCCTCTGTGTTGCACATCCATCCCAGAGGAAACTAACTACCCAAAGGTTCACTGTGGTAAAACTAGGGGTGAGCAAAGTCGGGAAACCGAGAATCCCGACCCGATTCCTGACCCGTCCCGATTCCCGACTTCTAGAAAAAAACTGACCGCATCCCGACCGAAAACCAAAGTCGGGTAGTCGGTCCTTATATACTCGGTTTCTGTCGGGATTTCTCTATTTCCCGAGACCGACTTTTCAACCCACTTTTTTTTATGTTTTCCTGCCTATTTGTAGCCCGATTCCTACCTATTTGAACCATGTATACATATGTGGAGTATACCATATAAACACAATGTGGAGTATACCATATAAACACAATGCGGAGTATAAGCAAAACAACTAATTTATGTGAACCATGTATACATATGAACATATCTCATTAAAGACTAAAAACTCATCCGTATAAAGGAAACTTGTAATAGGTATTTGTTTGGTACATGTTTACTACATGAAGGTTGAAGCACCACAACAACTAATTTCTAGGTGACTAAGTTTCATTCTTCATCCAAATATCTAATCATAAACACCACAACAACTAATTGAGAGATGCACTCACTTGTTAACAACATAGATGCAATTACTTGGGTTAACAACAGAAGTCAAGATCATATGAGAGGGAGGAGACTAGGAGAGTAGAAGCCACGATGTGGTGATTGTTTGAAAGAGAGCAGAAGACGTCGACAATAGGGATAGTCCGGAGAGACAGGAGAAAAACGATCCACGATGATCGAATATTCAGTTTCCTATTGTCGTCACACCAAATATTCACAGTAATTGGGTTTGGGTCCAAGAAAATCTCAAAATCAATACTCCTTTTCGGCTGGGGTGCTGGGCTACTAAAGATTTAAACTAGTGAGCTTTCATATAAGATCGGGAATTCGGGATTTGCAATCGGTCTTCGGTCAATCCCGAGACCGAGACCGAATTCTGCAAATAGTAGGGACCGAAAAAAATACAAACTATCTCGGGTCGGTCCGGTACTCGGGAAATATCGGGACGGGAACTCGGTTTTTTTCGGGATCCCGAGATTTTGCTCACCCCTAGGTAAAACCTCTGACTCACCCCTATAATATTCTACATTTTTTATGTCAGGTGAGATTTGAACTCTTGACTTCAAATTTGAAGGCAAATGGATATCCAGTCCAGCAAATGGCGGGGGACTATTCGTTAGTTATATAATGTTGAAAATTTATAGTAATAAATAGCATTGTTCTGTGTTATGAAAATTAAATTATATTAATTCCAATTTTTTACTGTTGGCTAATAATAATTCCACTTTTAAATATCCTAGTCACCAGTTCCTACTTTCAGTGTAATTTTTTTTGGACCCCAGTTATATTTTTTTAACTCCGTTAGATAGCGTTGCCATACCCTCCTCCTTTACTCAGTTCTGAAAGATCCACATAATCCACCAAGTTGTGAAACAAATAGTCTCAATCAACACTTTTTTCTTAGCAGGAAGACACGAATCGTCTAGCAGGTTCATCATCATATTAAGGAACAAGGCATAATACAATCCAACTTCAACCACACTGCAATCGAATTCCCTTCCTTCTTGACAATGACACACGAGCCGAAAAAACATTAGAAGAACTTTCAGCCTAAACCTCACACATGGAGATTTGTATATGAGGGATATTCAAGCCTTTGAGACTCGGATTAAAACAGCTTGGGACTTTATCAAGAAGAATTCTTCAAGCAAGAATGTTGACCTTTATTGGAACAAATCTATTCCATCTCGTAGTCGACGGAAGCACCGAAATTGTTTTTTTTTTCGTAGTCGACGGAAGCACTGAAAGGGTGGCCCCTTAGTGGCTTTTCTAATCTATTTCACCACGAAATTCGTTTCACCTTCAAAGTTCCACATCCACAAATCGCGATAATCTAAGAAAGAAATAACTTCAATCAATGAATTAAGTTCATAGAACTGAGATTCCTCAACACAGCCTTTTAGAGGGCGCCACACCGCCAAGCCCACCCGACACCGACTCTCCTATCCGCCACCGGGCAATACTCATCCCAGTCCAGACAGAATAACCATTTGAACATAATAGCAAAGATAATATTATCTAACCAGAATCAACACAATTTGTCATCGCCTCAACTTCGGACGAATAGAGGATAAATGGATGATCTCCATTTCGTGAATAAGGGCAATAGACTGTCATATACGTTACCATACTCCTCCTTTACTCACCTTGTCCGAATCAAAATTATGACCATGGATTTCTTTCATCATTTTTACCCAAGTAGCACCCAGATTATTAACAAACCTCCAGCGCTACTTGTATAAAAGAGCCAAGTTCATCGCATCAAGGCTACCACTCCCCAACCAACCATGTTTTTCCTCTGAAAGGATAGATTTCCAGTTGACCCAAGCTAATTATTTCAGGTCCGCGTCACCCTCCCAAAGGCCAAAAGAACTTTGATGTGATGGATTCCAGCAACTTTGCAATTTTCATAGGAACTCGGAAAATGGATAAAAATAAGAGCCCACTAAACCCAAGACGGAAGAAACGAGGATCAGAAAATAATCAAATGCAAGTTTTATAAATAAAAAAAAAATACTAGATATCCCATTGTACACGTTAGCGAACAGACTTTGTTTCGAATGCAATGAATTAAAAGTAAGATTTTAAAAACGAAAATTTTGTTTGTTCTCTTGACCGGGCCGGCACCACTTCAGAAAATATGAGGCCTTTGCCGTGGGCCCATGAATTTTGGAAGCCCATTGTTTTCAGGAATGTTTTATACACAAGCTTAAATCTTAACGTTGGGCCACTATTGAACTATTGAACCATTGAACCATTTAAAATGTGAGAAAAATGGCTAGCAACACTTAACGATGGCAATCAAAGTGGTCTCGAGGAATTAGGGCAATTAAAATGTGTGGGCAATTAGTGTGCTAACTGGTTTAATTAGATTAAATAGTTATTAGTTTAATTCACTTATCTCATTGATTCAATGCATAAACTTATTACTTTATTATTGTTGGTCTTAAATCCGAATAGAGGATGAGAGAAACCTATGTCACATTGGTTAAATGGAATACTACAAAAAAAAAAGCTATGTAAAAGCAACAATATGAAACTAAAATTTAAGAAATCTTTTTTGTTAAAGAATAAAATATTCTACACAAAATCTAAAGGAAAAGAAAAAAAATAAGTTATCAAAGCATGGAATAAAGAATAGTACGCACAGAAAAATGTAAAAAAGGTTCTACTTTATAAAGCATGTGTAAAAAATTATAAGACAAAGTTCTATTTGTTATATATAGAGGGTTTCATAAGAATTTCAATCCGACATATATTATCAAATATTATTAAGCATTTTTATTTATTTTATGTATGATGTCCATCCCAAATTCTCAAAATCATTAAAGTTATATAAATGTTTCTATCGAAGTTGATTAGGATGATGTTACATTGGTTCATATCATAAACATTAGTTAAACAAACTAACATATCACTTGAACATTATCTAACTAAAGAGTCTTAACATTATATAACAGAAGAGTCCAACATTATAATATATTCTTTTAACAATATATTTTAAAACTAAACATGTTTTTTTTTTTTTGGTAAAAGGAACACATCTATATGAACTTATAGAAGAAAATGTCATCGTGTAAAGAAAATAAGTGCATTCGCTTGTGTTTTTTTTATATTGAGTGGTTCATATCTTTTATATTATTTTTAACGGGTAAATTGTTTTAATAAAGACGGAATAGCAAGTAACTAATCAAAAATAAGTTACACGTCTATAAATGTGTATTGTAGGCACTTGCTGTTGTGAATCGATCATTCCTGACGCTTCAAATAGTCCAGAAGGTGTAAAAAAAAATAACCGTTCCCAAAAGCTCTTTTTATTTATCTTTCTTCCATACAGATTCATCAAGCAACTTCGTAACGAAACTGGTTGACGGTCAGACGGAAACGTACAACCTAACCACGCTCCGACTCTATTCCATACAGGAATTTTTCGAGCATAATCCCATATTTGGAAAAATTAAGCTAGTAACTATAAGTGATTTAATGGGCTTAAGTTGCAATAGTGATTACTGATTAGATTCACCGTCTGTATTTGTTAATCTTCTTTGGGCCTTGATTTTTAAGCCTTGGGCCTTTTATTTTTCTCTAGCAAGGCCTACACGCAAGATGCAAATAAAAATAGGTTGTGCCATTGTGGTAGGGATCTAAAAATAAAAGAATTCAGATGTGCTTCTTGGAATATCTTCAAAATGAGTCATGGTCCGATTGTTCATGATATCTTATTTTTAGCAAATGAATATAGAGCGTATATATGTTTTCCTTACTAATAATACGTCGCACGATAGCACGTTAAAATGTTACACACATGAATAAAATTCTAGGATTATGTTAGAGATCAATGTGACTAGATAACGTTGTACGCTGCATCGTTGATTAAGTGCAATTGATTGTATTTCTAAAAGAGATGGGGTTATGAAAAGCACATATAATACACTTTCCTTTCTTTATAAATTATTTGATTATTTATAATTATTTTTTGGATGAGGGTCGAACACTTGAACCTATTCGATAGTGAGACCCTTGACATGTTACATTAGAGCATGGTGATTAAAATCTTTATGATTTTCTTTCTAATATTTTGATATAGTAATTTCAAAATAATTTTTTTTACTCAGTGAAAACGTCTTGATTAATCTACAAGATGACTTATTTCGTTGCAAATATCATATCCACAAATGATAGGTTCATTGGAATAACAAAAGTCCATCTCGTTAGGTATTTAGTGAACATGTCCTAATTTTTTTAGAACATTAACAAATGCTCCGAAAACTGTGAGAGTATTAAGAAAATTAAAAAAAAAAATCATCTAGAATTCCTAATGGCATTTTTAAGTAACAAGCTAATTCTACACAAAATTCCTCATATCATATTCTAGTTGAGCTCTATATGCTTCTTCTCTTTCATCACAAGTATATAGGTTTTAAAGTTGGTAAGTTCAATAATATTTCCAAGGGTAAAATAGTCATTTAAGCTATAAATTGTTTGATGCTCTGTGTTAAATCAAATCTTATGTATGGGGTCACCTATTGCTGTTTATAGATTCATGTTGTCCCCTGACTTCTATCCAGATCAAAAAGTATTTTGTTTAGATTATGACATCCATTTTCACAAGTGTGCAATTCACTTTGTTATCTTTCAATTCTGCAATCACTTTCAAGATTTGCGATTCTTCCAATTATTTATGTTCTTACTTCTAAGTTGGTTCAAATCAATCTCAAATAAACACAAACATAACTACAATAAAATAAAAAAGTACAAGATTGTAATATTTATTAATGGTTTTAGGAATGACTACAAGGTGGCATGCATGAGGATGTTCGTTATCACGGGAGCATACAGTAAGATCCAGAGGGGGGAAGCCCCCATTGAACTTCAACATTCTTTCTAATTTTTCTAATAAAATAGTATAAAAAAAATTGACTCCTATTAATTTCAGTTATCACATATTGCCGATAATAATCTCAGTTTTGATTTTTTTCCCACAATAATCCCACTTATAAACATATTGGCCTATATTGATATGCCGTTAACGAAACACTAATGTCGTTAGTTTTTAGCTGAATGGACATCCACATAGGATCCTATGTGTCATATTTTAGCTGTGACTGGACATCTACATTGAACTTTTAATGATCTTATTGTTTGTTTATTTTGTGTGCTTAATTACTGGATTCAAAATTTGAGTCTATATACACATGCGTGCATAGTTTTACATGTGCTTCAGGGGTGATATAATGTTTTAGGTAAAAAAAATTATGAAAAAATGACACCTAGGATCCTATGTAGATGCTCACTCAACTAAAAACTAACGTCGTTAGTGTTTAGTTAACGACTGATTAATATAGGTCAATACAGGGGCGGACCTACTTGGGTCCCAGAGGTAGCGCCCGCTACCCCTGAACTTTTACCCCGACGTGCAATTTTTTTTTTTAATAGGTTTTCGGTTTTTCGCGACCCCTGAAACAAATTTTTCGCGACCCCTGGAAGAAATTTTATGGCTTTTACTTAATAATATGATCAAAAGCCCCTTAAAAATATGATTAAAAGCCCGTTAACTACCTAAAAAAAAATTTCGGAGGCGCTGCCCCCGAACCCCCGTTAGTCCCCGCTACCCCTGATATTCTTTCATGGATCCGCCACTGGGTCAATATGTTTATAACCAGGATTATTGTGGGCAAAAATCAAAACTAGAATTATTATCGGCCAATATAGGAGCCAATTTAAAAAAAAAGATATATGTGCTCCCTTTTATAAAAATATGATAGGCCCATTTTACCCTTACCAAATATATAAAATGCATCAAAATATGTAGATATGCATCTTTAGTCTTTTCATAATGAGAGTTTGGATTTATAATCATTGTGTTTGTATGAGAAAACCTTAAAAGTTTGAATTTTTTATATATATAGTTTAACATAAATTTTTAACGTGACAAGATTTGATCTAATCCATTATAACTTAACCATTTTTTCCCCACTCAAAATAAATTCTAAATCCGTCACTGTTTGGTATGGTCCATGCCCTATGCACCCTTCACGCACCACCGAGGTGGTGTTTTACACCCCCACGTCACCATCTTCCTCTTCACAAATTTATTCACGGATGCTTGTGACTCCGCGTAACACCACACCACTTTTTACACCTCTCTGACCGCCACATGGTGGACGGGTGGAGTCGTGGACCATAACACTAGGCGTGATGGAGTGGATTTGGGATTAGGGAGCAGACAATAATTAAGAATTATAACTTGCTATTCATTGGACATATAAACTAACTAAAATTGGTGCAAATGTAAAGATTTAAAATGCATTAAAATGTTTCTCGAACACAAACAATTACTTTCCCATCGTTTGGCCATGAAAAGTTTCTTTCGATGTGGATCCTTTGGTTCAATGATTGTACTATGTGAATACAACACAACATGTAATTTTGTTTTTTAGTGTCACTGATGAATAGATAAACAAACTATCTGAAAAGGTTCCATGGAGGTTTTAAGCATACGGTATAGGGGGTCAATAATGCTAAATCAGTTAAATATATATAAATTATAAACCTATCAGGATAACTATTGATTAAATCGAATTTGCACTCAGAACTATTTTGAAAAAGGTAAATATTGCGATAACACACCCAAAAAAAAAATCTAAAACGAATAGTTTACTTTTTCAATCTTAAACCTTTTTAACATATATATGAAAGACGGTATAAATGTAATATTTATTGGTTTTTCTCAATATAAAGCGTTAAAAGTAGTGACTATACGATTTAAAAGTAGTGATTATAGCAACTTTTATTATGGTGTAGTGGTAGGAAGCATGTGTTCTCTACTTGAGACACATGGTCGATTCTTACGGGCAACACTTTGGAAGGGGCATTGGCGATGAGGGGAGACTTGAGACTGAAATGTCACAAATTCGATCCCTAAGCTCCCAGGTTTTACTACCCGGTCGCTGGGAGGTGGATTTTTCCTGGAATGAGCTCAACTGGTGTAAATAAACCCCGGGTCTTTCGGGGCATTCGTTGGTCGTTCAAAAAAAAAATAGTGATTATATCATTAAAAGTCCGTCTATGGAAAAAAATAAATGGGGTTCAAGTTGGGCTAAAGTGTTTTCTCACCTATTGTGAGTTTTCTGATAGGGAACGGAGATGATCAGGTAGGTTGGTAATGCCCATGTCAATGATCCAAACTTGTCGTTCAAAAATATATATATAATAGATATTTTCTTAATGTTCTTTAATTATTTATTTATCTAATTTTTTTAATTATTTGGTTATTTATTTTTGTAAGTTCTTTAACTATTTATCAAGTTCCTTGTTGTTAAAAAAGACCCAGGTTCGAGTTTCACTCAACCACTCTGTGAGATATTGATGGGCAATGAAGGATTGGCTTTGTGCTTGATCTCGATTCGCAAGGGAAGGTTTACGTACTTGCCCGGTTCCCGTCCAATGATGTAAATGGGGTGCTTCTGGGTTACCTCGCTATGAGGTTTGAACTCGGGATAGTGAGTAGGTCCAGGCTACCAGTCCCGATACACTACTGAACCTAATTGTCATTAAAAAAAAGTTCTTTTACTATATGATTGTTTTATTATATAATATAGTTATTTAATGGTGATGTGAAAATATTAAAGCTACATGTGGGAATGATGAATATGTTATCGTTATGGTCATCATTCTCATATATAAGCTTAGTTAGTATGTCAAATCACCTTTTCATTTATCATTTCCACGCGTAACCTCATTTTTTATATTTTTTTATCTCAAAAATTAATTCTTTTTTATTTATAAAATAATATGAATAATTAATAAAAATAAATAATTAATAAAGCTTGCATTAGATTAAAAATAAAATTACATAATTAAAATGACAAATTGGAATTAATTAATGTGACGCCCATTCCTAGACTTGGCTCTAGAAGGAGTCACACATCGGATTTACTCATGAACACAAGGTAATAACAGAGATAACTAAGCAGCGGAAATTTTAAACTTTACATAAATTATGCTTTTAGCCTTTTACTTTTCTGTTAACTATTTAACATGCATTTTCACACGTTTAACTAATTAAACGTATTTCCACATATATATTCATCAAATGAATATTTTACATGCAATCATACTATCCAAACACACTTTTACACATATATTCAATATAACGTAATCACGTAAAGCCATTTTCTCCCGGCTATCCTCTATTTCTACCATATTAACGTTTAGCTATGTTTTTCATGTTAACATCATATATATCAATTATCTTTGATATAAAACATGTATCTACCTCATTTCCTTATTTCATTTATCAATCAACATGTGTATTATCGTCTTTTATCGATTTATTACCCGATAATGGGTAATCATGCATTTTTTACACATTTTGTCACGTTTAGCTATCTAACACATATATCATATGTACTAATCACATTAGTCATGTATTTTCCCAAATTTTGGGATGTTACAATTAATTTCAAATTTTATCAATTGGCCGACATTAATCCCAAGTAATGAAATGTTTGCTACCAGGGCCCAACTTTTAACCTATTTTTCCACATCAATCCTAAACTAAATGAACACTAACGTAGTTACTTTTAACCCTAAAGACTTTTTGTTTTATTTTTCTTATGAAGATCTTATTTGAGCTTAAAACTTATATAAAAAAAATAGGGGTGAGCATCGGGACATTCCCGGACCTACCCAGCTTGTCGCGACCCGAAACCGAACTCGTCAAATGCAAAAACAATTTCCCGAGAACCGATATACGAAATGAAACTCGGGATGGGAAATTTTCAGGATACCGGGTCTTGTTGGCGGGCCGACTCATTATCCCGAAATTTCGCAATTCATATCAATCTGACCTATTTTTTTTTTGTGTTTCTATGTAACTTTCTTTGCATATTAACAGATCATTATGTGTGTACATTTTCTCTCCATTTTTTGTGTGCTTCTATGTATTATCACTTTCTCTACATCTAGCCATTGGTTCCTCACGAATTCAAAAACTTAGTTTTGTTAAAGACATGTAGAACATCTCTCTAATCTTTACACATTCATAAAATACTACTTTAGATGACATTTTTCTCATATTAGTTATGTTCCTTATATATTTCACTTATTTCTCTAATCTTTCATACTTTGGAAGGAGTCTTGGAACTGAATCGCGATTGATTTGGAATGGAGTGATCGATTTGGAATGAGTCTTGGAACTGAATTGCAATTGTCTTAGGTGGAACTGAATATACGTGATTCGTGATCGTGATTGTGTATAATCATATGTGTGTAGAAGGACTTTGCAAGCCTAAATAATCTAATATTTTATTAGATTATTAGTAATATTAATAATTAATTATTTATTTAAATCGAGATTAGCGGGACAAGGTTTAACTTCGTGGGTCGGACGTGTCCTGAGCCGAATCCCGCCAAAATGAATTATCATATCCCGAGTACTAACCTACGAAATCAATTCCGGGTCGGAACGGGAAATTTCAGTTCAGGTTATCGGTATTCCCGGGACGTTCCCGGTTTCTACACACCCCTATAAAAAAAGCTTATGATTCCATGCTTATTTCATCTTCACATCACAACCTTAAAAAAAGGACCCACCACCACCACCACCACCTTATTGTATTTATTATTGTAACTTGAATGTTGAATGACTTTTGTCAAGTAAAATAAGTTTACCAATTATATATTTTTATTCAGTTTTTGCAAAGAGTATCAAGTTTATAAAACAAACAATCTAATAATTTTCAGATTGCAAACTTTCAGACCACATCTAGTTTATGGTGTAATTTAAAAAAAAATAATAATGTCGTATCTAAAAGTTATGAAGGTTTAAAAAATGGGGAGAATTTAATAAAAAGTCAAAAATACCCTTCCATCTTTAATTTTCTTTAGTTTTTCTCTTTAATTTACCTAGGAAAAATTTAATCCATAGATCTTCATTTAATTGAAGATCTAATGGCTATGATTCATTCTTATCCTTCTTATCCAAACTAAACTTCTCACAATAACCTCACACTAGGTTACTTTCACCTTGACATCTAATTAAACATTTGCTTATGAATGTGGTTAAAGTGTAAACTCTAGAACTAACATATTTAGTTTAAATCCTACAAAATATAAATTTGTTGCTAAAAATAGGGAGAGGATGTTTATGATTGCGTTTCAAAGTACAACATAAATGGAACACCTTAATAAAAAATAATGATTATTAATATTATAAAAGAAAAAAATAATTTTTGCATGGTTTATATATTTATATAAAACAAAAGATAACAACTCAAATTTCATATTTGATTAGGTCATGAACATCTTAAAACTTTTGCTAATGCTTCATCAAATTTAAATAATTTGTTGTTCTTGGTCTAATGCTTACCTCTTGTACTCTCCCTTTAGTTTTCTTTTAGAAAAGGAACTTTTATTTGTATCATACGAGATAGCTAGCGCATCCACACGTTGTAGCGAGTGGGGTGAACCAAAAGACTTTCATAATAGTCATTAACATATTTTCTATTAATACAAACATATAGTCTAATACCAAAAAATGGCACACACATCTCGTGAGGGAGGGGGGGGGGGGGGGAGAAAATTTAAATCCCTAGTAATACGGTTATTTGTTTCGTTACATATATTCATCAATCGTTGACTAATCATAAAAAAGTTGTTTTTGATTAACCCAAAAAAGTTCTTCAATAGCATCATGTCTTTTATCCATTTCAACCCGACAATGATTAATCTCATAAAATGCTGCTTCTCTATCATTGAACAAGTGTTTGAACAACTTTTCTCTTGAGAAGTCACTTTATAACTCTATTGTTAGGTGTTAATCGAAATACTGAGTTATGGATCACAAATTATTTATCAATTACTTCAATGCAAATTAAATGTATAGTTCGCCCTCTAATCCTTGGTGGGTCCTTATATTGTTTAGGAGTAATAAGAATACTTTTGTCGTAAACCTCTTTCGACCAAAAAAATCATAGAGTTGGTGTCTAAATATTAGAGCGATTTAGATATTAAATCAATCTTAAGTTAAAAGTTATAAACCATATTGTTTTGCTAGCTAGAGTGGTATTCGTGGATACGAGGGGAACACAACACACTAGTACATTATTAGCACAAATATTGATAAACACTTTAACAATTAGTTGGTGAAATATAATATAGATTGAATTTACTATTAGAAAAACTTAATTAGATGCTATTTATATCCAGCCACTTAGGATATAACGTAGTTGTGAGAAGCAAAACCTTTATGATGAAGATTAAAATTCAAATCTTGAGAATGAAATAACTTTAGGAGAATAAGAAAAATTGTTGTTAAAAAAGTACAATATATATATTTGATGATATAAAATTCTGATTCTCCAAATCAGCTTTTCAAAAATACTTTTCACTTTTTATGAGATTTGTCTTCTGTTCTTTCCATCATTGTATAGTCCATTTCAGCTTCCAAATGCATGCAGAAAATTAAATAATATATTTGAATTCTCCGATAGTGTAACTTTTTTAGTATTTATCTTTTCAGATTAGAGGAGGAAAAAGCATACAACTGGCAAATGCAAATCTATATCTATCAGACTATAAAATATTTTTAACATATACAATTAATTTTTTAAATGAGTTTATATTACAACCAGTAGCTTGTTTATTATGGAAAATAAACATTAACTTCTATGGAAGATATATTTTAAAAAACAACACATGCAATGTCATTGAGCTAGAAGCTTTTGATTAATATAGAATAAATTATGAAGAAAAAAAAACATGTAGCCTAGCTAGATACGAATATGTGTTTTTATTGTCAAGTTTTAGGTTCAAGTCTGACTATAAAAAAAATGTATAGATTTATTATTAATAAAAAGAATGTGTGAGTCATAAAAATTAATATATTTATATAATTAAATTTAAGTCAATACCTATGAGAACCGCATAAATATATTAATATTGTATGTATAATGATGTGAGGGAAATTAACTGTGTTCTAGAGGGTTTAATTATGTGTTTTTAGTTGGAACATAATTACTTGAGAGTCAGGGGCGGACCTACTTGGGTCCCAGGGGTAGCGCCCGCTACCCCTGAACTTTTACCCCGACGTGCAATTTTTTTTTTTAATAGGTTTTCGGTTTTTCGCGACCCCTGAAACAAATTTTTCGCGACCCCTGGAAGAAATTTTATGGCTTTTACTTAATAATATGATCAAAAGCCCCTTAAAAATATGATTAAAAGCCCGTTAACTACCTAAAAAAAAATTTCGGGGACGCTGCCCCCGAACCTCCGTTAGTCCCCGCTACCCCTGATATTCTTTCCTGGATCCGCCACTGTTGAGAGTGTTATGAATTGTAGGTACTTGGAGCTTAAATGATGCATTTTGAAGACAATTATGGAAGTAGGAAGCATGGGGATGCGATATAAAGTTGAAAACCGAATAGACGAAGGAAAAGTGGGTAGGAGCGTAAATTGCCCTGGCTTAATTTACGTCATGTGTTGAAAATTAGACGTAAACTAGAATGTAAAATAGTAAAGTTGGAAGAATTCATCAGGAGGGGGAGTAAATTACTTTCCTATGGGCGTAATTTACGCCCCATGTCGATTTTGGCTGCGAATCTTAAAGATTTTGTTCCCCTATTTAAACCAAACTTAGGGTTGCGAGTTTGAAACTTTTGCAAATTGTTTTTAGTGATATCAAATCGGGTTTCAGAGCTTCTAATTATCCAAGAGTTCAATTCTTTGATGCAAGCAGGGTTCAGTTTAACCATTCTCGATCCAACGATGATGATGAGCGACTAAACCACCAGTGATCTTCTTCGGGTGTAGGGTCTATTTATTTTTAGTTGTAAGTAGATTATTGAAATTGGATTGTTAACCTATTAGGTTTAGATCAATTCAGATGTGGTTTTCATTTAAAATATTTAGTTTTATTATCTTTAATTTAACTAAATTGGTGGTTGTGTGAATATAACTCATTAAGTCCCACTCCGCCTCTATCACTTGATTAATCATACACATACTCACTCTTAATTAGGGATGACAATGGGGCGGGGTTGAGTAATCTCAACCCCATACCCGGTTATTAAAGTGTGTCTCATACCCGGCCTAAACCCCGTCGGGTTACTAACGAGTATTTACCCATATGGCATACCCGTTGGGGTCTATATTGGCTAACAATTCATTTATATTTCTCGTAATTATAGTAAAATCTCTCAAATAGCTAAACATAATTAATTTAATAATATGTAAATCAATGTTTTTAACAAAAAACTTAGTATTATAGATAAAAATAAAAAATAGATAAATAAAAAATAGATAAATAAAATCATACAATATATACTTAAAATAAATAAATAAAACAAAGAAAACTATAATAGGGTATATATTATCGGGATTAGGACGGGTAAACGGGTATATCATCAAATCCCATACCCTTCCCATACCCATTAAAATATTCAAAAGTATTCCCATACCCGGTCCTATACCTTATTACCCGACCTCATACCCGTCACATGTTTGTCGGGTTTTGGGTTTTCCCATCGGGTTCAGATTTCATAGTCATCTCTACTCTTAATGACTTCTCACTAAGTTAACTAGAATCAATTGAGTGTCATAAAACCCGAGCCGAAGAGGATTACCCTTTTATAAATTATTTACATATCCGATTCATAGTGTAAGTGTCTTAACCAATTAAAAATTCAATATTGTTTTACAAAAGTTAAAGAATTTGGTTAAGCTAAACACTTTTTACGTACTCCTCGTGGATTCGATATCGTTCTTACTCATAATAGTTTAGGTGAGTTAAGACCAAAATTAACTTGTTTTTTATAGCGGACCACGACATCCACATCATATAATAATTAATATTACTAGTTAGAATGTTCAGTGTGTTAAATTTTATTTTTATTTTTACTTTGCAGAATTTGTAACGACGATATCCTTTTAATCTACTTACCTAATAAATAATTATAATGTGAGACACTCATCTCACAAAATTCTATCGCTCTAATCTTTTCACCTCAACTCAAGTCATTTAATTATTATTCTAATATTTTGTTTTTCTAAAAATTTAAATTTTAGAGATTTAATTTTCAACACCCGATCGTCTATTTATAAAAAACAACACACACAAAAACTTATTTAATTATTTAATATAATTTAATCCTTAATTACAATAATAAAAAGTTAATGTGGGACTAACCCAATTGATAGAAATGTAAGCTTCTTAGAATGGATGTCAAAGGTTTAATCTCTGACATTTATGATTCTGGTGTAATTTAGGAATAAATTAATGTAATTGTTTGTTGTTAAAAAAAGTTACGGTAGTAAAAAAAGTATTAGTGAAGTATCAAGCATTTTTTAATTATTCAACTTGTGCAATATAGAAGTTCTATTCTTGTTATATTAACATCAACCAAAGTGCTTGTAGCAATACTAAATTACAAAGTTGTTATGTTTCATTGTAATACATCTTTTCAAATGGTTGAAAATCACCAAATAAGTATTTAGATTTAGAAATATGATTAGAATATATCCTTGTTAGTTGTTAAACAAAAAAAAATATACCAATCATATTATGACTTAGAATTGTAAAATAAGATCAAGGAAAAAAACTGAGTGGTTGAGATTAAAACCAAAAGATCCCACATGATTGATAGACTTGTCATGGACTCATGGGTCAGTTTCTTAACTGAATCAGCAATTTTAAGCATCTTCTAAAGTGGGGATTTAACCATATAAACCAAAGGTACAATCTTTATTTACATAATGTACAAACCTAAAACACAAACACAAAGTGAGTAAACCATTTGGCAAATAAATGTTCCCTATTCCACCAATGTTCAAAACAGCATATAGGAATATTAAGAGGGGTCACATAGATGCTAAAGCAAAAGCAACCTTTCTTTTCCGGAATCATAAAAAACCCCACACGAACACACAGTTTCCTTCCATTTCCATGTAAAAACACACCCCAATTTCATGTCTATATCTATTGCAGAACATGATTACATAAGATTGTCTGAGGCAAACATGGAGAAAAATAAAATAGATGATAAAGATTTGAACTTTAAAGCCACTGAGTTGAGACTCGGTTTGCCTGGCTCTGAGTCGCCAGAAAGAGAGTCTGTTACCGTCAAGAAAAGGGGGTTTGCTGACACAATTAACGGTGGGTCTGGGAAGTGGGTTTTTGCCGGTAACGGTGGATTGGAGGTTGATTTGGTTCAAAATGGCGGGAACAAGAACTTGGGTTGTGTTAAAGCAGAGAGTGATGTTTTGGTTTTGCCTAAGGGTGGTTTGCTGGAGAAGAAGGGTCTGGTTTCTGTGAAGTCAGATGGTCAAACTTCTGTTCCTGCTACAAAGTAAGGATTTTTAGTTGTTTACAGTATTTGTGCAATTGGATTTGATATACTGGGGAAGTTGGAAAGTTGTTTGTTTGACTTTGTAAAGTCAACTCTCATACTTGGACTTATTTTTTCAAGAATCTAATCTTGAAATCTTTTTTTTACCATATAATTTTTTTTAGGGATTGTGGTTTTTAGTGAGTTGTTTGAATGAGATTGCTAATCCATGATTCCAAGATTAAATTTCTAGTTTGACTTTTGAAAGTCAACTCAATGGTTTTCAAGGCTCAAAATTTAACTTTGATGATAAGGGCAGAACCAGACAGGGTGCTCATAGTTTGTCAGTCTTTTAATTTTTTTAAGAATAAATTAGTTTTACCACCCATCTTCTTGATTAGTTTTTAGTTTTTTTTTTTAAGAAAAAAATAAGTTTATTAATTGTAATCCTTATGATGACCCTTCAACTAGAAAATTCTGGTTCTGTTATGTTTCATCTTCCTACAATATTCATAATTTATCACATGCATCAATAGTATCACTACAAAACTCTCATCATTTGCTAAACTAGGAAGTAGGAACCAATTCATTTGGCACCCAAAAGTCAAACATACCAATTATGGATGGTCTTATTAAATACTTATATACTACTATTTGATTTAACTTGATTATTCTTGTGTTGATGTTTCCATTAATTGCTAAAAGACATATGTTTGTGGTTCAGGCAACAAGTAGTAGGATGGCCTCCAATTCGATCTTTTCGTAAGAACACCATGGCTGTAAGCCAAACAAAGAACGAAGAAAACAATGATCCGAAGATGGGATCCGGGTGCCTTTACGTGAAGGTCAGCATGGATGGAGCTCCATATTTGAGGAAAGTGGATCTCAAGATCTATTCTTGCTACTTGGACCTTTCTTCAGCTCTTGAAAAAATGTTTAGCTGTTTCACAATTGGTAATCTCTCTTGATTCTTGATGGATATCATAAACTGATTCTTGATATTATGGGTATCCTGTTCTAATAATCTCTTCTGGTTTTACATCTAGAGTAGCTAAGATAACGTGTCAAAAACGACATAAAAGTTTAAATATTTTAGTCGTTTTCACATGATAATGATGGGATTTGTAGGTCAATATGGTAGCCATGGAGCTCCTACGAGAGAGGGATTAAGCGAGAGTCGACTTATGGATCTTCTCCATGGTTCAGAGTACGTCCTGACCTACGAAGACAAAGATGGTGACTGGATGCTGGTTGGTGATGTTCCTTGGGAGTAAGCTTCACTTTTCCTCAATATTTTACCAACTTTTACATTTTTATGGTCTAATTCGCTATGAATATCGAGTGTACGACAACTGCATTTGGTACTAGTTTTTACAACAACCAAATGACCGAATGTGGCAACTCGGACATCATTGTTTCATGTTTGTCATCTGTTGAAAATCAATGTTTTCTTTATCAATCTTGAAGCAGGAAGTTAGCCTGTTTGACCTAAAAGTCAAGCCGCAGTGTTTTCCAACTTTAGTTTCCTAACTCTTGATCTAAATCTCTTTCAATGCAGTATGTTCATTGGCTCTTGTAAGAGGATGAGGATCATGAAAAGTTCAGATGCAATTGGCCTAGGTAAAATCTTGAACACTCCCCAAAATCTTGATTTTTCAACTACAAATCAAGAAGTCAAGAGCCCCTTAAATCTTGGTTTGTTTCTTGTCTAGATTTGAATCCAACATTATTTGTTGTTGTTGTTGTCATTTGATGTTTTGTTTTGCAGCACCTCGAGCCATGGAGAAATGTAGAAACCGTAATTAGCATGAAAATGAACGAAGTTATGCGCATGGAAAGATCAAGTCTCTTAGAGCAAGTCTAGTTGGTGTTGCTCTAGAAAGGCATGGAAACAAAGTTTGCACTTTGATCCCAAAGTCTTCATCAAAGTGTCTTGTATTAATACTTGTGTTGAGTGAAACTAGAAGAGTAAGCCATTTAGGCACAAGAGATATGTGACTCTACAAACACTTGCTATGTTTCTTAATTTTGTTATAAGCTGAAAGGGAATATGTGATTACAATATTTTTATCTTGTATATTTACTATGTATGGTTTGTGTCAAAAATAAAAAAGTCAGCTCGTCTTGACTGGAAATACTCGATTGAGCTGAAAATTTGAGCTCGGACTTGGATCAAATACAATTTGAGTTAACTCGTTGAGCCGACTCGTTTTTCATAGAAATATTTTAAAGGTTGAAGATCTGTTTGTTGGTGTACATCGATGAAGAAGAAAATATCACTGGCTATCAAGAGTGGTGTTGAAAGAGGTCCTTTGTGTTCAACATATTAGAGTAGGTTATAGTTACTGTTTTAAGTCTGTTTTTTTTTCTAAACAGTTAAAGGCTTAGACATCCGGGATCACCCTGGCTAATAAATCATCCTTCCGCCAGAATAACAAAGTGTGGAGACTCCCCATTCACCACCTAGGAGGAAACCCACGACTAAGAAAAAAGCTGGACTCAACCCGGAGCAAATTGCCTAATGCAAGACTCGAACAGACGACCTCCCATATGAAAAGTCATGAGGGTACAGCTAGGACAAACCTCCTTTAGTATATTGTCATTTTAGGCCCTCCATTATCCCCGTCCCATCCCTTCTCCATTCCTAGCACCCTTAAAGTTTTATTATCATGTTAGTGGGACATATACTTCACCATAGATTGACCTTTTAAGTTCTTTTAAAAGGACTAGCATAATAATTACCCATTCCTTCTTCAATTTATTTTTTTAGATGGCTAGACTCTCGAGAAAAAGTTTTTTGTAGATCGAAGAAGAAAAAGAAGATGAGGAAGCGAATTGAGGTAGATCAATCGTTGGTGGTAGCAGTCACTAGTCACTGGTGGTCAGAGCATTCGATGTTGTTCAAATAAGAAGTGATGATATATCAAAGACAATGCAATGAAAAATGGTAGCTTTATCGTCGTTTAGCTCTAATTCTAACTTATTTGTACTTGTGGCATCAGATTTGGGAGTTTGGTTTTTCTTCAAAGAGGGATGTTCCTAACAAAGTTTGAATTTAACTCTTGGGGTTTTGATTTGTGTTCAGTTGGAATTGGTATTGAGTCAAGTGGCCAGATTATAGGTCACAAGATTATAACATTGTGGATGTCGAGTCCAATTGTAAGAGTTTTAACAAAATATCAGCGAGGTATGACATCAAAATATGTATTCTTGACATACCATTACAGTTGTACATTAGAAAAACAAAAATAATAAAAATTAACTTTTATTAGCGAGGTGTGGAAGCAAAACACGTCTTCTTGACATACATTACAAAAAATAAAAATAATGAAAAAAACACTTTTATTGGTATCACTTATACTTTCTCCTTAGTATTCCTCCATGAGGATTAAACATAAAGATAATTGCCCCAACACTAACATGTGTTAATGTTTATGTTAAGATTTAAAATGACTAAAACACTCTCCTACTAAAACAAACCCCAACCCATCAATTCCATATCACTCAAACAAACCAAAAAACCCTAAATCTTCTCTTCTCCGACGAATAGTACATTGCATCACCACCATTCCGCTTCTTCTTCGGTGAAGGTTTACACCATCACCGATGTATAGCTTCTACAACGCATCTCAATCACCATAAACACATCTATGTTTCTAAAAATGTTCAATTTCAGTTTTACTTTTGGGTCCTTAACTTCAGTTTTGATCGATCATTACTACCTTTCGTTCTCAATAGAAGAGATCCTTAACTTCTCACTTCCCACTTCCCACTTCCCACTTCCCACTTCCCACTTCCCACTTCCCACTTCCAAGATACATGATATGTTCTCCATGCTTGCATAGTTGCATGTTCAAAGTTAGAGATCAAACTAAAATTTTAACTATACCACAAGGACCAATCGTGTAAGTAAATCTTACTAAAACGCCACATAACTTCTTTTTTATCTTTATGTTGAAACTAGATTAACAGAGGGTTTTATCTCAAAAAGAACAAAACTTGAGGGGTGCAAAGTGTCATTAACAGTTTCTACGCCGATATTTACCCAATGTTGCAAAAGACGCTAGGCGGTACTTAGGCGGTCGACTAGGGAATTAGGATTAATCGGCCTAGGCGGGGATTAATCGGGGATTAATCGGTCCTAGTAAATTACAAAGATTTATAGATTTTCTAGAGATTATATATTGTAATATGTCAAAATACTAAAAACACTTCAAAAACTAGTAGTAATAAAGACTTCTAATATAAATATATAAGTGAAAAAAAGAAATTAATTTTTTTTTTTAATTTAACCCGATTAATCCCCGCCTGGCCGCCTAAAACCCGCCTAAAACCCGCCTAGAACCCGCCTAGCCGCCTAGCGCCTAGCCGACTTTGACCGACTTTGACCGACTTCGACCGACTTTGACCGATTTTGACCGATTTTGACCCAGGGCGCCTAGACAGCCCGCCTAGCAAAAAAGCACTACGGACGATGCCCGCATAGCGCCTAGGCGCCGATTAATCGGCCGCCTGGACCGCTTTTTACAACCCTGTATTTACCCCGATTGACCAACCAGTCAACATTTAAATCCCGCAAACCCAATTTTGCACAACGCAGCTTTCCCCCGTCGCCGATTTCATTCTCCGCCGCGCCTCTAATAAACCCTAATTCACCTCCGGTGAGTCATCTTCACCAAAACTTCACTGAATCTAGATAGGAATCGGTTTTCTATACGAATTCATGTTCGTACTGTTGATTTTAGGGTTTGTTAAACTCGAATCTTGTTTTGACCAGATAAACGGAAAAGATGTCGACTTCGTTATCAGAGGAGGAAATCAAGAGGCTGCTTAGAATAAGGAAAACGGTGATGGAGATGTTGAAAGACAGGCATTATTTGGTTGGAGATTTCGAGCTAGAGATGGATAGAAGGCAGTTTGTTCAGAAGTATGGTGAACATATGAAACGTGAGGATTTAGTCATCAGTAAATCCATGAAAAACGATAGCTCCGAACAGGTAAAGTGTGTGTAATAGTGATTACTTGATTCACTGTGTCAATAGCTCCATGATTGTGGAGCAGATAGTTTGAGTTTTAGGGTTTGCTTAAATAGATAGTTTGAAGGGGTGTTAAGTTGCCTTATACTGTGTATGAATCTCTTTCAGCAATTGTTTGTAAGCTTTTTTGTTGGTGTAAGATTGTTAATAGATTATGGAAGAGGGTTGTCTTCTTGCAAGTGCATTTGCAACCCTCTTTTCTGGCATAATTGATTGGTTGTGGAATATGTTTGGTTAAGAATCATGGTTATGAGTGATGTTAATCAGAAGAACATTTTGATAGTGAATTCTATGCTAAGTAAGTTACTAATGAAGCAGATAAGTGCATTTAAGGAAGACGGTTAGTCTCTGTCTTTTTTAGTTGGTACACTTTGTTAGTGTACATTTTAGTTTATGCTAAAAAGTTTCTTATTTCTTGCGACTCTGGTGATTGCGATATATGTTCTGTAACCAAAAGTGTGAACATCATTCATTTACTCCCTTTTCTCCGTGTAAGTTGAAGATGTAGAAGACTATGTTTGGACATGCCTTGTATTTGTAATTATTCTTATTTTTTATGTCATGTGTGCCTCAAATGGAACCATACTGTTTTGGACTATGTATTTTCTTATTAAAGATTCATGTGCTCGTGTAAATATGGACGCGAAAATGGCTTAAAAGGGCTACCAATCTTTCTCATCTAACTCTGTGTTTCCACCAGATCTATGTCTTCTTCCCTGATGAAGCAAAAGTTGGAGTCAAGACGATAAAGAATTATATAAACCGTATGAAGTCAGAGAATGTTACCAGGGGGATATTGGTTGTGCAGCAAAACCTCACTCCTTTTGCCCGAACTTGCATTAGTGAGATATCAACGAAATTTCACTTGGAAGTTTTCCAGGTAACCTATGTTTTATTCTGTTTTTGATTCTTTAAGTATCTTGTATGTTTTTTCCTTAACCCTGTTATGTCTGGAGCGTGTCATTCACCTTGCTCTTAGAAGTTATATAATTTGAACCCCCAGTTAGTAATATTATGGTTCCTTTTTCATGTAAATTTGGAAGCTTCACCTGCATGTTTAAGAGTTACAGTAGTAAATCTTTGTGCTTACATGTTACATAGAACCATTAATTCAGTGAAGTCCCCATCCAAAGCATATTAGAGATACATTCAAACCTATTTTGACCATCTTTAGGAATTAAATTAGCCCAACTAGTTCGATATCTGAACAAATAGATATTTTGGATGTGCCGATTATACCATGTTCAAGAAGGGGGGAAAAGAAAAGAGAACATATTAGCAAATAATAGTTTGATAAATGCAAGTTATAGCTAGTAAAACAGGTGGATCGGGTAACGGGTCAAAATGGGTTGCAGGTAGAAAGATTGATCCCTTAACACCTGTTGTTGTGTTAAATATGATTTTGATAACTGTATTTACAATTTTACATAATAGAATCTTACTTTTCAAGTAGAATGAGTATTTGAGTAACTTTTAGGCAACTTCCAACCGTTTGACCTACTTAATCTATGTGACATGTGTCCTTCAAAGCCGTTTTTTATTTTATATTTTACATGTTTGACTAGTTATATATGCGGGTTAAAGATTCCATCTGGTGTGCAACCTAATTGGCCGGTTGATGTTACTTCTGCAGGAAGCAGAGTTGTTGGTGAACGTTAAAAATCATGTTCTGGTCCCTGAACATCAGGTTCTTACAAATGAAGAGAAGAGAACATTACTCGAGAGATACACAGTGAAAGAAACACAGGTAGGTTCATGTTTCAGTGCTTTTCTCGGTAGTGATTTCTTAAACAAATGTCATGATTCATTCTATAACGTCTTGTTGCAGCTACCTCGTATTCAAGTGAGTGACCCGGTTGCCAGATATTATGGGCTAAAACGTGGACATGTGGTGAAAATTATTCGGTCCAGTGAGACTGCGGGTCGTTATGTCACATATAGATATGTCGTTTGAATCCTGAGTGGTGTATTGAATGTAGACCTGGATCGACCTTGATTGTGTTCTAGTTTGTTAATTGTCAGTGGTAACAATCCATTTTACTAAAAAGAAAACATTTCAATTTGTTTGTAACGTTGTAGTGGATAATGGAGCAAGATGTTGTGTTATTGATAAGTTGTCTTAATTATGCAAATTAGTCAATTAGATATAAAATATATATATACTTTTTTTTGAAGTTTACACTGATAATCCGCTAAAACCAAAGTATATATCGTCTTCCTGTAACAAATCGGTGTTATCTTTTTGTTCTTTCGGTTGTCACATGTACTTTTGGATCTAGCATTTGTTGCTCATTTTGATGGGGAGACGTCTTTTGGGAATGCGTCATCCGGGACTAGATAATACTAGGAATCTCACTAGTGTCACGTAGGCAGCTATATTAGCTTTCTATCTCTTTCACTTCACCCAATCATAATTATGGTCCACTCTATCATTTCATCAAAGTCAAAGGGTAGTATGTAAATATTAGGGGTTTTTTGAAAATAAAATTTCGGAAAGTTCATGAAGAATGCTACATAGAAACGGACTTTTGGCGTGAAGGGGTGGAGAGGGTGGAGAGGGTGATGTTCCACATCTCCACTTTGCATGAAAGGGTGAAGGCGTAGCCCATAACTCTTAGCCTAATATGTCTCACTTCCAATCAAGTAAACTTTTGTGACAACATAGGCATGGACTCCAGCTGATGAGATTTGGGCCAATGATCGAACACGCAATAGCCAGTTGCCAGGACAACCAGTTAGCGTTAGCATATGCATTGCTTTGCTGGAGGAATCTGAGGAGTGGCGAATAGTTAAACCCGTGACTGATAATGCCCCCGAAGATATCGAAGAATCCTCTCAAGTGCAACCCAATGGCAATCTGTGGGTGTTTGGAGAAATTGAGAAACTATAGCAACAACATAGGTAGGGACGAGTGGTGACAAGATGCTGAAGAGCCAGATCGTAAAAGATTAAGGAGATATCATTAGACAAGTGAAGAGTATTAACCATAAAGGTAGCTTGATTTCCTAGGAAACAGTTCAAAGTTCCCAAATCTTTCATAGCAAATTAAGCATAAAGTTTAGCAATCATGTTAAGACAAGAACATAGCATAGCAAAGAGTTGTGGCTGTATACAAATAAGGATACATCAGAAATGTCTCTTGAAAAAACTACCTACATATATTTCAAGAAATCTAACAATATCAAATGGGGAGCAGTAGAAATTTAATCACCTTAATTTTGTATAACTCACTTTTATAGAGTCTTTATTTGGCATGTTTATTTTGGTTTGATTTACTTTTCTAAAAGGTATTGAACGCGTCATAGGATAGTGAGAGGATATATTCTAAATAAACACATCGTGATTGCATATTTTATTGCAATGATCTCTATATATTTAATGAGTTCTCATGGACACAATCACTATCAAGTGTGGCTTGTGTATCCTAAGAGTACATAACCATATATATTTAATTAGCATTATATCGATCTACAAGATCTTTATTTTAGAAAGCAAAGAGAGCATAAAATCTACCTAAATATATAAAGAAATCAAGAGGGGATACTATTTTATAATATATCTGAATGCAATCTGATATCCAGCTATGCTGGGGTAATTACTAAGGTTTATGAACAGCACTATAAGGGAACAAGTTTGGGGAACAAAGATTTAAAGAAAATCATACAGAAATCTCAAATCTTGAAGATATGAATCATTTTGTGGATGCTGCAGGAAATGAGAGATCTGCAGGAGCATCATCATCTTCAAGAAAAGGGAAAAAGAGTAATTCAAACAAACCAAAACAACCTCAGAGAGGCCCTGGTGTTGCTCAGTTGGAGAAGATTAGGCTGCTCAATCAAGCGGGATTTCATCCTACTAATCTACATCCACAGGTTTAGATCTTCTAACTCAACATGCAATCATAATCCTATTTGTGCTTTGAGTACTTCGCGTGATAAAAAATCTCGTACTTTAAGTGTTCATGGGTTTAGTTGAGTGTCATAACAATGAGTTAGTTATGAATAAAGGGATTGGAATGTTAGTCTTAAGATGTCAAATGGGATGATTTCAACTCTAGAGTTGAGAGGTTGAGTTGTAGACATAGTTAAAATGACTAGATCACAAGTACTTATGTTTCTTGTAGTTTCTCATTTCTTGACGAATAAGCATGACGATTACGGTCTACAGACAACGAACAAACAAATATACCCAAAAAAACTCCAATGAAACAATGAAACAGTAGGGTCTGGGGAGGATGATAACGTTGCAAATTGGGTTATTGAATATTTTTCTTTTCTCAAAGTTGTAAGCACTTGCCAATTTATTTATTGTTTATCTTTTTTGCAGATTGGCATGGGCCAACTAGAAAGATCAAACATGATATATGGTCAATCACAGCCTAACAGTGACCCAAGGTATTATTCTTTCCATAGTTTATTACCAACTATTACCATGTTGGTAATTAATTTACAATCCCTCTTGTCAATAAAAAAATCTTGGGGCATAGTTTATTTCAATAAGCTTTCACAAAAGTCCAGTAATTTTGTTCTGTGAATGTTTTAGAACGTCATATTTTGTGTCATATATGGGTAGATTTTTAGTTTTTTCACCAACCTATTACAATCTCTTCTTCAAAACGAACTAGCGCGCTTTCGGAAAATCTTATGTCATGTATTGATTTCTATAAACCTACTTGAAATCAGATGGAATGCAAACAATGCCATGTTTGAGGTTGAACACTATGCACAACCAGGAATAATTACTAGACACCTCTTCCAAGTACAAGTAGAGGTAACTTTACTTGTCTACCCTCCATCTTTTATTTGTACTATCAGTTTAACAATATGATGATGATGATGATATGTAACCAAATGTTAGTTATTCTGCACCTCTGATTGTTGCGTTTTTTGTGTGTTGATCATCGGTGAAGGACTCGCATAGGAAGGAGACAATGAGTAATTCTATGGGATCAAGCAGTTGCATAATTTCTGATTCAAATGGCAGCCAAGAATTGGATTTAGAATTAAGACTTTCGCTTTAAAATCATTGTAAATTCGCTCCTCGAAAAGTAACGAACTCATGAACTCAAAAGTAAGGAAGCAAGTAATCAATATCATTGATCTAGCCAGTTTTCTAGTTGATATGTGGTAGTCTAATTAGCTAGCAGTATGAATCTGGTCATATCTAAGTATAAGCTCCTAACTATCAAAACTACAACCAATTAATTGACAAGAGAAATTATGTATACACTTTGGCTAGCATTAGGTCAATACCCTATTGGTTTCTGGATTGATTAGTAATCCTATTTAGGCATCCTTGAGATTAATAGTATACTGTCACTTAAAGATTGATTTTTTGTCTTCTTAAAGTAGACAAACTCTCTACTTGTACTTCTAAATCTACCATATTATCTGGTATAAGATTTTAAACCCTCAGTTACTTAAAAATGATAAATTTCCTATACAAATTGATAACGTAAATCCACAAGCACTAATATATTGAGAATGGTTCAGGTAAAAATCTCATTCTATTAAGAATTAAGATTGATTACATGTCATCAATTTTTAATTAGGCTAATATCTAATGTGAAAAAGTGAAAATTAGTAAATGTTGATTTTTTTTAATAAAATATTAATCCCACCAAATTTTTAAAATTAAAATAAATTTTATATACTTTATAACCTTTTCTTTAAATAAGATGTTATACCATAAAAGGAAGCATTTTTTTAATCCTTAATATCTGTATAATATTGCTATACATTTAAAATAATAACATTTTTTTTTTAAATTTACAAAAATATGCTCTATAAATATGTCATTATAAAAATAATACACTATTGTTATCGTGTTTTTGTAAGTATTATAAATACACAGTGCTATTATAAAATTTATATAGAGCTATTACGAAATTTACATACTTTTATAATATATACAACACTATAATAGTATTATGTTATTTTTATAAAATAATATTTGTAATACTTACAACTACACGATAATAACACTTTATTGTTCTTATAATAACAAAAATATATAACATATTTAATAAAAAAATGTCATTTGGAAAATATAGCAATGTTTACACTTTAAAGATAAAGAAATGCTTGATTTTATGGTTTATTTTTTATAAAATTATATGGTACATAAAAGTTATGTTAGTTTTAAAAAGTTAATGAAATTAATATTTATCAAAAAATTTAATATTTAATAAGTTGCTCTTATGTCTATCTATTAAAAATATTCATATGACATTTGGATATTGGTTCCTACCTATATAAAAATATAAAAAAAAGTTTGTAATGATCCTACCTCCTATGGCTATGATATTACTTAATATTGATATTAGCACATTTTATTTTTAAAGAAAATATATCATACACATGTTTAGAATGAATATTATTCACTAAATGCAATGTTCCCCATAAAGGGTCAAATCTAGATACATAATACATCTAAAGAAATGCACATGACTATATATAGACGAAAGTCCGAGTCTTCATATGAAGAAACTATAATTAGTTCATTTCAACAACACCATCGATTTATTAGGAGACTCCAAAGTATAAAATGAAATTTTGTAGCTAGTGATGTAACATTTAACATCAAATGAAGTAACTTTCTCCAATGCCTTCACTGGCAAAAACACACCTCATTTTCCTCCTTCACATATGGCTCACATCTTCTGTCAATTCTGCCCCAAATATCGTTGACCCCAACTTCCTAACTGACCCTGGTGGGATCCAAAAAGACCCAAATAACCAAGACTCTATCATCAAGCTAGAGGCTGACAACAAAGACCTCGGTATCAGCGATGGCGGATCTGATTACGCGAAGCCCGAGCTCGAGGCCAAGTTCATGGGCGAATGGGTGATTGATAATCCGAATGCGGGTGTGGCGGCTATGCAGCTACAGTTGATGCCGAACGATCAGGTCGTGTGGTTTGATACCACGTCGCTTGGGATTTCGGGCTTTAAACTGCCTGAAGGGGTTCCATGTCCTTTAAACCCTGAAGCAAAGAACCAGCCTGACTGTTTTGCTCATGCCATTGCTTATGACTGGAAGACCACAAAATACAGACCCCTTACGGTTTGTTTTCGTACGTTTTAAGTATATCTTCATCTCGACATTGTTCGTCCGTATATATTATATTTGTGTTGGCCGATCTAGCCTAAAAAGGGTGTCACTATTCCTACATAGTCCGTCTAGAGGCTTTAGACGGTTTCTGGGATTGTGCCGGATGGCTTTGTGACTTTTTCAAACTTTGAATTTTACTTTTTCAAAGTCAGACGGTCGTCTAGAAGGTCAACAGCCATTCGAATAATTGAAAATTTAGAAAAAAATCAAACCCAAAGTTTGAAAAGTATATAGCCATCGAAGTTTGTGCCGGACACTGTCTTACTTTTTCAAACTTTGATTTGACTTTTTTCAATGTTGAAAAGCCAGATGACTGTTTTAAAAAAGTCAAACCGCCACTCGCATAGTTATATGATTAGCTTGTTAAAATGTAAAAAAGATAAAAAAAACATATTAGCGAAATATGTTTACGGCAGTTACAAGGTGATGCATGGTGCTCGTCTGGAAACTTGTGGCCGAATGGAAACCTAATGGCTACCGGAGGGACCTTCTCTGGTGATCGAGCTATTCGAGTGCTTGCTAACGATGATCCTAAAGCCGACTTTAAGACAAGAATAGGTGCTCTTGCTGCTGTTAGATGGTAAGGTGCTTTCATATTCATAATATAGTTTAGGGCTTCTATCATTAAGATATCAAAGTTGACTAAGTAGATGTCAAAATGACATTCTTAAAAGTTGACTTGTCAAAAATGATCATTTTCTTTTACCGTTGATCATTGTTGACTATATATATATTTTTTCCGTTGATTACTTTTTTGTCGGCTAATTTAGCCATCAAGTACCTTTTTTGTCGTCTAGCTGTCTTTTTTACGATTAATTTAGTCGTCAAGTACCTTTTTTTTGTTGGCTAATTTCGTCGTCAAGTACAATTTTTTGCTGTTGAATACCTTTTTCTGCTGTCGACTACCTTTTTGCCGGCTAATTTAGCGGTCAAGTACCTTTTTTTTTGCTGTTGACTACCTTTATTACGGTTGATTTAGACATTTAGTACCTTTTTTGCCCGGCTAATTTTAGCTGTTGACTATCTTTTTTTTGCTGGCTAATTTAGCCGTTAAGTACATGTGACGTCAAATTAATTGCTAGAGAGTAGGACCAAGGGTTGACGTTTTAGCATGTTCAACGAGATTATTTAACGAATGATGTGAGATGTAAACAAACTATTGGTTATGTCATTTTAGCAAATCACATTTAAGAGGATCATTTTAACATATTTTTAGTCAACTTTCATCTTTCATCAAGTTTATGATTTTCCCTTTAATAAAACAATTTGAGTATTTTCAAAGTGTCTCTTTGCAGGATTATGTGAGATATGTATCACTTCTATGACAAGTTACTTTTTAATGCATGATAGGTACGCGTCTAACCAGGTTCTGCCCGACGGGAGTGCGGTCGTGTTAGGAGGCAGGGACTCGTACAGCTACGAGATCGTACCTCCACAAATGGAATTCAAACCCCAAAAATTCGATCTCCCTTTCCTCCAGCAAACAACCACGCCCCCTTTAGGACCGGGAAGGCCGGTCGAAAACAACCTCTACCCGTTTCAATACTTACTACCCGACGGTAACATATTCCTCTTCGCCAACAACCGGGCCATCACCTTCGCTCCACTCACCGCCAAAGTCATCCGCGAGTACCCAATCTTACCCGGCGGGTCCCGCAACTACCCGCCTTCAGGCCTCTCCGCTCTCTTCCCGTTAAAACTCACAGCCGACGGACAACCTCCGAATCCCGAGATCGTGATTTGCGGGGGTAACCTTCCTAACGCGTACGAAGTGGTTGACGCAAGACATGTTACGGAAAAGGTGTACATGCCCGCGCTCACGGATTGTCACCGAATCCAACCGATGAATAAAGATGCCGTGTGGTTGAAGGAACAAAACATGCCGTCGCCCAGGACCATGGGCGACTTGTTACACCTCGCCAACGGGGATCTTTTGATGATTAACGGGGCGAAAGCGGGGACGTCCGGGTGGGAAGACGCTCGGGACCCGAATCTCACCCCGGTTTTATACACACCGTATAAGCCTATGGGCAAAAGATTCAAAGAATTGACTCCTACAAAGATTGCAAGAATGTATCATTCATGCTCGGCTTTATTACCCGATACCAAAGTATTGGTTGCCGGGAGCAACATGCATCAGTTCTACACTTACGACACCGAGTATCCGACCGAATTACGAGTCGAGAAATTCTCGCCTCCGTACATGGACCCCGCGTTTGACGGCTCACGGCCCGTGATCGACCCGAAGGGTACGGATGCGGTGTTGAAGTACGGGAAACCGTTTAAGATCGCGGCTGCGCTTAAATCGAAGGAGCCGATGGTGCTGGGGGAGATTAAGGTGACCATGTTGTACCCGCCGTTCACGACTCATGGGTTCTCGCAAAACCAAAGGATGCTGGTTCCCGCGATAACGGGAATCGAGAATAATGTGATCACCGCGGTTGCACCGGCGGACGGGAAGCTCGCTCCGCCTGGGTACTATATTTTGTTTGTGAGTCGGCTCGGTGCCCCGGGCCCGGGTATGTGGATCCATATCGACTAAGAAAGAATGTTTGTTTGGTTTTTGGTAGTGTTGATCTTTTCTTTGTTGCTTGTCAACAATAACTTAAATAGCAATAAGATATACATAAATCCATCCTTTAATTTCATATGTGTTTGAATTAGTTTATATCTTTCTTTCAATTCATTTTTTTTAATGGTTTCAAGACTCCATATGTGTATATACATATGCATTACTTGTATAGTTGTATATATTTGCCTTGTAACTTTGGTAAGCATGCGTTACTTGTAGTTAAGTGTGCCCTTGACCTCCTTCAAATATATGTAGAATATCGTCAACTCCATACAACAGTTACACAAAAGTAATAAAAAAAAATCCAGATTATGGGTGTAAATTCAAATCCATGTGTGACAAGCAGTTAGCGGCTATAGAATTTTAGGTTGAAGAGATTGACAAGTCTCTCTGCTGTCTAGGCAAAGTTTCCTTAGGGTCCGGAGGGTCCCGATCCGCCCTGTTTTTTCGCTTTATAGTGTTAATTTTATCCGTTTCTTCGAAAAAAATTATATACTTAGTCCAGTCCTCTCTGAGTTTTTGTTCAAGCTCCACTAGTAAATATTGGATTCAACTAATCTTTAAAAATTATATAGTTTGGCTACGTTTATTATTGGGTTAAAACATTGTTTAATTATGGGCCGTATGTTAAATGGGTTCTTAGCCCATATGTTGAACAAGGTTGAGTATGTATGTTGAGGTTTGTGAAAAAGAAATAACGGACTTTGTTTGTTTACGTTAGGGTTTGTTATAAAAACCTCTTACCTTTTACGTAGGGCCCGTTAATCGGAAAACTATCTGGTATATCGTTCGATTACCGTCTCGGTCTAATTTGACAAAAATGTGATATGAGAATAGAGTTTAGAGTGTATGTGAAATGAGTACGTTTCATGTGGGACTGGGTTATTCAGAATGCCAAGTATAGAAGAAAAAAATTGTGATGTACACAATGAAAGAAATAAACCACATCATTCAAAGAAATAATTGGCGTGCAAAAACATTTAGGATCAACTAATTTTAGTCCTTAGGAATTAGGATCAATAATGTTAAATAAAACATATTTATTCAATTGTGTATGGTTAATAACGACCTTAAACTATTGTTAGATTCTGTTTACCTCAAGATTTTCCCTTGGATTTTATCCACAAACATTTTAGCTCATACAATTATAAAGGGTATTGCATGATGATTATGTGAACAACTAAAATGATCAAATGGATTCATTCTTCAAAACCTGCATCCTCCTCCAATTCCTCTTGTTTTCTGTTATTTCGGCCCGGAATATAGATGCCAATGCCGCCGGTGGAGTCGATTACACAAGACCGGAAATTGTGACAAATTTTAGAGGATCATGGGCGGTCGATAATAAGAATGCGGGTGTGGCCGCAATGCAACTCCAATTGATGCCTAATGATAGGGTTGTGTGGTATGATGCAACAACACTTGGACCTTCTGCTATAAAATTGACTCCCAAGGGAAACTGTCCGCCTAATCCAGATACAAAATTCCAGGCAGATTGTTTTGCTCATGCCGTTTCTTATGAATGGAAAACCAGAAAAGTTAAACCCCTTATGGTATGTTTCTGATCATGTAGTGCCTAAATACGAGGATAAAATGATTTTATGTATATCCGTTTGTGGCGGCTTCCTTCCTCTAAATGGCTGTTTTTATTTATATTTTTTTTGAAAGATTTTAGGTCAAGATAGTAGGCCATTTTAGAGATTTTCCTTAGCCTGCTAACTAATGGTTATTTGGATAAAACTATTGGTCAAGATAGTAGGCCATTTTAGGGGTTTTCTCATATATTATTCTAATTGAAATAACCGTTAAAACATGGCAGTTGTTTGGTGAACCATGGTGCTCGTCGGGAAACTTGTGGCCTAACGGTAACCTTGTGGCTACGGGAGGTACCGCAAGTGGCGTCAAAGCTATTAGAATGTTGCCGAAAGATGATCTGAATGCCAACTTTATTGAAAAAAAAGATGCCCTTGGTGACTTTAGATGGTATGTGAAATTAAAGCATTTGTATCACCTATGACAAAAAAGTAAATGAGGTCCATGTCGGGTTAGGGGGTTTTCTCACCTATATGAAAACCCTCGTCAGTGATCCAAATTTATCGTTAAAGAAAGCATTTGTAGCATCAAGCTACGCTTTTTATTGGTTTTCATTTGGCTTTTGATAGACGTGGTTTTAATAATCAAACTAATCACAGGTACGCATCGAACCAGGTCTTGGAAGACGGAAGCGCGATAGTCGTGGGAGGGCGCGATTCATTCAGCTACGAGATCATACCGCCATCACTCAACTTCATACCGAGGAAAATCGACTTACCTTTCCTCAGACAATCACTAACACCCCCTAAGGGACCATTTCGCTTCATCGAGAATAACCTCTACCCCTTTGTGTTCCTTCTTCCCGACGGGAACGTGTTCATTTTCGCGAACGATCGCTCCATCAACTTAAACCCGCCATCCGGAAGGGTTCTTAAAGAACACCCCATCTTACCAGGCGGGTCCCGCAACTACCCTGCTTCCGGAATGGGGGCTCTTCTCCCCCTCAAACTATCGGATGACAATACCCATCCGCTTAATGTTGAGGTCGTTGTTTGTGGGGGTAACAGACCCGACGCGTTTGAAGTGGTTGATGCAAGGCCCATGAACCAAAAAGTGTTTGTACCCGCGTTAAGAGATTGTCATAGAATCCGTCCCATGGTTGAAGGCGCGAGATGGGAGAAGGAACAAGACATGCCGACGCCAAGACTTATGGGTGATCTTTTACACCTCCCCACGGGAGACCTCATCATGGTTAACGGTGCGAAAAAAGGGGCTGCAGCTTGGGAGAACGCGATAGATCCGAACTTTACCCCGGTCTTATATACTCCATTTAAACCAATGGGTCAAAGGTTTAAGGAAATGGTTCCTACAACTATTGCTAGGATGTATCATTCGACCTCGGCATTGTTACCCGACACGAAGATCTTGGTCGCGGGCAGCAATCCGCACCAGTTCTACACTCCCAATGTCCAGTATCCTACGGAGTTGCGAGTCGAGAAATTCTCACCTCATTACTTGGACCGCGCACTAAACAAAGAGAGGGTCGAAATCGTCGAGCCTCGTACTGATAAAGTGTTGAAATATGGAGCGATGTTTAAGGTTGCGGTCGCATCCAAAGCTAAAATAAAGGTGATCCTCGGTGAGGTTAAGATAACCTTGATCTATCCACCTTTCACAACTCATGGTTTCTCCCAAAATCAAAGATTGATTGTTCCTACAATAAAGGGAGTCGAAAACAACATAATCTCGGCTCTCGCACCACCGTCGGGAAAGATTGCGCCTCCGGGATACTATATGATGTTTGTGAATCGGCTTGGTGTTCCTGGACATGGTGTTTGGGTCCATATTGGCTAGGAGAGATGGTGAACTTTGTGTTGTTGTAACCATAGATGTTTTTCTTAAACTTTTCATATGTTTCTTTATAAAAAAAACAAAAGTGCCTTTTGTTTTGCTTGGTAAATTGCGCCGGGTTATGACGGAGATCACCGTTGATGTTAAAGTATATTTTCGAGGATATTGTATAAAACTAAAAAGTTATGAATTCAAATCCAACGTATATATACGTGTGGTGGTATAATCACCAATCATTAGAAAAAGTACTAAGTTAATGAACTTGTCATGCTGATTTAGTCGTTAGGAAAAGTAAGTTAATGAACTTTTGAAGTACTTTTAGAAAGCAAACCCATGTAATCGATCTATATCTTTGAGGTGAGCACGTCTATCTAGCTAGCCACCAACCAAGGTTGAAGAATTGTCTTTTTTTTTTTTTTTCATACATCATTTTCCAACTGTCTTTTTTACAAGTTCATTCAATTCATAGCTGGCTAATAACCTCCATTTTAGTCCTACGCACGTCATTTTCCACATGACATCTGAATTGTATTCCTGCTATTTTTACAATGTAAAGTTTTTTTAACCGCAACTCATACACTCATCTTTATCTTATTTTTATAATAGGAATTAAACCCTTAATTAACTTTTACATCGCAAATGCACTTTGGTAGGTTTTAGAACTTGATGACTTACTCTCATATATTGATGCATTTTACCTATTAAAGATGAAACATAAACAGCCCCAACACATTCATAATTTGTGGATCAAGATTTTTCACATTTGTATTCCCTTAAAAGGACTTGTATGCAGAGAAATGGGAAAAAAAAATCAAACAGGAGAGAGACTTGATTAAAATATGATGCATTTAATAAATGTCAAAATGCAAGACAAGTCAAGATATACTTTAAAATAACAATAAATATACAAAACAAAAGGCTATATAATGTAGCAAGAACCAATTACAAGATCATTCCATTTCAAACTAAACACAGAAGCAATGGCAAGAGGATTCCAGGCTTTGGTTGCAGTTATATTCATCTCAGCAATTTCATTCCCATCATGTCTAGTCAATGCAAACTTTTACAGTGACACTTATTTCAACTGGGGCGCCCAGCATTCGTATGTTTTCGGCAATGGTGAAGATCTTAATCTGGTGCTGGATAAAGTTTCAGGTACATATCATCCATATCCGGTTTCGAAAATTCTCAAATTCATATTCATTTGACTCAAAATGAACTCTAATGATAGGGTCTGGTGTTCAATCACACAAGTCATACCTATTTGGAAGCATTGAACTATTAATCAAGTTGGTTCCGGGGAACTCTGCAGGAACTGTCACAGCATATTACGTAAGTGCGATTGTTAGATAATTGATATGGTATAAATGTTTTCCCCTCTTTCTCATTAACTCATACCGAATATATAGATAAAATATTTTCATCTACGACCCTCATACAATGAGTATTTACAATAGTATAATAACCTAGTCTGATATACCCCCCTCAGTCTACGGAGGAAGTTGACGAATGCTTAGACTGGAACGAAAATCGACCTTATCAAGATAGTTACTACTATTAACTTTCCGCGTTGAATTATTGCAGCTTTCATCTACCGGTGACTATCACGATGAGATCGACTTTGAGTTCCTAGGAAACTCAACAGGAGAACCTTACACAATGCACACAAACATCTTTACCCAAGGCAAAGGAAATAGGGAGCAACAGTTCAAGTTATGGTTTGACCCGACCGCTGACTTCCACAACTACACCATTCACTGGAACCCAAGTGCAGTTGTGTAAGTGAACCATCATATGTATATTTAGTTTAAAGACTAATTGTTACTAAATTGTTTGAAAATGACTAAAATGCAGGTGGTTTGTTGATAGCATACCAATTAGGGTATACCGAAACTACAAAAGCGAAGGAATTGGATTCCCTGACCAACAAGGAATGCAGGTCTACTCTAGTTTGTGGAATGCAGATAACTGGGCAACAAGAGGTGGTCTGGTGAAGATTGACTGGTCATGTGCACCTTTCAACGCGGGTTTACGTAAGTTTAATGCGAGGGCTTGTAAGTGGAATGGACCGGTTAGCATTTTTCAGTGTGCCTTCCCTAACAAAGCTAACTGGTGGACTTCACCTGTCTATAAGCAACTGAACTGGGACCAACAAGGAAAACTCAAGTGGGTTAGAGATAACTACATGGTCTACAACTACTGCACGGATTATAAGCGTTTCAATTGGCAGATGGCTCCTGAGTGCTCCAAGCCACAATACTAATCAAGACTTAATGCTCAGCAGAACCTCGAAATTGTTTTCCAGTCTGCACTTGAAACTCTATATTCCAATTTTATATGTTTTTTTTCTCTTTTATTTACAAGCACACACATGTAATTTTTATGTTCACATTCTTATAAAAGTCTGCAATTGATATATTTATAATGCCCTAAAACTAGTCTTTAGATATAGTCACAAATTGCATCAAAGGAAATAGGGAAGCTTGAAGACTACTTTCCTGTGTCTAATGATAAATAAACCAAAATTTACTCGCATGTTATAAAGAACATCAGGAGCAGCTATCATAAACAAGAACAACTATTGGCCGGTTGTCTAAAAACAGTTGATGCCTAAAACAAACATCAACTATTTTTGGTGAGTTCATGAAACACACAGCTTTAATCAAACATTAATAAGACATATCTTCAACAAGTCATCAGCTTTATGCATGCAACAATCTATAAACACTGTCATTCGACCTGCTACATGCTTATGGACCTTGGTTTTGTTGAAAATTTGTTTCAATTAAAAAAAAACAAATAAATACGATTTGATTATTTATTATTTACCGAGTTGTTGGTCAAATCAGTTTTGATCCTACGCGATCAAACCGATGTAAGAAAGGTAGAATGAGAGTGTTCCGTTATCGAACGAATTTAAATAACAATACTGAAAATTGTAAAACCAACCTGAAAGTCGCTGAATGAATGAGAGATTTGCTGCACGGAATAGCTCCTGTCCTTAAGGATTTTACGGCCTCTAATGCTGTAGGATTTCTCGTGAATTCCCAGGATTTAATGCAGAAACAAGTCTGACTTTCAACAGCAATGAAAGCAGACTATAACAGAAAGCTGTGAGCAGAAACAGAAATTCGATAGAGGAAGAAAGAGAGCTGCGAATTTGGGGTGCTGAATCTGGTTGCAAAGGCCTCCTTTTATAGATCCGATTGGCACCCGAAAGTGAGAAAAATCTGCGAGTAACCACTAAGCGTGCTTTGTAGCGCTCAAGAGTGCCATCAGACTTTTCATTTTATGTTTAAAAATCCATACACATAATATTCATAATATTCATGGCCGAATAACGAGGCAATACTTCGAAGTATTATTTTCAACAAGAGTAGTGAATTCATCCATCATGGCACGGTTCCACACTGGGTTGGTTAAGGCTTCGGGAACTTTTTTGGGAATGAGGACAAGATCAGAGGTGGTGTGAAGGTTAACGATTTGTTTGGGCCATGGGTGACGGGGATGGTGAGTTGGGTTGGGGGCGTTGTAGTAGGCTGAGGTGAAATAGGGTTGCGGGATTTACTTGGGGAGTGATTCCCGGACGTAATGGAAGGATTAAGAGAGTGTCAGATAGTGAGGTGCACATTCAAATAAAGGACGTAATGGAATGATTAAGAGAGTGCCAGATAGTGAGGTGCACATTCAAATCAAGGAATTGATAGTTGGGTTGTTTGGTTTGAGAAGACCAAAATGGGAAAACATGCTCGTCGAAGACGACATGTCTGGAGATGATAAATTTATGAATGATTTCAAGACATTTATACCCCATATGATTAGAGGGATACCCGAGAAATACACAAGGAGATGATTGATTTTATAATTTATGAATGGAGGGGAGAGTAGAGACAACCGAACGTGCATATGTGATTGTAAGATGGGTTTTTTGATAGAGACAAAAGGTAGGTGTTTGGAAGAGTTTAGTTTTGGCGGGGAGGATGTTCAGTAAATAGGTTTCAATATAAAGCGCATGATGCCAATAAGAAGCGGGAAGGGAGGTGTGTGAAAGTAGGGTGTGGGCAATGTTATTGTTGGATCGCATTTTTCTTTCAGATTTGCCATTTGAGGTGACGTGTGTGGACAAGAGAAATGAAAAACCATACTGTTTAGGGGGGGGGGGGGGGATTTATGGAAGGAGTTGTTGTACTCGGTGCCACTGTCACATTGAAAAGTTTTAATATTTGTGTTGAATTGGGTTTGAATTAGTTTGTCAAAGTTTTGAAAAATTGTGAAGACATGAGATTTGTGAGTAAGGGGAAAGGTCTACAAGTAGTTTGCATGATCGTCTAAGAATACTATGTAATAACGATGACCTCCCGAGCTTGGAACTGGGCAGGTCCATAGATCATTCTGGATGAGATCAAGTGGTAGGTAAGTAGTAGACAATGATCATAAAAGAGAAGCTTAACAAGTTTTTCAAACACACACGATTGACATAAACCATTGTCTAAAAAACTAGAAACATTAACAAAGTTGATCTTATTTAAAACACGCAAAAGAGAAGAGCCAGGGTGGCCAAGACGATGATGCCAAATATCTTGTGACAAGGCGAGAAAGGTAGATGGGCTGGTGACATGTGTGGTAGGCAATAGCGAGTAGAGATCCCCCGAACTGTTACATCTAAGGATAGGAATCTGCGCCAGGTAATCCTTCAAAAAACACTAAATGGGTCAAATTCAATTGATTCAAATTTCAAAGTAATAGGTACCATCCATTCTACGTTAGTTAATCAAACGATTATCAACTTACATTTAATCAAATGATCAAATATGGTTATATACAAACAAATAGAACAAATTTTTATCGCAATTTAGGTCTTAGCCAACCCGTTTGACTTGTTTTGGCTGATCCACTTGACTTATTTTTAGTTGTCTCGTTTGATCCATTTTACAAACATTCTTTTGCCAAAATCTTAAATATACGTCATTGTTTTTATGATGATTTATTTTTGTTATGATATAGCCAACCCGTTTGACTTGTTTTGGCTGATCCACTACTTGACTTATTTTTAGTTGCCTCGTTTGATCCATTTCACAAACATTCTTTTGCCAAAATCTTGAATACGTTATTGTTTTTAATGATGATTTATTTTTGTTATGATATGATACATATTATTTTAGCTGGTCCAACCCGACATGACCCCACGGCTCGACCAAACAAATCTAACATCAATATTAATATAAAAGTGAAGGCTAGAAAAAGTGACCTTATAATGAAATATTGGATCCGTCACTGCTTCCAGCAACATCATTTTGATAAAAACTCGGATGTACAAAACCCGTCTTTAATATTCATAGAGATCCAACTGAAAATGCTTGTTCTAAAAGTATATAAAAATAAGGAATGAGATATAGAGAGACGTTGATATAGAGGTGAGAATCAAAGAATTTTATAATTTTTTTTGTAAATTTTAGAAATAAGGATAAAAATAGGGATGCGGATGTGAGTGGTGTATATGCTATAAGACGCCCCGCATCAGTCGTATTTAACCCACGTACGTGGGACGTACGTACCTACGTACGTACTTGTATTGATGTGGAGTACGTACGTCGCGGCGTACGTACGTATCCACTTACCTCCACGTACGGGCCCCACAATTTCTTTTTCCTTTTTCTTTTTCTCTTTAAACGGCTATTTTTTTAAATTCAAATATTTTTGTTTTATTTTAATATTTAATAATTCAAATAAAATATAAATAAATTTGAAAAAAATCTGAAAAAATTTCTAAAATTCATAATTAAATAAAACATTAATTTTAATAATTTTTAAAAAAAAAAACGGCTAGTTTTTTTTTTGTCTTATTATAACGGCTAGTTTTTTCAAAAAATTCTATAAATACCACTTCAATTCTTCATTTCATTCACACATCAAACCTCTCATTTCTCTCTCAAATTTCTGCAAACCTCTCATTTCTCTCTCAAATTTCTGCAAACTCAAGCTTCCAAATGGATCACAACAACTCAAACTCAAACTCAACCCCAAACAGAAACTCAAACCGAAACCCACCATCATTCACGTCTATGTTTCCAGACTTTGATGGTACAAGCATGAGCCAATTTCTTAACCAATCTTCACCACCTTCACAAATGTATCCACCACATTCACAAATGTATCCACCACCTTCACAAATGTATCCACCACCTTCACAAATGGATCCACAAACATACTTTCAGATGCAACAAATGTGGATGTTCCAACAACAACAAATGGCGGGGATGCAACATCAACAGCAACAACAACAACCCCCACAAGCAACTCAACAACCCCCACAAGCAACTCAATCACAACCACAACAGTCCGAGGATGGCCCCTCACAGGGAAGGGTTAGGGGGAGAGGCAAAGGCAAAACTACTACCACTACGGCTTCTCGTACTAAATGGCCACAGTCAGATGAAGTCTTGATGGCAGAGGCCATATATGAGTGTTCGGAGGACAGTGTTATTGCCAACAACCAAAACACTCATGATTTTTGGTTCAGAGTAACTCAACACTATTTGGGATCAAACCCCAAAGTGCCTAGAGATCAAAACAACCTGAAAGCTCATTGGCACATGGTCAAAGCAAAGGTGGCCAGATTCAATGAATTTTACTTGAGTGTGAAGAGTTCTTACTCAAGTGGGTGGTCTGATGACATGGTGTTGCGTGAAGCAAGGCAGCGCTTTAATGCTGATCAAGTTACAGTTTTCAAATATGAACATGTTTGGAACAAAGTCAAAGACAAGTTGAAGTACAACAGTGCTGAAGCTTGTGGGGCCAACCAAGGCCCCAAAAGAAACAAATCCAACACAGGTGGATACACTAGTTCTCATTCATCTACAAACTTTGGTGAGAACGAGTTCAATTTCCATCTTGACGACGATGATAATGTTGGGGATATTCCAGAGGAGCAGCAGCCTCCTCGGAATGAGGAGGAGCCTCCTCGTTCAACTGTTCCTAAACGCCCACCCGGTAGAGAAGCGGCCAAAGCAGCTGCCAAGGAAAAGAAAAATAAAGGTACTGCTGGTTCCTCAAGTACTGAGGAAAGTCGAAACCGCTTTTATTCAAACCTTACTTCAGTAGTCGATGACAGGAAGGAATATCTGGATAGGTTGTTAGCTATTGAGGAGAACAAGATGAAGCTTAAGTACTACAAGCTGGCTAACATGGATATCTCTCACTTGAGTAAAAAAAAACAGGAAGCTCATATCTCAAATTGTGCCCGGCTAAAGGTGCAACTGAACATCGAAGATGAGTCTGAGGAGGAAGAAGAAGATGATGAGGCTTAGGGTTTCCATGTTTAATTTCATGTTTTCAATAACTTAAACTTTTAGGATTTGTTGTGTTGTTTAAGTTTGGTTTGTTTTAATAAAAGTAATGTAGGATTTCCATGTTTAATTTTTTTTTTATTAAATATAAAAAATTTTAAATTTTAAATAAAATAGCCGTTAACATTTAATAATAATTTAATATTAAATTATTTTTTTAATAAAAATATAGCCGTTATAAATAAATAAAGATTAAATAAAATGGTGATGTGGAAATAAAAGGTGGTATGTGGGGAAGTACTTGATGTGGAAAAAAAGTGGGTTTTGTGGTATGTGGTAAGTACGTGACGTGGCATGCTGACTGGACCAAAAAGGTGGTATTTAGTGGTATTTAGTGTTCCCTTGATGTGGGTGGTCTAAATATATAGATAGAGATAGAAAACTAATCATTGAGAAAGAAATTGATTAATAAAATAGAGAATCAGTTGAAATTATTTCATTGAAATTTTAGTTTTAATAATGAAAAAAGTATAAATGATTAATATTAATTAGTTATTGAAGTTTTTCAGTATATAGGATTTTGTTGTATACAATTTTATGTTATTAAGTACTTTTCAAAACCAATATATATTCCCATGAACTATCTATCTATATCTATCCTTGAGGTTAGCACGTCTAGCTAACCACGAACCAACACAGAAAACCATTTTTTTTTTCTTGCATCCGGCCTGATCTGGCTGTAGCCTGTCTTACAAGTTAATAACCTCCTCATTTTTAGTCCTATGCACGTCATACTAACACATCTTTCAGGTTATAAACTTTCTGTAAATAGAAGGTTAGTTAAAGGTAGTTAATTAGTCCTAAATACTTTTTTTGTGCAATCATCTATCATTATAATCATATAATAGTCTTCTTTCTTTCTTTATTAATAAACAATTTATATAGTATAGGTTTAAGCGATAACATTTTGGTGACTTCCGACCTGTTTGATACATTTAACCGCACTGACAAGCTCATAAGCGGGTCAAAATTCGTCACCTCTAACACTTGAAAATTAATGGTATATGATCATATATATTTTGTTTACATATATCAGAAAGAGATGATTAACATTTGATGCATTTAATAAATGTCAAGATATATGCAAGAAAAGGTCAAGATAGGCATATAAAATATTTTGAAAAATAACAATATATAACTAGACAAAGGCTATATATATATATAAGGTGTCAAGAAGCAATAACAAGATCATTCCAGCATATACTAAACACAAAAGCAATGGCAAGAGGATTCCAGGCTTTGGTTGCAGTTATATTCATCTCAGCAATTTCATTCCCATCTTGCCTTGTCAATGCAAACTTTTACACCGACACGTATTTCAACTGGGGCGCGCATCATTCGTATGTTTTCGGCAATGGTGATGATCTTAATTTGGTGCTAGATAACGGTTCAGGTACATATCATATCATCAAACCCGAGTTTTGAAAATTCCTCAAATTCAAATTCATTTGACTCCTAAAACTCGACCATTGATATAACTCTAATGATAGGGTCTGGTGTTCAATCACACAACGCATACCTATTTGGAAGCTTTGAAGTGTTAATCAAGTTAGTTCCAGGAAACTCTGCAGGAACCGTCACAGCGTATTATGTATGTGCAATACCAAAATAGTTATTAGTAGTTCTAGAGGTGATAATTAAATGGGTCATGTTCATGTCAAAAATTGCGTAATTAAGAGATGTGAACCTGAACATGACACGGATATTTGTGGGTTGACTTTAACACAAACTGTATAACTCAATCATTTTTTTATTTTTCACATCATATTAATGTTTTAAAATAACAATTTTACAAGAAAAATACTGATGTATTTAAAACAAATACGATTCTACAACAATATATACAGACCTATATAAAACAATTCCAATTTAGTAATATATATCTCAGCAAATAATGCAATACCAGTTTAAGTTCTAACATAAAGTACATTTTAAATGTAGAATTAAAAATACATCAGGTTGACACGAACTCGACCCGTAACTGACACAATTGATCACTGGTTACATATAAACAAGGTGGATTTTATCATGATAGTCACTTGATCTTTAACTTTTCTATGGAAATATTATTGCAGCTTTCGTCTACGGGTGACTATCACGACGAGATTGACTTTGAGTTCTTAGGAAACTCGACGGGAGAACCTTACACCTTGCACACCAACATCTTTATCCAAGGCAAAGGAAACCGGGAGCAACAATTCACCTTGTGGTTTGACCCGACCGCCGACTTCCACAACTACACCATTCACTGGAACCCAAGTGCAGTAGTGTAAGTGCACCATTTGCAACACAAGTCTCTCATGTATATATATTTAGTTTGAAAACTAACTTTTACTAAATTGCGCGATAAATGCAGGTGGTATGTTGATAGTATACCAATTAGAGTATACAGAAACTACGAAAGCGAAGGGATTGGATTCCCGGACCGACAAGGAATGCAGGTCTACTCTAGTTTGTGGAATGCGGATAACTGGGCAACAAGAGGTGGTCTAGTGAAGATTGACTGGTCATGTGCACCTTTTAGCGCTGGTTTACGTAAGTTTAATGCGAGGGCTTGTAAGTGGAATGGACCGGTTAGCGTTTACGAGTGTGCCTATCCTAACCAAGCTAACTGGTGGACCGCCCCCGTCTATGAGCAACTGAGCTTGGACCAACAAGGAAAAATGAAGTGGGTTAGAGATAACTATATTGTCTATAACTACTGCACAGATTACTGGCGGTTTAATTGGAAGATGGCTCCTGAATGCTCCAAGCCACAATACTAAAGAAAACATGAATTCTTATTTGTTTTTTTTTTCTTTTGTTTGATTTACAAGCATACCCATGGAATGAATGTTGGTTTTCTGATACAAGATATTATATTGATATGTTTACAATGTCCTAAAAGGAGTTTTCAGATGTTATGGGAGTTGTAACTTATAACAAAGGAAACCTGATGGTGTGAGGACTAGTTTCCTTTGTCAATCTGAACCATTGATGAAGGATAGAAGGGTCCAAGGGGCGATCGTCTTCGCGTTTTTTTCAGCCAGAAGTACATATTTTCGCGATTTTATATAAAAATATATATATGTATTGAGTAGCCCTCTTGGTAGAATTTTTTAAGCGTCGCTCCCTCGGGGTTTTCTTTCAAATTTCGCCACTGATACAAACTATACATAAATTTACTCATATGTTATTAAGAACATTAATGGAGGCATTATCATAAAGAAGACCAACAATTGGCAGAGAGTTATAAAGAGGAATTCACCACTTGAAAAATTCATTACATATACGCCAACATTTTGAACGGCCATTTAACTCAAACTTTGATTTATTTAACGTTTAACTTTTTTAAACTTTTTGAACGGCTTTTTGACTACTTTTTCAAACTAACGTTTTCTGCGAAAAAGTCGAATGTTGATAAATTCATGATATGAAAAGGTCACATGGCCATTCAATGTGTTTGTGAACGACTGTTTGACTATGATTTGACCATAAAGGTGGTGTGAGATCAGATTTGATGACGTGGGTATAGCATCCGCTATATATATTGTATGATTCATGATAAATAAAGGGCCAATTACACTCACACCAATTGCTATCTAATTAATTCCACTCTGTTTATAAACAACCATTAGGAGGTTAAATGGTTAGAAGTGTAATTTAGAAAATAAGAAAGGAAAAAACAAAAGTTAGACAAAAAGAAGTTTAAAAAAAAACAAAATTAGAAATTAGAAATGAAAATTTAAAAAAAAAATGACACCATGAAATCAAAAAAAAAAGATAATAGATATTTATCTTAAATATAGTATTTAAAAAAATATATATATATATAATTTTACTATGTCATACTTTATTTAGTACTACATAAATGTTGTATTAGTTGAAACCAATTCGATTAGAGCCGGATCAAATAACCCAAAAAATAATTACATATACTTATTTGATTTGTGTTTGATTTAATTTTCAACGTCAAAAAACCGAAGAAACTAAAACCATATAAACCGATACTTAATTTGACAACCTAATAACACCCATAATTGGGCTAAATGTCTATTTGGTAAATAATTTTTAGAGACATTGTATAAACGTGTAAAATGTAATTATCTTTCATTAAGAAAACCTTATCAGTAAAACTGAATCAAATAGTTAAATAAAATTCCAAACACAGACCATGAATTGTTAAAAAATAATAATAGTAATAATAATATTTGAACAGTTAAACTAGTATCCGAAGTTTTACTAGTTTTGTCATGTTGAATAAGTTTGAATATATTGAGTTTGATTTATTTAAAAACATTTGGCGAATCGCGAATCCTGGCGCCTAATCCAATTTGATGAAAGTTTTTGGTTTTTCCCTACCCGCTAAACCCCCATTTCTGAATTCTCATCTTCAAATCAAATCACTCACTTTCTTCCCTCCCCAAAACCCCCAAATTTCAACTCCAAAATCATCCCTCCAATCCAAAGTTCCGAACCATATTTATGTCTCCCACCCTGCAATTCAATCTCCTCACTCTCAAACGAGCAAACAATCGTGAAGAAGATGATGAAGGAATCATCTATTGAACACCATCCCAACAAAGAAAACATCATTCCTCCATTCTTAACCACCAACAAAACCACCCATCACAAGCTCAGCTCCCCCAAGATCACTTTCAAGAAGAAGAACAAGTATTATAATAGGAAACCCCTTATGGACATTACTAATCTCATTGCCGCCGTTGAGACTCTCGACCAATCTCCGGCGATTTCACCGGCAGTTCCTCGTCTGCAGTCGCGTTTGATTTCTCAATCGAGAGCTGTTGTTGAGGGGCGTTGCAAATCGTTGAGGCTTCATTTTAGATGAAAATCTACAGTTTTATTTGCTCTGTTATATTTTGGATTCTTCCATCCATTAGAAGTAGTACTCTGTTTCTTGAAAATTGCTTGTCTTCCTTCTTGCATTAAGGGAAATACCTTATTTATTCAACTTTGAAATTTTAATTGGAATCCAGTAAACCGATTATCGAATTCTCAAGTATAACTTGTACTTGAGTTTCTCACCTAATTAGTCCCCCTTTCCTCTCTCGTCTCCCATTTCCGACTTTATTTAGTGAGCTAGTTGTCACATGCGGAATGTTTGAAAATTGTGTCTATTTAATTTGTGTTAAATTACATAGGTTTATTGGCTACTTCTATTGTTCTCATCTAGAGAGTCACGGTCATAAAGGAAAGTGTTATAATGGTATGCTTGTATATTTGACGTAACTCTAGTAAACCTTATCATAAACGGGACGGATTGGTTGGCTTCTATGCAACTAGGGGTGCCACACACGTTCTGAAAAGATAACCCTCTAACTAATGGTGCCCTTTAAGATTTATGTTATTATCACCATCCTTTCAAGTGCTTGTATGACTATTTTTAATGAATCCATGCTTATTTATTTTTAATTGGTTATGACCTTCGTTACCATCATACTATTGGTGTTTATGGTTTTGTTTGACCATTTTGAAGTCATATCTTAAGGTTAAATTGTTAGTAACGATTTATTATAATCATGAATGAAACTAAGGGGATGTTTGATAACCTCTTATCGGGTCCGGTAAGAGCTGACCACTGATCCGGTAAGTGGTCCGCTCGTTTGATATTGTCTTACCCATGCTCTGACTCGGTCCGAGTCTCTGACCACAGCCTTCACCACCTCTTACCCTAGCTCTGTCCCAGTCCCAACATATTTTTGCTCTGACCGAGTCCAAGGCTAAGTACTCCGAGTCCAAGGCTAAGTACTCCCTCAAACAACCCCTAAACCATTAAAGCTTTAATACTTTGTAATTTATTGTTTTTAAACCATATGTGGTGTGGGGTGAGATGTGCAAAGCGTGATGGTGATCATAGTAGATTGCAGCAACATGTATTCTGTTGGTTTTCTTATTCTTTTTTCTCACTGGTCACATTTTATATATCTTTTTTTTTTATTATTAAACATCACATTCATACAATCATCATTATGCATCTTTATCACCGTCACTTTGCTTTACTTGACATCATCTTTCACATTTATATAATATACAACACAAATTGAAGATGAATAGGAAACATTTTGTTTCTTATAGTTTAGCCACAAGATTTTGTGAGTTTGACACTTTATACCCCTTAAAACATCTATGTCATATGTCAGTGGCACGCTGTTTTCCTTTTCCTGTGTGCTTCTCTTGATAACTGGTCCGATGAGTATTGCTCTTTCATCTCTTTCTTTCAGCCATGGTTTTTACCTGTTACTCTTCTCTTCTTCATCGTTCCTCATTCTTCCTAAAATGGAACCCTAATACTCTGTCATTTCACCATATTGATCAAAAAACACCACCCATTTTGAACAAATTCCTAACTATCTTCGATCTACATTATCATCCTTTCAAAGCATAGAGGGGAGAAATCGTATGCTTCAAACGATGAGAGAGGTTGTAGTGTAAGTTCTATGATTTTAAGTAAGCTTAGTTTGTTTGATTCTTCTTAACTTTGTCTTTCTTCTGCTGGATTCAAATGTGTTTAAATGGTTCTTCGTTGCTTATTCCATGGTATGCTTTCTTTGATTGTTATTTTTTCGTATCTCCTTTCGTTTCGCAGATGAAGCTTCGTTTACTACTTATTCTGTTTCGAGGTACCTGATTTCTTATTTTTTGGTTGCATGTTTGTTTTTCTTCCTTTTGATTTCATCACAGTATGCTTTTTCATCAACCTTTGTGTTAATTTTGTGTTTTAGTTGCTTGACTGCCTGTTTCGTTGTTCATTGTTTGCTTGCGCTTATCAATTTCTTATTCTTCTTCCACGTTCGTTTTTTATGCTATCTGGTTGCAATTCGCATAATTTCTTACATCCATTTTGATCCAGTTGGTTTCTTAGCTGCGATTGACCTTCATTGCGTGTCAATTGTTGTATTTGACTTTCAGATTCTATTGTTGATGGTTTTTTTCCGGGTCGCATGATTCAATTTGGGGAAATACTTTTCCATGTAATTTTGTTAACCATAGTCTTGGTAAAATGCTTCTGATTTAAAATCAAGATTTACCTTTTTGCTGCTCTCTTCAAATCTTGAAAATCATAAACTAATAGTTATTAGATTTTAGTTTCCTTCCATACTTTGTGATATATTTTACACCTGGATAATCTAAATAGTTTTAGTTGTAGTTATATTATTTAATTGGTTTCATTGTTGTACTTCAATCTACGCCTTTGGCTGTATGTTTTTTATGCTTATATTCCTTTCTCTCACTTCTTTTGGTGAAGGTTATACATGTTTTACAGGAGTTTGAATCTTTAGAATATCCGCTTTGTACATATAGAATTACAATTAAGGAAGAACATGAATGATCCCAACCTAACAGGTACTGTGATAGCTACTGTGATACACTTCAGTTTTGTAGTTTGTGTGTTTTATACCGTTCATGCATCTTTGTATACTTTCAGTTTTAATTACGTTTTTACTTTGTTTTTAATCACTTATATACGCAGGTGTCCAGGATTGTTGCAGTAGCTTAAGTTAATCTGTTGAAGAAGTTTTTGAAGGTTAGTTCCTTTATTTTTATAAGTTTTTGGGTTGGTGGTACTTTTTACAATTGGGTATAGTAAGAAATGAACATTGAATAGTTAAAATAATTTAATTTATGTCATTAAGAAATAAGAGAATGATTTGAAGTGCAAGTTTGTATTATCAAATCACATGATGATGAATTTGTAATCATATGTATATTTTTGTTTTCTCTCTTTAGTTGTGTGTGAGGTTGAAATTGAGTGTTTCAAAGGTGATGGAAATTACTTCCTATTAGATATTTTACATCAGTTTGGCACTTTTGCCTTCTTTTACCTCGGTTACCGATTTTTCATGTTCACTTATGTCTCCAAATTATGTATAAGTAAGGTCCTTTAAAATGTTTTCCATATTAGGTGATTGTAATTGTTCTTTTTCCTAACAATTTCTATGACTCACATATACTAGAAGATGATGAAACAGATGTATTATTGGGTCACTGGCCAAGAAGCTATTAGCACAAAGTTTCTTTTTGATTTTAGTAGAACTAGAAGTCTAGAACACAACACTAAAGCAGGTATTGGTTGTTGAGGTTGCAGGTATTAAAAAACTTATTTGAGACGACACATTCAAAAGGCACCTACATTATCATGAGGCCCATGCTTATCATTAAAACATGAAAACTAAACCACAATTTTGGTGGTTGAGCTTGCACTAGCCAACATTTTGACCCAGGGGATTTGAATGCTAATCTCCAGGGGATTTAAATGCTCACACAAAAACACAAAACTAAACCATTTTATAACAAACATTAAAAGGTTATTTTGAATACACATTGCTCTGTTACAGTTCTTAAAATGTACAGTTTCTTTGTTAGCTTTCAGCGTATTAAACAACTGATTTTAGGGTGCTATTTCGTGCAGTATTAGAACACACACGTCATTTGTTACACACCTTACTCTCAAACAATTCTCTATTAGCAACCTTATCACACACCTAAACCACTTAAAAGACCACATTATAACCACATATGGAACACACACTGCATATTTTTCATTCATAAAATAAAAGAACTTGGCAAACTCATTCATATAGCAGCAGAAGGAAAACTACCCACCACTTTAGAGACCACTAACCTATTCTCATGCACTAAATAAGGAACTTTAGACCAGTAACTAAACAAACATGATGCTTAGTGCTCTGATTAAGGAGAGGTTTTTTTTGAACGGCTGACTGATTAAAGAGAAGTTAGCTGGAACTTTTTATTGTCGGTTCTTTGATCCAAGTTTTAGATGGTTTATTTTTTGTTGTGATGTTCTATTTGAGCAAATTTCCCTCGCCTCTTTTTCCTTTGAATATATGACACTAAAACCTAAAGCCTAGAGTTATAAATGTACTGTTAATATTAATGAATATAAACATACATACGCCTGTTGTGTTTCAGCTTCTTTTTTGCAGGTTATATTTCAAGTTACACCTGAAATAATAGCCAAGATAAAACCAAGACACAAACCCTTTGGACTATTCTTTCTTGCATAGTTGGGGCCTTGGTACAAATGGTTTGTTTCAGCTGTGGACTGCCGATGTGCCTGTTCTTGCTAAGTATGTCTAACAATTAATCACTTTTAATCTTTTACACACGTTAGATTTCCAACTTCGTTTATTTTTCTATTGCTCCATTTTACTATTGTTTGTTGTTGATTGTTATGATTAGCTTTTCTTAATTTTAGGCCAGATACAGTCTCCTCATAAACCAATTCACAATTGCTGTTATGAATAAATACTCCAAGAAATCTAAATATTTTGGTTACTCTTTTTCTTCCTGTGATTATTATTGTCACCATTAATGTTTTATTTGATTAAACATATATATGTAGATAGGTATTTGTAAATAGAGTTAATAAGCAAGTGGGTTAGATTCAGTTTACAAACATTTGTTTCTTTTTTGTGATGCATGTTCATTTTTAGGGAATTTGGTTCAGCTGTCATGCTTTTGCATTTACGTTTTGTTCAATTCTGTGTTTTAGATGCGATTGAGCTTCATTCGCTGTTGATTGTAGAGCATGATGTTGAGATTTTATGGTATAGGTTGCTTATATTAGGGAATACATAAATTGTCTTATCTGTCCAGCAATACATTATTAAGTTGGAGTCATTTACAGACACAAAATTGTAATGCTATGTATAACAAAAACTATTTCTAAAAGATGTTGAGAAGATTTGAATGAAAGATTGCCATGGTCAACCTCACTCTATCAGTTAAATTACCATCATTTTGATATGCCTCCTCATTGTATTTTGATGGCCAACCTGAATCTATTAGTTAACTATAATCTCCGTTTAACAATTTAGTCTTGCTAAAACAAATAACAATGGTGGCCCGCCGCAACGCGCGGGCGGGTCACCAACTCGTTTATTACAATCACTTTTCTAAATAGATACAAATAGCCTTAAGTCATACACACTATTATTATGAATTTCTGATAGATAAGTTGGTACTATCAGATCACAGACTCACGGTCGTGAGTTTGATATTTGGGCCTTTAAGATTCAATACATTACTTCCATGTCTACAAAGGCAAAGCAAACTAGAACACAATTAAGCATTGAATATGACAAATTTATTATAGATAAGTTGGTACTAACCCTCTTGGTTGATATCTTGAGCCACTCAACCCTACCAATTTATTTATACTAACCAAACTTGTATACCAAACTATTCTACGTCTAAGAGCCTTAATCTCCTATTTTCTATTGAGATAAATATTCCTCCAAAATCTGGAACTGTCATCAAGATCTTCAACTTTGATTCTTGGCTCGTTTATCTCGTTTTCTTGCTTTCGGTCTACTCCTCAATTACATAGACCATTTTATTTTTAACGGGATAAATCGATCTTGGCAATCCTAATTCGTTCATCATGATCCCTTCATCTTGCCTTCTTGCCATCATGCTGTCTTGCTTAACAGTTGACTCGATGGGAAAAAAATTGCACAGTTTTTCAGTTCTTGTTTCATCCCACACAAATATTGTTCTTGCTCTTGCCACTTGCTACAAACCGCACGCTCCAATTCTTGCAACTTGCTATACGAACTAAGGAACTATTGGGGTTGGGTTCTTGCTTCTTGAACCACATGTTCGATCCTTGTTCTTACTTTTTGTTGCTCAAACCACAGATTTGGTTCTTGCTATTTGTTTTAAGAACACACCATTCTCGTCTCTTGCTCTTTATCAATTCAGACAGATATGATCCGGCGTGTTCACACAAAACTTCTCTTGTTTTACTAATACCATAATTAAACAAACTCCAAACAAACATTCAAAATCCATCTACAAACTTTAAACCAAAATCAGCCAAACACTTTTGGCTTATATCAGTTTAACCACTCAACTATTTGCATCACCCGGCCCATCAAGATCAACAGCATGCAACTACTATTAGATGCAAACTAACATTTGGGTTGTGATAAATCACACATTAAAGTTAATTTTTCACAATATTAGAAAAAATGATGATTTTAATTACTTAAGACATTGATCAAAGCATATTGTTGCACACCAAAACAGAGGAAGATGTAAACAGGTAGACACAAAAATCTACATGTGCTGATCCATACCAACACCAAGAATCAACTGTGCAAGATGAGTCAAATATGGTTCTGCCTGGGCCCTGCTACTCAAAATTGGCCTTAAACTCTGTAGCTCATTAGTAAACTCCCTCTCAAATTTCCTACAATTAGACAAGGCATAAAAAATGAATATATATGTATATAAATATATCAATACATAAATAAATAAATGGAGAGCGAGGAAGATGTTTACCGGACACACTGAATGACTGACGACTCTTGGGTGGGTGAATTTGGCTTCTTAGAAGGCTTCCTAAGCTTCAATAAAACCTTGCAACTTTCATTGGAAGGACTGTCGGTGTCTTCGATGGAGTTCATCAGCCACTGAGTCGCCGCAGCATATTGAAGACATACAAGTTTCAGTTTCTCTAATTTCTGCAACGAAAAATTTGTGTTAAAATCATCTTTTTAATTCATCTAGTCTCATAATTTTACTTTTATTTTTGTTTTGAGAATTGAGACTCATGTTCAAATTTAAGTAAATGGAGCTCAATATGAATAAAGGAACCTTGAGGAGGGTTGGTGAAAGAAGTGAGCATTCCTTGAGACACTTCTCCATGAAAAAGTCATGATGTTGGATTACCTATTTTCATAGGATGATGTGGTTAGATTAAAAAGAAATTGAGAAAATAAAACAAAGGAAAGTATATAAAAAAAGGTGAAAATACATAAGTTCTACAGAGATAAATTATTTCAAGAGCGTCAATACATACCTCATCTATGCTCTTTGCATTCTCAAGTTTGTTATGCATAACATGCCAATTTGGTTCAAGAACCTAAAAGGAAGACACAAAACGCCTATTCAATCATAATACCACTGACGCCTTTACTACTGGTTGGCGAAAAAAATTATAGATGGAGATAATAATTACAATACAACATGGTGGGGATGAGGGTTGACAATGGAGCTAGAAAAATAGTGGAGTTAGATAACGGGTCAAAAAAATTGTAGTTTTCGGTACAGGTCAATTAGGGTTGACCGGAAATAGTTTTTGCCCAAGTTTTTTTATTTTAAAAAAAAAAACAGTATAATTATTTAAATAAATTGATGTACAGGATGCTCTCCGCATCTAAAAGACACTTGGGGAAACATTTGGCCATTTCCTTTTTAGCTACCCATTAGAGACGAAACTAGCACAAATTGACCGAGTACGTAAGTCAAAATTGCCACCTATAATTGATATGTACTTCTCGAAATTAGTATGGACAAGCAAAAGAAAATGCCAAAGGGTAACAAAATGTGAAAAATTATAGACAAGAAGTTCGATTTACCTCAAATGTTAGATAATGTAGAAGACTATTTATAAACTTAAGCATATTGCGGCATAATATTGAAGATGTGGAGATTGCAGTTCCATGCATATCACGTGCCCGTGCACCCTACAACAATAAAAGTATAATTTACAGCATAAACATGGAAAGAGGAGTTTGAATAATAATTTATTGTAGTTATCTTTAGTCACATACTTGATGTAATTGCCATGCGCCACAAAGTTGCCTATGCACGTGTTTGCAGTGAAATAAAAACCGAAAGATCAACTGGTACTTTGTCAAGGCTTTTCTTGATATCACAAGTGATAATGGCCATTGAACCTGAAAAGGAAAAGAAATTAAAATAACACACTGCCAATTGTTCATTAATAAAAGAGGGCAATTTCATGTATGCGCATAAAACCTTGAATAATATCATACGTATGCAACCAAAAAAATTAATATCAAATATACCCATTCAAAACACTTATATTTCTTATTTACCCGCTTTCTTAAATACAGTTTATAGTATGGCCAATATACCCTTCATCTAACAATTAGAACTCTCGTAACTTAAATCCTGTAAGGGTATACATGTCAAAATTATGATAATGGGTGCATTTTATATTATGATTCTTTTGTTGTGTATATATGATATGTTTTGAGGGATATATGAAACTATCCCATAAAATAAAGTTGAATTGGTCTAGTGTGGAGAGTAGGGCTGTAAAGGTACCAAGAACCATATTAGCGTTAATTCTATTCCAACTAGGTATTTGTTGCAAGCATTCATGTAAACAAATTGGTGCAAAATTAAAAGTAGTTTTGATTTTGATATAAGTCAAATTTCAGCTATTAAATGGAGGCTAATGGGATACTTTATATCCAAGCACATTATATATTACATAGCACCAATCCAGATGGGCATGGAAAAGTGCTGTTGACCAAGATTCTACCAATGTAAAAGATCACTTGGCTGTTAATTCTATTCCAACTAGGTATTTGTTGCAAGCATTCATGTAAACAAATTGGTGCAAAATTAAAAGTAGTTTTGATTTTGATATAAGTCAAATTTCAGCTATTAAATGGAGGCTAATGGGATAGTTTATATCCAAGCACATTATATATTACATAGCACCAATCCAGATGGGCATGGAAAAGTGCTGTTGACCAAGATTCTACCAATGTAAAAGATCACTTGGCTACTAGTTGAAAAATAAAGTGAGCAAGACAGCAATAATACCCTATTAATTAGAATATAAATATTCACAATTAAAAGGTGCAATATATAGAAGTCATTGCCTTTGTAATGGGTCAATTTTTTAAAAATGCCTGCTGAGGAAACTGGTAAAATCGGGTCGAAAGTCTCGCAAAGTATCATACAAACAACTCCTAATTCCCTTTATTAAAATGAAAAAACCATTATTGTAATTACAAAGTTTTTACAATCATGTTTATTACACCAATTAAATACAAAAAGAATTAAGACATATTGTTAAAGATCAACCAAACCCCAACAGATTCGGAAGAAGAAAATTATCTGTTGACCCCACCCCACCACGCCCAGTCCCCACTCCAAGTCCCCACTCCGACAGACACTCACACAAAGGGTTAGAAAAATGCTGCGACAGAAATAAAAGGTGACATTTACCTTGTAATTAACAGAAAAGGTTTCTACACCAGTAATACTCACAGGCTCTTCAGTCTCTGCCATTGTCTCACCTGTTTGTAGATCTTTAAGGGTGCTCAATCTTCTTAGTAAGGAACATGTGTCCTGAAACCAGAATGCCGTAATATCTTATTAACAAGATATTTGCTGCAATTTTTACAATGTGTAAATGTTACAAACCACGGAACATGTGACGTCTTCATGCAAAGGATCTGCTGCAGCTGCTGTTGAACGCAGTGCAATGTCCAAGAGAGACTGAAAATCAAACCCAAAAATCAACGTAACCACTCCAAATGTATTATATTTATATATGTTCTTCATATACAAAAACACCTCTATATATAAGTTTAGATATTCAACAAGTACAAACATGGTAAGACAAGGTAAGTAGATAAAAGACCTGAAGCTTCTCAACAGAGATCTCATTTGGAGTTTTAGCAAGTTCATCACGGGCAATATCCATAAAGTGAACCAAGAAATCACCCTGTAAGTCAAGTAACCAAAAACTAGTTAATCATAACTGAAATAAGCCAAAAATAACATCAATTAGATTCAATGAAATTATTCCATTAAGCCTTTAGTTGCTAAGCACATACTTGATCCAGAAGAAGGTAATGCTTAATAGATCGTAGCTTTCCAATGAGGTCATACTATTAACAATAGCAAATATAATTGATCAGTAAAGCGAGTAAACAAATCACTGCACCAATCATTTTATAAGTGCAATGAAACATGTACTAGAAGATACAGTAGTCAGGAATGATCTTGAAATAAGATAACCAAACCTTATCCTTCATTAGATTTAGTAACTCCCCACTAGCAAAATCATAGGCAGATTTGATGCATTCAAGATAGTGATCATTGGACCCAAAGTTGATCAATTTTGAATTCTCCAATGCGGGAACCTATAGAGAAGCTAGTATAAAACTCTCAGCAATAAGAGGTGGCAAAATGGGCCTCAGTAAGTTGTAACCAGTCAAAAACAGGTCCAGGTCAAAATGGGCAATTTTTCTACATGTTGAAGCGGGCATTAGCCCAGCCCCTTGATGATCACATATTCCCACCCATGAAAAATGAACACAAACAGAACACAAGGTTTTGTGAAAACCCTCCACGACCCTTTTGTATAGAAAACACACCATCACAATAAACCAAAGACCCATATTTTTAACTAAAGCAACCTAACAACTAAATTACCTACCAAATAAATTTACAAGTTAAATTACCTAAAGCGACTTTAACTAATTTACTCCCCAAATTTGACATCTTCACATGTGAACAAACAAGATAAGTCTAACAGTGGGCAGGGTAGGATTGTTTTGACCCTAGATACTTTCTGCTTATTGAAACTACTAGTACTTCAAATATGATTGCAAAATCTATTTTTCTTTATATAATAAACTCATAATATGAATTATAATTGTTTACGAGGTTTTATGGGCACTCCAATTACACTTTGGGAGGCATTTCCTTTTTACCTAACTTTTTTATTTTAGCTGCTTGACCAATTACAGATAGGACATAACCTGAACAGTGTGGCCACATTCTCTCATCACATTTAAATATTTCCCTGTAGTTAAAATGGTTTCAGTCGAGTTTGCAAGGAAGGAAGGAATATCATCTTTGAGACTGTATCTTTGTCTCCAATATGTAGCATCATAATCTTGGGTGAGAGACTCCTGTAGAAGTCACTTTGTCATTAACACAAGTCACAAACTGAAGCATTTATAAGTTTTCTTATTAGTGGGCAAGATCTTACTTTTTGAAGAGATTTGTTCTCAGCGATGAAGAACTCGTTATGAGGATCATCAATAACTCCTTCATACACCCACCTGCACATGTTATAACTAAATACTTATTCATTTTGAAAAATTGTGTATCACTTTATGTATCTAATTAAAAAATTACATAGAAAAGAAAAAAGCTTATGAAATATGTATTGGGGTCATTACCTTTCTAGTATGCCAAGATAAGCAGAATTTGCAGAGTCTATCATCTTCTCCAGCAATGACCTCGCCAAGTAGTTACCAGCCATTACCTTGGCCTGTTAACAGATTTAAAATAAAGAACTGAACTAACAGGTAAAAAGAAGTAAAAACTTGAGAAATTTACCTGACTCTGTAAAAGATTAAGAACTGCTGAACCAACAAAATTATTTGTTGAGGCTTTCCTTATCACTATTGACAACGCTTGCATTGATCCCATCATTGGCTACAAACATAAAAAACTATAAAATATTAATCAAGAGAATGAAAAAGAAGTATATAACTTTAATGAATTCTTATTGTACTTTAGAGGCAGGTACGCAGTTTTCTCATACACATATACATAATACACTGATAGTGAATAATAGATCAAAACATTTGAGTATTTACATAATTACATCACAAGCTCACGACTGACTAAAGAAAGAGATTGGGGGTCAATTGTGGTTGGTTTGGATCAGTTTGTGTCCATTTACAGGCAAGAGATACAAATAAATTTGGAGCTGATGGGGTTCATCAAGAGTCATTCGGTTCTATTTGAATGAGTTTATGTCGCAAAATCACAAATTCAAAAAAAACATTAGTGTATGCAAAATGTAATAGAGAAGTACCTGACAGTAGAACCATAATCCTTGTATTGAGAGTCTTCCTAGTCGAAATTGATGTTCAAGCTGTGCCACCATAGCCTGGTAATCCTGATAAAGAAGAAAATTAGATATTAAAACGTCTGAATATGCAGCAAGAAACATGCACCGCTATCATGAGGAACGGTGTGAAGTTTCAGTTATAATCTAAGAAAAGAAAGACATACACAGCTACCAAAACAACCATCTTTTTCTCAAATTAGTCGGGGTGGGCTAAAACTAAGGCCTGTGTAAGAAAAAGATAGTAGTGGCAAATCCGTATTGTAAGAAATCTTCAACTCTATTTATTGAGTTGAGTCTGATCTTCATTGAGCATGGGGAAGGTTCTCCCCACAAACGCGAACACACAGACATATTTGAATAAATGCATATCCACCAATATTATTGAAAGGGTGTGGAACAAAGAAACAAATACTTCCAATATGGCAATATTAAGTAGTGATAAAAAAAGTAATGCAACTTAAAGTGTGATAGCAAGAGATAAGCGTAATTTGCAATTAAAGATTCCACATGGAAGTTTCATTGATTGTTTAATAGAGGACAAATTAGCACTTTTTATTTCGTTCAAATTTATTTATAACTAGACAACAACATGAATAATGTATGAAAGGGTCCAACTTTATAAGTAACTACATTACGGTGTCAATGTATAGGTCAAACAAAAAAGCAATAGAAAAAATTTACTGGCACATTTAGCAACAATTTAGATATAAATACTTACTAGGAGGAGGGCCCTGAGTGCAGCAGCAAAGGCATGATTAACCAATCCAGACTTGAACTGGGATCTTGATTCAACAAACTGATTGATGAGCAAATAGCTCTTGCACAAAGGAAATATCCGCTTTGCTGATTCCTGCATTTGATTACCATATTTTAGTTTTCAACATTCAAATACTTCCATGAACATACATACATACATAGTATACATAAACATGTGTGTTTTTCATAGTAGCATTTAGTATTGAAAAGTGCAGAACATATGGAATGACCAGATATGTGAATATTCTTGCCTGGAGTGACAAATCCATAGATCCGTCAACATGGAAGCTAAAACAGTCCTCACTTCCTCCGACTTTTTTTATGGTAATATATCGCCCATCAATACCAGTTAAAGCAGACAGAAGATCGTCAATGACAATCAGTTCCTGCATGGAGACACATATCATAACTATTAGTCCATAAGTCCATTACATTAATAAATGCCCATCAGTACCAGTTACTTTATCACTAATATAGAATTATTAACGGTGATAAACCTGGGTGAAAAGTCACAAATATAAGATAAAAAGAGGGGCAAATAAGTAATTGTAGCTTCACCTTGAATTATCACTGAGATGAAAAATAAATATCTATAACTGTTTATTTGAGCCCCTTAAATAATTACATAATCATAATTACTTTATCCATAAACAAAAACTAGATATTGCGACTTCAAGTCATGGTAGCAGATAATCACTTCCATAACCCACATCCTAACACGCTTGTTGTCATGTAATAGTTCAGCCAAACATCACAAGAACCAGTTCCCAGTTTTTCAATGTTTGACTTAGTTTCACGCCTTTAGATGACCCTGAAATTGCAAGAAACTCTTCAATCGTAGCGGTCAATCTTATTTAAGGAACCTAGTAGCATACATTGTATCTAAAAGCTTCATGGACTATAAAGCTCCTTAAGGCGTCTTCAATGTATGCACCAAACTTTATGCTAAATCAGTGCATTATTCCAAAAACACGGTTACACCAAATTGGTTCATCTCCAATGTATGCATCAGATACATACTTGTACACGAAAACTAGAATCTTCAATCTTTTCCAACTGAATATGAGTATCATCATATTAATCACCAAACTCTCCTATATTCTTATGTCATTGTTTATTGTACAACTTGCTCAGTTAATAGCTCATTGTTAACGAGTTATTACTCATTAAATAACAAAGATGACCCATAATAGCCGCATACATATCTTAAATATTTCATATACCTGACCCTTGACAAGTACAAGAATACTTCTTTTAAGCACTCGGGTGTTCTAGTTTTACATAAAACCTCCAATCAGTGTCATCATATTAATAACCAAACTCTCCTTATATTCTCATGTCATTGTTTATAGTACAACTTGCTCAGGTAGTTCCTCCATGGATGAGGCATTTGATGATTGGGATCCTCAAGCTACATTAAGGGTTTAATCATTTTCTAGTTTCTAGTTTTTTGGCTTTTTGCATAAAGTAGGTGAGCGCTTGTACCAAAATGCGAAGGAAAAAACAAATAAACCTTCTTGACTTCTTACATATTACCCAATCAAAGGAGTGGCTGCATCCACTATGTCCCTATTATTCCAAACATGATAAGGTGTCCCAAGATGCATGTTTAATGCACAAAAAAGTCCCACATAACCTACCTACTCTGTAGCAAAAGAAAAGTGCACATTATAGATACTAAAACTGAAATCTTGTAGATCATAAGCCTTCTATCATGAGCTCAAATATTACATTCCTCATTATCCATATCCATTCCAAATGTACACTCTAATCAACAAGATTTATTAGAAGAAAAAGAAAAGAAAAGACAGAAAGAAATATTATCTGCTTTGTTGTCTATACATATACCAACAACATATATGGCTTAATTTAAGAGGAGGTCGAGGAAGAGAAGAAATTGTGGCAAAATGAGATCCCCAAAGCTGGCATGGCAAACACTTTAACAGTATTTGAGCAAGTAATTAAAAGGTAAAAAACTGCAACAGTAAGAACATATAACTCTAACCAAAAAAAAGTCAAAAATTACATAACCGATTATAAAACAACAGCAGAGTCATACCTGCAGTGAAGCATTGTAGCAACCAATAGGCTTCTCAGATCCCAAACTATATAAACAAAATGTAAAAGTAATCAATCTCGTTCAAGTTCAGTAACAGCTGAGGGAAAAGTAAAAATACCTAAAATCCACTGAATTTTCCTTTGGTTCGGCCGGTACAGATGACGATTTCACTTCCTGAATCAGCGTTGCAAAAAACAAGCATAAATTATAACGTTAGTTCACCAGATTTGATATAAACGTGTGTGTAAAGATGAGAGACGAAAGAAGATATACCTGATGGAAATTGCCGGTGAGGAAAGGTCTATCGATGTTCCATTGAGGAGTGGAAGGACATCGAGAAGATATAACTGCATCCATGGAGGAATCACGATGCGAGTAGAGGAAAAATGGCACCTACGAACAATTGCAGAGGTTTTGAATCTGATTTAGAGTGTGTGCGTGACTACGTGAGAACCAGATTGAGTTCAAAATGCTTTTTGCGGTACCGATTAAGAGGCCGATTGAAGCAAATGCCAAATTACTCTGGGGAGGAAGCTAATTTCGACTGCCTAATTATGTAACATTTGGTCCAATGCCATTTTAACGGGTCATTTCCATGTTCATCTTCTTCAGTTCTTCCCCGATAAACCCTAAATCGCACGAAAATCCCCAAACTCGATAATTAATTTAGGCCATGTACACAATGCGTTACCGGATACTTCATACTTTACTAACGAGAGACCGGGCATATAGAGTCATACGAATCGTTTTGAATATGCGAGTCATTTCAAATAATTACATATACAACATGGTTTTTCTTTATATGTGTGCCAACTATTTAATATGACATATTATTTCTTTAAAGTTTTCTATATAAACCGTAATATGTACATTCATTTTATCGTTACCGTTCGATAAGTTATTTAAATGTCATATAAATGAGAAAACGAGTTGTCTTCTAGTCTACTGGTCGTTTATGATAACATTTCGGCACCGGTAGAGAACCCGTTTGGGATAATGGTTCGAACTGGTCTCATAATGTTGTCAAGATCCTCTACAACAGAGATGTTCATATTTGTATGGTCTCTTTAACGGGCAACACGAATCTTGACAAATAATCTATAGATTTTGACGCACTCTTCTTGGGTTCTATGAATATAAAGATCCTTATCAGCCTATAATAGTATACATTTAAGTTTTAAAATTTTATAATATAATTGGTTGGGGCTTACTACGATAGGTAAACCTGTCGCCCACTCGGTTTATTCTGGGCTACCAGTTCTTCAGCATTTTTTTCCTTTTCTATATCTAATTTCTTTATTAATAAGTTTAGACGTGTATGTTTGCTTAATAGGTTTAAAACGTGGTTATGTTGAATTCCGTTATCTTTTATATATTTATGTCTTCATCGTCATAATTAACACCTTCAAATCGTAGTATTAACACACGATGATCATGTCGCAACACACAGATGGATAGATCCACTAGTTTTAGTGTTATATTATTTAACAAGGGTTTATTGTGGTTAAATTATTTGAATTATAATCCCACATCAGATGTGAAAGGTCATCTCCCAACGTGTGAGATGGTTGTATGGGCTAGAGTTTGTCAGAGAAAGCCTATGTCGTTTGATAAACCGTCAGACAACCATTAAAATTATGACTTCAGAAATGGGGGCCACTGCTCTTTGAACGACCGTCTGATATATCGTTGGACGGTTGTCCAAGACTAATTTTACAAAGGGGGTGGTGTGAGATTAGAATTTTGAATGTGTATGATAGAGGTGCACATAAAAACTCATTAACCAAACTCGACCGCTTTTTAAACTAGGAACGGTTAATAACCAATCTTACAAGGAACATTTTTGTAACCGATGGTTCCTAACCGGTTAGTGGTATTTTAAAATTTTCCAGTTTAGGACCGGTAAACCGGAACCGATTATTTTGAGTCGGATATTTCAAAATTTTCCAGTTTAGAACCGGTTAACCGGAACCAATTACTTTGAGTGGGTTAAAATCGGTTATTACCGTTAACATAAAAAATCTAACCGTTTTGTGACCGTTTGGAACAATTTGTTGGCCCTTTTTACACCCTTAAACATGTATAATAAATGGTGGATGTGTTACTTTTATCACACACCTTATCTATTTTCTCTAAATATTTTAAACACTTAGAAAAAACAAAAAACAATCAAAATAAAAGACAACGATGTTGTTTGAAAAGCACCAACCGTTGTGAGGGTCATACACACATCTGGTTTGGCAAAGGAACCGTTTTTTTCCCGATAAAAAACCGCCTGTTGTATCAAAACCGATTAACCATCTAGTTAGCCGATATATGCACTCTATGTATGATAACACCGGTATATGAACAAACTCCGGAAAACATTCTTGTAATTAACTCTAAAATTTAAAAGATTTTAAAAGACAATGACAAAATTCTGACACGATTTTAATCAACAACAAATTTTAATAAATATTTTTTACCAAATTTTATAAAATTTTCTATTAAGTGCATCCGTTACACCAACCAAAACAGTAACTGGTTTCTGTTTTTGATTGACAAAAATAAAATAAAATAATAAATAAACAAATATATATAGACACAAAATCCTCTCTATCTCTCCAATAATTCTTTCATCTTTATCTACTTCAGATTTTCGAAGAAGACCTGCTCCAGTTTCGTTTTTCGTCAATCTGTTGTGGTTGATCGGAAAATCACATCTACACACATATGGATAGGATCGTCGGAGGAAAGTACAAGCTTGGACGTAAGATCGGAAGTGGATCCTTCGGCGAAATCCATCTAGGTTTTACCTTTTTGCCTTTTTGTTCTTACTGCTTATAAATCTGCATTTTACGTTGAAATTGAACTTGAAAGAGTTGAGGTTTTGTGTGCAGCGACGCATGTTGATACGTTTGAAATCGTTGCCGTCAAGATCGTAAGTGTTTAAGATGAATTAGTCGCGATTTCCTTTTCACTTCGTTTTTTTTTTCAATTAGTTAGATAATCATTTAGTGTTTGTATATTGATTTAGTGAAATTGAACAAAAATTTGAGCTGTAGATTGCTCAATTTAGTGGTAATTGAGGTGAAATTGTTTCTGTAGGGTTGGGGATTTAAGGCGTTAGAATCTATAACCGATTTTGAACTGATTTATCTTGAATTTAGACCTAATCTGTCTCTACTAGCATTGCCTACACTTTATTTGTGATATTATTTTCTGAATCTGCAGGAGAACAATAAGACAAAACATCCACAACTTCTATATGAAGCCAAGTTATACAATATTCTTCAGGGAGGAAGTATGTATTTCTTTGATAGCAATATCACAATGCAGATTTACATGTTTCTATTCTCTTTCATGTTGACCTGTGCTTTCCATTTAGATGTGATATATACAGCTTCTAATGTTTGTTTTTCGCTTGTAGGTGGTATACCTGCCATAAAATGGTCCGGTGTAGATGGAGAGGATAACATTTTAGTACTTGATCTGCTTGGACCAAGTCTTGAGGACCTGTTTGTCTATTGTGGGAGGAAATTTCAATTAAAAACAGTCTTGATGTTGGCTGATCAAATGGTAACTATGTGTATACACCATATTTGAAGATTGTACCTTTTTATGTAGATGTCAAGTTGTTAACTTCTAGGTGGATTTATGCTTTCTTACATTTTTAATCTCATAGTTTTTGCCGAGTCATCCGATGTTTTATCAGTTCCATGTTCCTAAGATATCTGTTTGTTCCTTCCATTTTTCATTACATCAAAGTAGCTAATCTTTTTTTTTTTTCAGATAACAAGAATCGAGTATGTTCATTCTAAAGGGTTTCTGCATCGGGATATTAAGCCTGATAATTTTCTCATGGGCCTTGGTCGAAAAGCAAACCAGGTGATAATAAGGACACCACTGTGCTATTACTGATCAAAAAGCCATTCTACCATAAATTGATTATTGTATACCCTTTCAAATTTCTTTATCATGCTTGACTTCTATTCTATCCACCAGGTTTATATAATAGATTTTGGGCTTGCTAAAAGATATCGTGATGCAACAACCAACCGACATATTCCTTACAGGTATCCTAGCTTTTCAGCTTAACCACCATTGATTTAATGTAGCTATTCTTTGCACTAGTTCTTTATGGTAGCTGCAACTAAGTGGTTACTTATGTATGTCTTATAATCTTAATGTGGCACATATACAATCATTTTAGGGAGAACAAAAATTTAACTGGAACTGCACGCTATGCAAGTTGCAATACTCATCTTGGGATTGGTAAGCACTTTTCTATACTGAATTATTTGAGCAAATGGATAGCACCCTGATAAATGGGATCCTGGAAAATTTTACTTAACTTTTTAATGGTCTCGTTTTCAGAGCAAAGCCGGCGGGACGATTTGGAGTCTCTTGGATATGTACTTTTGTATTTTTTGAGGGGAAGGTATCAATTTTCTTGTGATATGTTGTATTTTAAACATGTAATTCCTCAAACTTAGTTTTGTGGAAGTTTCTCTTATTTGGTGCTTCATGTTGTTGTTGATGAAGTTTTTTTTTCCTAGTCTTCCATGGCAGGGTCTTAAAGCTGCCACAAAAAAGCAGAAGTATGACAAAATATGTGAGAAGAAATTGTCAACTCCAATTGAGGTGCATACATATGATGTATTTATTTGATTGAGCTTAGATATCCGTATATCTTAATATTCTGACTTAAAACTTCAATCCTGGAAGGTTCTATGCAAGTCTCACCCTGTAGAATTCGCGTCATATTTTCATTACTGTCACTCATTGACATTCGATCAGCGGCCTGATTATGGATTCTTGAAACGTCTATTCCGAGAACTGTTCACTCGTGAAGGTATTTTATGTGAAACTGAGTCACAATGCATTTTTTAGATTACATGAAACAGAGTTGAATAAAGAACATCTATGAAACTTTTATGATGCAGGATTTGAATTTGATTATATATTCGATTGGACTATCCTCAAGTATCAACAGTCCCAAAAGAGTAAAACTCAGGCTCATGTATTGGTTAGTGTGGCTGCAATTTATGTCCTTTCCTCATGATTGTATATGTATTTCACTGTGCCTTTTGCAATGTGTATCGTATTTATCATTTATTTTAATTAACACAATTTCAATATTTTACAGCCAGTTCATGGAGAAAGCAGCACTGGAGCCATTCGAAAGGATATGGAAAGACATCAAGGTTAGAGATGTTCTTATCAAATATTCAAATTAAGTGGTTCCAGATTGTTGTTACATACTGCAGAAGTTTCTAGAGAGTAAATTTTGTTTTTGTTCTTTCGATATTCAGCAAGCAACAATGCTACTTATTCAGCTGAATTAACAGACCGTATGAAGTCAAACACTGCCGCCAGTCCAGGTTTCCGAATGCAACTAAAATCACCAATCAACAGAATGACTCCTGACAATCCTCCTGAAAGAAATGTGGGTCTTCTGTTAGAAAAAAGATAGTGTAATCATTTACTTGTGTGTGTGTGTGTATATTTATATATTATCCCATTTGTTCATAATGCTGCTTTTGCAGACTTTGAGCCATATACAAATGCCACCATCTTCATCTGGTGGCCCAAAACGATACCCCACAAAACCAGCTTTGCCATCAGAGTCTACAAACCCAAACCATGCAGCAGACACTACAACAGGTCCTTCTAGCAGCTGGATTTCCTCTTTGCGCCGCATTTCTTCTGCCAAGTGATATACTTGGTAATTCATCTGACCCATTTACTTATGAATGGGCAAATTCTAGTTATCTATTATCCCTAACGGGTCAAACTTAAACAAACTGATATTTTAAAAGAAAATATATGTTGACTACATATGGCTCTTGTGTGTTTTCAGATAGCTTAGTGAAGATAGTGGTGATGCATGAAAGCTGAAACATGGGGGTAAAGAATGCCTGTTTACATAGAATTCAGAAGCTATATATCTAAAGCCTGATGTCGCTCATTGATTACATATCTCGCAAACAAGTAAACCCAAACCAACTCCGGGTTTTGGCTTCTCGTGTAACACGTAAATGTCCATCAAGTGTTTATTTTTCCTTTCTTTTGAATTTGATTCTCTTTCAACAGTCCTTCCTGTGCACATAGTTCTAAACCTTTGTTTGATTTTATCCATTATGGTTGTGTTCTTATGTCTTATGATGTAACATTTTTACTTTACTTACACCTTTGTTTGTGTAAGCCTTCACCCATATGTGTTGGGGTATTCCTTTTGGATTTCCAGTAGCTGGATCAATTCTTCTCACTGAAGCTCACGCTGCTTCTGGGACACCGCCGAATTTGATTCTAGTAATAACCACCCCCTTTATCTGATTATATATTTTATATATTGTTCTCTAGATTTAATCTTTTTTTTCTTTAACCTTGAGAATCTGGTAACGGAAAACTCATGGAACCCCCTCAATACCGTGCTAACCAATGGGATTGGGTAAAAAGGCAGCTCCCCCTGGGTAGGTGGGTTTTATGCGGTTTAAAGGCAGAAAACCGGTGGAAGCTGAATTGGAGCCTGTGATCTCTGCTACTGAGACTCATGCGTTTACCACTGTGTCATCCGTTTAGGTTCTGTAGTTTTTGTCTTGTATGATCCATAGAATGAAATAGACGTTGAGTCTATTTTTATTTATGGGCTCGGGCCCGTTAATAAATAGAGAACAGAGATAATGGAGATACAGTTAAAGGGATGGACCCGACTACATATTAATTGAATCCATTCCCTAGATAGTAGGTTTCTATGTTCTCTACCAAACCCATGCTATTATCTTAGTAGGAGTAGTTCCTAATGTAAGTATGTAACATGCTTTATGTTTTGTTGTTTTCATCTGCAGATGTTCGGTTGAATCTGGTTGCTAGATGACGGGTCGGGCTGTAATCTGCAGGCCTGAGAAGATGGTAAGATCATTTCAAACTTGTAAGCTGAAGAAAAAAAAGTTTTTCATTTATCAAGTTCTAGTGTGTGTTCTTGATGAGTTGTATTCCAAAGCTTAAATTTCACCTGGACCTGTTTGGGTTATAGTTTTAATCGATTTTTAAGTTTTAAATAAAGCATAAGTTATATGTGTGGAGGGGGCGAGGGGCTACAGTACCCAGGCACGATACATCAGGCACCTTTTTTTTAACAAACACCTTGAATAAGGCCATGTGTAATGGTTTCTTACTTTTTTCACCTTAAAATGGTATTTCTATTTCACCTCCTTTAAGGTGTTGGCATCATCAACTTTGTATTCATATTTCTTTGTTTTGAGTTAAGTTGATGGGTGGTCTGGTGGCCTTGGGCATTATTGATGCCCTCGTGTTCATTATAGATATCCGAATATGTGAACGTCTGCGAGTTACCTACAAAAAATAATTAATCATTTTTATTAGATATAATTAGACATTCTAATATTCTATGCAAAAATAAATAATGATTGTATAATCTATTTATTTGTTTTTTAAACTATTTTGGGGTCTTTGGAACATCGACCTACGCACAGGTCAAAGCGGTTTATGCGTTTAAGGTCCACGTTTTAGGGGTAGGGCCTATACTTGGTTGAGAAGTGTTTTTTAGAATTATTTTTCTTCCAGCCCCTTTCGGGACAATTGTTTGGGTTGAGGATCGGGTAAGCTCACCAGGTAAATATTAATTGTGGTAGAAATTGGGTTAACTCAAAACATGGTAATATGGGTTATCCACTTATCCATGTTGAAAGAATGATTGTTTTGATTGTTTGGATTTAATGTCAAGAAAAATAAGAAAAAAACTAGAATATAATACAGGATTTTTTTTTTTTTTTCTAAATTGAAGATGAGTAGGGGAAATATCGCCGTTCCAAAAAAAAGAGGAGTAGGGGAATGGCAATATGGTATAAAGAAATGAAAGATTGAATGATAACTTATAGACATGTGTTTCTCACAATTACCTGATTATTGAATGATATTTATAGACATCTGTATTACATAAGTTATAAAAAATATCGATTATAATCGAATGTTTACAAACTAGTTTTAGTAGACTGTGTGTTGCGATGGAAAACCTTTACGCTTGTAAAAATAAGAGAAGAATATATACAATATACAAATAATGATGTATGAGTTAGGATGATAATGATAGTGGCTACAATAATAAAAGTTAACAAAATATGTTCCAGTCTACATGAGACACCAAGATTCTAATATCTTAAGGTGTATTGGTAGGAACTAAAGTACGCGAACATGAAACGCTGAGTAGATGAAGAAAACAATTACTCGTGTAAATAAATAACATAATAACCTTCTCACACTGGAATATATATACTGGAATATATATGGAGGCAATGAGAGGTCTAGCGATCTTTTAAGAACTATAAAGGTTTTAGATTTTGTTTCTCCGAGTATAGTTTGGCAATCCTCTCATTTTCGTAGAGAGATAAAGAAGGTGGTGAAGGCGAGCGGTTGGGATTGGTGGTTGTAGGGTGGTGGCGTGGATGTTGAATTATTGATGGTTGTTGTGAGAGTTTAAGCGAAATTCTCAATGATAATCGAAGAACAATGAACAAGAAATTAGATGAAAAGAGATAGAATTGAAACTATTATTGAATCACAATCGACTATCGATGAAGATTACAAACGAAATTGAAAAAGAATTGGAAAGAAATTAAACGAACCAAAGGGCCTAAAAATCAGATTGTTCGTAGCTTATATTCTTGATTTCACAGCTAATGGTAATTAAGGAAAGTATTAAGAAAGTTGACATGAGCAGTCCCTCAACCTTTATTTTTACCGAAGTTAACACTTTCTACCAAAACTTTGGAATTTGAAAAACCTTTATTAACCAGAGATTAACCATTCAATAAGAGTCTTAGACTTATCCTAAAGTCAACCTAATCATACTAAACACACTACCACTCAAAAACACCAGTGATCCACATGATTTGTATGCTTAGTGAGGATAGCATGCTTAGCACAATATACATAACTAGGATCACTTGTAACTTGACATCTCTAATCTTCAATACTACTTTTACAATCTCCACCTTAGCATGAAGATTAGAAACACTTTATAAAGACAAATTTCACTCAGCCTTTAATAGATCAAGACAATGCTTAAACTTCATTCCCGGAACATATTTAGTTAAGTAATCTGCTACATTATCTCTTGTATCTACATTTTACACAACAACCTCCTTTGAGCTTAAAATATCCCTTATAAAATGCAACTTCACATTGATGTGTTTTGACCTTTCATGAAAAACAGTGTTATCACACTTAATCAATACAGTTCCTGGATCAAAACCCATTCCCGCAATAAATCCCTTTAACCACAGAGCCTCTTTAATAACTTCAATCAGAGCTATAAACTCAGATTCTTTTGTTGACAAAGCAACAACCTTTTGTAGTGAAGTTTTTCAGCTAACAATGCCACCAAATACATGAAACACATATCCACTCATTGATCTTCCTTTATCTAAGTTTTTAGCAAAGTCACTGTCAACATAACCAGTAATAACAACTTCTTCTTGATTAGACTTACCAAACATCAATCATTTTTCTCTTGACCCATTAAGGTATCTCAATATCCACTTGACCCCTTCCCAATGCATTTTTCCTGGATTGCTCTGTATTTGCTAACAACACTAACTGCATTGCCAATATCTCGCCTTGTGCAAATCATCAAATACATTACACTCCCAACAACATTACAATATGGCACGAATTCCATTTCTTTGACTTCTTCAGAATTTGGACAGTCATGCAATGAAAACTTGAAATGTAAAGCAAATGGAGTACTTACAGGCTTACTGTTTTCCATTCCAAAAGTATGCAATATCTT
>JBCNJP010000025.1:87285451-87371037 GCA_039602395.1 Deinandra increscens subsp. villosa | reverse complement strand
ATAAATGGGTTTATATACTACCCAATACAAACCCTAATATAAATATGAAACCGGCCCACAAGGCCCAAATCGTAAACTCTAACTAAGCCCAAATACATGAAATATAACAAGCCCAATTACAAATGTTCATGCCTTAAATAAGTATAGCCCAACACAACTTTAACACTCTAGCATTTATGTCCCTTGTTATCTTCATTCCAAATATTTTCTTTGCAGCTCCTAAGTATATCATTTCAAATTTAGAATTCAACATTACCTTTATGTCTTCTATTATATAAGCAACATATCATAAACATATATTAGAAAATACACAACTTTGTTGCTCTCAAACACTTTATAATAGACACAATAGACATAATGACTCCTATTGAATCCTTGAGAAGTAACAAAAACATCAAATCTTTGATACTACATTTTAAGGGACTGTTTCAAGCCATAAAGAGACCGTTGAAGTAAACAGACTTTATTTTCTGTTTTATCCTCCTCAAAACCCATAGGTTGTCTCATATATACATTTTTTTTTATCAAGATCTCCATGTAAAAAAGCTGTTTTTACATTCATCTGCTCTAATTCCAGATCATCTTCTGCTACTATGGATAACATGATTCTTATAGAGGTGTGCTTCACTACTGGTGAGTATATTTCATTATTGTCTAAATCAGCTCTTTTTGTAAAGCCCTTAGCAAATAATCTTGCTTTATACCTTGGTTGTTCACCCAGTAATGCCTCCTTAACCTTGAACAACCATTTACAATCTACTAGCTTATGATCAAGTGGCTTATTTACTAATATCCAGGTATTATTCTTTAACAATGATGACATCTCTTCATTCATAGCATCTTTCCACTTATCTTTCTCATTTGATTTTATGGCATCAAAATAAGATATAGGTTCATAGATAAACCTTATTCTGCTACATGAAACACAAATACAGACAAGCTATCATTCTCTCTGAATCTAATGGGCTTTATAATTTTTCTTCTTTGTCATGTTCAATGCAATGCCAAGAATAGGAGACTCTTCTTCATTATCTACAACTCCACCTAAACTAGAAGGTTGATATGTGCTTTCACCTTGACCATCATAAACTTTATCTGAGTTCTTCACCTCTAAATGAACTCCACCTGAGTTAATATTTTATCTTGAGAATAAATCCTTATATTTCATTAAAAGTAACATCCATGCTAATCATTACCTTAGAACCACTGCCATCTACCTTCCATAACCTTATCACCTCTTCGCGAGTCCTCAATCCATGCATGGGCTAAATCCATTTCCTTAGTCATTGTCCATGTCTTTGGAGGTGAGTGTTGGATTTTCTTAGAGCTTCTTGTTTTAAAACTCTTACATATAGTATGCCTTTTATGTTCACACTCACTTATCATATCACACAACTAGAAGTTCAGCTCGTTTCTTGTTTTTTATGTTTAAGTCCTTATTTAAATTATTAAAGATAAAGTCATATATGTAATAAATAAAACCCCTTTATATCATATAAATTAATATCTATACGAGGACATGTATTTCAGTTTTATTAGACAAAGAAATTAACTTTCTAAAGTGTTAACAAAATACCAACTTTGATATGATTAGGTATATTTTATAAATACCTTACTTTTTAGCTTATAATGATCTTTTTAAATGTTCTAAAGTTAGGTATATATTAGAAAACTAAAGTATATTTGTAAACATTGACTTATAGTATATTATACTTTTATGTAACTTTTCCACCTGGTAAGAAGAATTATTTGAGCAATAAATGATTGTTGGTTGGATGTCAATTATTTGAAGTTTGGAATGTTAGGTTTGGTTGTGTGACAACCTAGTCATGGGTTGTTTTATTTTATTATGGATATAAATTAAAGGCATCACGAGACCATATCATGTAACCGAACTATACTACTTTTGACCGGTTAAATAAATACTATTATATTATCACTTTACCACGCTAGACATCTAATAAGTCGTAGTTTCATACACAAACATAGGATCATAAATTTGCTTTTTTAGGTTGATCTCTCGTTAACAAAATAAACTGATGAATAGTAGAGTCGACACTCGTCAATTAAACTACTAACTAATGAACCATATACAAATGATCAATCACGTTTGAGCTAACTAAACAAAACCTAAATTAAGTTAAAATTAACCACTTATCTACCTCCTCTCTTTGTCACAATTTATCGATTTTGAGATAATGCTCGTCATTTAAGTAATTATTACTAGTATGCCCTATATTCGAAGGTGAAGTGGATAGAGATATAATTAAAAAGCTTTTCATCAAAGAATTTTTTTGCTTTGTATACATGAGAATATTTTTTAATTAAAATAAAAATAAAATTTCGTTTTCTACTTGTCAACTTCAAACGCATAATTAAAAAACAATTTTTTCCTTAAACAAATTTTTTCTTTCGCGTACTCTTCTTCCTATCTATTATGTTCACGAGACCTGTACTTAATAACAAAGGACTTTAAGCATGATAGAAATGATTTCAGAACTTGTAGGTGAAATTACTCCATTTAAAGAATCAAAGAACAAGTGGCATGTTGTTTCAGTACCTAATTAGAAGGTTAAAGCCCTACAAAGAGAGAATTCGAGCACTAAAAAAATCAAGTGAAGATCAAGAAAGACTATTGTTTGCTCATTTAGGTGGCAAAAAAAAAAAGGTAACAGACTGGTGGTGCGAGTTTTAACGATCCACGGAATGATCAGGGATGAGGTCACGAGAATGGTAAAGATAGGGGGATCGAAACAATATAGTCAATGATCATGAAGAGGTTTTGGGTAGGAAACAATGATCATGTAATCCTTTACTTACTAGTCTGAGGATGGTACATAATAAGTTATGTTTTTAATAAGTAGATCAAATACGAGGATTTGAAATTAAGATATCGTAGATGCAAATTAGAATTAAGAGGGAAATGATGAATCCAAAGAGAGTTCAAGAACTATACGATGCAAATTATAATTAAGAGGGAAATGGTGAAATCCAAAGAGAGTTCAAGAACTATAGGGAGAATGAGTTGCGTTTAAACAAGCTCTTCCCTACTCAAATTGTCATTTTGAGTCAAATACTAATTGCTTATGAATATCCACTCATGGGCCAGTCATCCGAACAACACTTATGCTAATTGCTTATGAATATCGATGCTAATCACTTGTGAACATCTATTTGGGGTATGAGTCGCAAGTCAACGAACCACTTTGATTCTTTTACACTGTGTTCCCGAGTTCATTTTAGGAGGAAAAGGAAAAGAAAGGGAAGTAAGTCTAAAAAATTTCGAGTTCCTGAGTTTCACTTAAGGAGGGAAAGGGAAGGAAACAAAAAAAAATTGTGTTCCCGAGTTTCATTAAAGGAGAGAAAGAGAGGAAGAGAGAGAAAGTTAGTTCATTTTCTATTGTTTTTCTTTCCTTCTAAATCGGAAGGATTTGGAAGGAAAGTAATCACTCCCCTTCTCTTCATTTCTCTTCTCTTCCTTTCTCTTCCTTTCCTTTCTTTTCTCTTTTTTTCCCTCTTTAAGTAAACTCGGGAACACGGCGTTAGGTTTTATGGGTTTCATGGTAGGACCGTCTCTAAATTTCCTTAAATTTTTCGGAGCTCGAGACGAGTAAAAAAAGGGGCCTCTAGCTTATAAAAATCCTTAAATTATTTATCATGTTTTGGCATTTTACGTTGTTTTGTCTTGTTGGTTAGGCTTTTCTAACCAGCAAGCGTTTTACTTTTTATTAATTGCTGTTCAAAAAAAAAAATACCAGATAGATATTTCTAAGGACCATTGGGAGACATACTTTCTGGATTTTTTTTTTATTATATACTTACTTTAGGTTTACATAACCATTAAAATTCAATCAAAACAACTATGGTTATGAACTTGTTATTAGATTTAGATAACTATTAAAATAACAAAATATAATTTTCCCAAAATTAAACACAAGAACCCTAATTTCTACATTCATAAAAAATTTCACAATAGATGCAACAAATAGTGAAAGCCAATTAATAATAATATACAAAAGGTTTACATGCCATAAAATAGCTAATTATCACAAAATCTTTAAATTTTAAAACCCTAGTTCGAACACTAGCTAACTTCAAGAAATCAACAATTGTTAGAGAGTATGTGAGGATCAAAGAAATCAACCTTATTTCTGGAACAAAGAAATCGACCTTCAGTTTTTCGTCAACTCTTTGCCCTGTGCCTTTTTTTTACAAAATTCTAGGAACAAAGAAACGACTTGCACTTTTGTTTTCTAACCTTTTTTAAGTTCCTAATAAGCCCCTCAAAACTTAGTATATTGTTCTCCTTTAATTTATCTATAATTACTAGTAAGCCCCTCACATATAGAAATTTTATAAAAAATACATATTTTTTAAATTTCAGGTCCTTAAAAAACTGGACCGTGGGCGGTTGCCCCTTGCCCTCGGTTGAGAGACGACACTGTACACATCGTTAGAGTTTGATGGATTTTTGATAAACCAATAATAGAGGTATGAGAGCGATGGAGTTTGGTGTAGGTTTTATGGGTTTTAATGATAAACACTCATATCTAATTTGTGTATTATAATTTGTGTTATGGCGAGCGGTCCGAACAAGGCTTGGTGTAATTTGTATCATAAGTTATTGGGCGCCAGCGCAAACACACCTTTGAAAAACCAAATTGAAAAATCATATTGTCCGATGTTGAAGGAGCTCAAGTGCCCGGTCAAAGTTTAATGTCAAACGAAAATGGTGTTTTTGCTTATGATCTTGAAAAGACTCAGGAGAAAATGACGCAATTCGTGATCCAACAAAGCTTGTAATTCAACTACTTCGACATCTAACAGTTAACTCGACTCATTCGTAGAAATCCCCAACCCAGTTATACTCGCGTAAGTCCTACTACCCTTAGACGTGATTGTTAAAAAATATGAAAACTGACTTGTGACAATCCGTCTTTTCAGGTCTTTTCCTGATTTAACCGAAACCTAAACTGCTATTAATGTTGTGTGAACATTTATGAGATTGACTTGTATTGACTTATATATCTAGGGTTTGTGTAACTGTCATTATACGAGCATACACTTGAGTCTAGACGTTTTATATTTTATGTAAATCATATACTATGATTTTATGTGAACACTTTGTCATTTTTATGTGATGATTATACTTATGATTTTATGTGGTCTATAATATATGCACATTATATTCTATCATTTTATGATTTTATGTGAGTTACACACGTATCGTTATAATTTCATGCTCATCATTTTATATGAACTCAAAGTATATACTTATGAACTATTATTCATGATTTTATGTGATGAATCAAGGGATTATATTTTATAAAACGTTATACACAAGTATATATAACTTTTTGTACGGGGTGGTGTTCGTTAAAATTATTCTCCATTAGGCTCGTTAGGGTTAGTTAACTATCTTTAACGTTGAGGGACCTAACTCGTAAATTCAAAAACTCGAATCCCTTATATAAAACCCGGAGGACTGGCCTTGTCATTAACTAAACTCCATCACCCTTTTGTGTAAATTGTGGAGGGATTAATCCTGCCAAATGCCTAAAGTTGGTTTGAACACTTTGTAAGAAACCGACGATGACGTTTCTTCTCCGGTAACCGATTCCAATTTAATACAATTGAAGTCTCGCCAGTTCAGCCCATCCATCGGTTAACCACTATCATTCACAACCCCTCAATCATTTTGAACACCCCCTCACACTATTACGATCTCCTTTGTTCTCGTGACTCACTGCAGGAAGAGACCGACCACCATCGTTGGATCGATTCAGCTTCACCATTTCTGCTCCGGTCACGAGTATTAAACTACCATTGAATCCACACCACCACTTAGCCGTGAGCAACAATAGTGTTTTGAAGCACCACGTTTCCATTTCCGGTGTCGGGTTCCGATCGTGTTCGTCATCTCGGTTCGTGTTTCGGTGTTTGTGTCACGTTCAAGGTATTCCTTAAACCCTTTGTAATCGATTCATGTTCGTTAACTCCTGGTTCGATTTCTGAAAACTTTCTGATACAAAAATGGTGGTCGGGTTAAGTAGGGTTAACTTGTTGAAGAAGATGACATCGACTCAGAATCATTCAAATATTTGTTTTGCGTCAAAAGATTCATCTTCAGCGTCTAGCCCAGTGGCTAGATTGCTTAACCTGTATCGAGAGGTCGCGGGTTCAATACCCGCCTACCGCAACCCTTTTATTCTTTTTGTTAAAACCCGGATTTCTATCACTATGCCTAATCAAAACCTTTTCTGTCGAGTTTGTTAGCAAATCGACCATCTAGCCTAGTGGTTATGGTCTCGACTTGGGAATACAAGGTCTTGGGTTCAATCCTTGTGACCCTCAAAAGTCTTTGTTTTATTATTAATTCGTGTTTTGGTGAAATTGGTTAACCCGAAACCTACCACCGAATGTTTTATGTGTTGTTTTGGACCCATGGGATTCTCGTAGACGTCGTTATTTTGATCGTCTATGTTATCTTAATTTTTATATAAAATCCAATTATTGTTATGTGGAATAGTTGATAATTCGGAAATGAATTGTATATGTTAAACGATTGAAAATAAATAAATATATAGATATTGATATTTGGAATATGCAATGAATGTTTTTGTAAAACCCTACGTTTGTGTAAGAATACGCAAACCGAGTAATTAAAATTAGACGTGTTTTGCGATATAAATATTTTAAACGTTAGGTATATATTTATATAAATATATATATATAAGTATATTTTGAGTACTCGTTATCGATATAATTATACATTTGGCTATGTATATATATTTATAAATATGCATATGTTATTATTCGATTTCGTGGACGTATATTAATAGTTAATAATATACTTTTCCTCGAAATCGCAATCGTCATGTTTTGGCTATATGCCGTCCTTTACTCATTTTGGATTTAAGGAACCTTCGTCGTGTCATAGTTTGACATAATTTAATTACACCGCTGGTCTAGACTTAGTCACTTCCGATTATACACACACTCATGTACGTATGCTCAATAGGTGTTTGGTAGATTACACAAGACCTGTTACTTGCTACTCGCTGTTATTACTTATCTGGAATTGCTGTGCACCCAAAGGTGAGTTTCACGGCCCATTTTTACCTATTTTAATCCTGTTGGGGGAGATTAACATGCAAACACTTGAAGTGTTAGATAATTATATCACCTGAATGATAGTGACACACTTATGATGAAGTCCTCACTTTTAGAGTTACTGTCAATGTGACATCAGCGGGAACTTATTTGGTAGATCTACTAGGCCTGACAAGCCCCACCCGGGTCATTCGCGCTGACTCGATTGGATATCGAACGGGTGTTATATACTTCTTAGTCTTAACGAGACACAATTGAACTTGTCGAGCTTCAGTAACTGGATAGCTAGTTTATCTAGTCAAACATGCACTGATTTCTTGAAAATAGCCTAGCTAGCTATTGATATATTATCTGGATTTTAAACATGAACTTGAACTGTTGTTGAACAGTCAACCTTGAACTTAAACTTGAACTGTCGATGAACAGTTGATTTACACTGAACTGGGACTGTTGTTGAACAGTCGACTTACATTAACTGGAACTGTTTTTGAACTGATAAACCTGTGAACTCACCAACCTTTGTGTTGACACTTTTTAGCATGTTATTTCTCAGGTTGCGGATGTTCGAGTATCACGAGTACGCATGCATGAGTCTTGAACGCTTTTAATGTCTTTGAACAAGCCACGTCACTTTGGGTGACAAAGATTTTAAATAAGTACTTTTAATTGTATTTACGCTTCCGCATTTGTAAAACTCTGTATTTATATTTTAATGAAATATACAACCTTTTTATTAATTACTGGTCGTTTGGTGTAACTAATGGACGGCGATCCTGGTTTGTCACGTTCCCTGCGGCGCGTTATCGCGTGTGGGATTTTTGGGGGTGTGACAGTGACTAAAAACGATTTAATCGAACAAATTTCAAATTTACAAACTTGTGTTAACTTTACTAGTGAATATTGGTCTACTCCGCACGGTTACTAGAATCATACAATAGTGTGATAGCTCATTGGGTAAATCCCGATGATTGGCAAATGTTGAAACATACAATTGCTTTTGAAATGCTTTATTATCCTCACACCGGTCGTAACATATTTCATGTTATAAATAAAGTTATTAAAACAATTAAATTAGAAGATAAATTATTTTCTATATCTTTTGATAACGCGTCGAATAATATGCATGTGATTCAACAACTTAAACTAACATATTAACCAGTTTGTGAGGGCATATTTTTTCGTAGTCGATGTGTTGAACCAATAAAATATTTTTTAGACAAATGATATCCGATATTTTTAGTCATAAAAATATAGTGATCACAAGAAATATTGTAAAGAATCGGGTCATATATGCTTAGGTCTGAAATAGGATGTATCTAGGCCAATGAAATTCGACATGTAACATGTTCGAAAAAACTATACAACAAAAAGATAGCTTAATTGCATACATGTTCTTGCCGACATATATCATAAAATTAAAACGTTTACTCTATCTAATTGGTTTCTTAATGAAAAAATAGAAAATATGCTACATGTTTTTTAAACGTCAACAACTTTTATGTCGGGAGTTTATTATCCCACAATTCCTTTAGTAATAAACCAATTGTTGCACTAATGATTTTTTTAAAGAAATGCGTGTGTTATTACTTGTGTCGCCGCCATGAACCCTTGTGTAAATATAATAGAGGTTTAAACATTACTTTCACATTTTTTTTACTTTGGATTTGTACACGGAACATGCAAATTTTGATACAAACTTAAAAAGTAAATTTAACCAATTTTTTCAAATTTGTTAAAAGTATATGTTCAAAAGTATGATTAAACATCAACCATTCACCAATTTATGAGAAATGACCATCATTTGGGTTTCGCCGCTGCAAGTAGTAGCTTGAATCCATATTTTGACTTGTATAACATATGGAAAATACAAAACGACAAAGGGGTAACACTACGCGTAGCGAACTTGGTTGGTATGGTGGAATCGATTATTTATCCGGTGTTGGTGTTCAATATTTTAAATACTTTAATATCTTCACTTGGTGGAAAGGAAAGGAAACTCAATTCCCGATTCTATTTACTTTGGCCCGAGATCTATTGATTGTCAAAGCTTCAATTGTAGCTTCAGAATCTGTTTTTTCCTCTCTTAGTGGTAGACTTATTTTGGTAAGGAAGAGTCACCGTGACATCGGTAGAGATTTTGATTTGCTTGAAAGACTACTTAGACACAACGGAATATATACAACCCATATCTTCACTTGAAAACGAAATGAAATATGAAGATGAGTTGGAATGTGGATTGATACCCCAAATGACCGATAATGAAACCGACATTGACAATTTGATCCAGTATGGCTCAAATTCAAATATAGGGGCCGAAGATGAACACTATCGAATTAATTAAATAAAGAAAAATTCAAAGTTTATATATTCGAACTTTTTATTATTTTTTCTTTTAATGTTATGAATCTTATGTCTTTATAATTTGTATGCATGGATTTATAAGTCCTATATAAAAAAACTAGGGGCATTTACATATATCCCCCTACTAAACCATTTTATTACATATTTACCCAAGTCTAAAACTTAATTACATATATCCCCTTCCTAAACCATATATATTACATATTTACCCAATTTATTTAAAATAATTTATTAAATTACTATTATACCCTTATTAATATTTATATATTTCTTTCTTCTAATATTTATTAAGTAAATATTTCACCTAATGTTAAATTAGGTATTTCACCTGATGCCTTTCTCTTGAAGATCCAAACGAAGAAGAAACACATGATTTTGACTTTTTAAGTTCGTGTCTTCAACCCCATCTGCATTACATTGATGAACTATTAAATTTATATTATCTATTTCACATATAAAAAAAATCAAAAATGGATTTCACCCCATAGATGCTTCAACGAACTGGGCTGTTAAGGCACATCCATCATCAAACTTTCTATAACACGTTAAAGAACAATTTAATATAAAACCCTATCACAAAACAAGTAAAAACGTAAAATTTGACGCAGTTTTGAAATAGGCATTCAACACTTCTTGTGCACTGTTCTTGGCGCTTAACCATTAATGGTGTATTGGTGGAAATCCATTAACAAGAGTTAGCTCTGAAGGTTATGGAGTTGATCTGAAGAAATAGAAAACCTGATAGCCTTATGTTTAAGAATATAAGGGGAGAACTAAGAGGGATTCATCGATTTGAAATAATTATTTACAAATCTAAAAGATTTCCCCACAAATAACTAATCTAATGAATCAAGAGCGATGAGCAGATTTGCCCCCACACTAATCAGGTTATGAAATTGTAAATAAAGGTGCAAATTTTATTCTGATTTTTGTTTTTTATAATTAAAAGGGTATATTGGTAATTTTATTTAAAAAAGGGGATATATGTAATTTTTTTTTTGAACGGCTAACACACACACTCTCTAGTTTACTTCTAAATTACACCAGAAACACCATTGTCAGGGATTGAACCCATGATCTCCAGGTAAGACAGAGTCTTACCACCTCCCCCTTGACCACTAGGACAAGGGATCATTGGCGATATATGTAATTAAAGTTTAATCTTGGGTATATATGTAATTTACTCTCTTAATAAGGGGATATATGTAAATGTCCCAAAAAACTAAACTTCGGTTATGTTTAATTAAGTTAGATATAAAAAACCGGTTTAGTCTAAACTAGTTTTAAACCTGTAAGAATCGGTTTGTATAGGTTCTACTGTTCTAGTAATTTTTCTCAGTTACCGGTTTAAAACCGAAACTAGTGTTTGACTAGAGCGGTCCGGTTCATTAAAAAAACACCATATAATGCACCTCTAATATGAATTAGTGTATATGATTAAGCTATAAATATATGAAAAATTAGATTTAGCTTTTAGTAGTAAGTTTATTAACATGATTAGTGTAATCAATAGGGCGGCGCGTCATGATAAGGGGCGCGTCGACCCATGTGTCGACTTGCTTCACTCATCAGCTAAAAAGCTGAGAACCTTGTCGCTCCACACATGCATCCATCCTTCACAACACAACAACCCATTTTTTATCCCCCAAATCAAATTCAATTCTTTCTTCCTCCCCTTTTCTTTTTCTGATCAAAATCCAGCTGTGATAATTGTCTGCTTCTACTACCTTTCTTCTTTTTGATCATCAGATTTCAAGGTACAAATGTCTTCCAACCATCCATACTCACTCATCAATTACCTTTTCCCGACACCCTCCCTTTTTTTAATATTCATTAGATCATAACTCTATCTATTGACATTTTAGGTTTAAGTTTTTGTGGGTTTTTGTTTTCATCCCCAATAATTTGTTATCTCATGAGTAGATAAGGTTATCGGATGAGTGGTGATTCAGTTACCTTTTTTATTTTTTATTTTGTTTGCATTATTGTTAGATTAGACTTACCTTTCATGGAATTACCCGAATTTATAAAAGAATTTCGTTATTTTAGTTGAGAAATTATTTGGGGTTTTGGACTTTGGTTCAAGTTCACCTTTTGGGTTGGATTTGATTTTCGATTTTGGGGTTTAGTTAGAGATTCTGTTGGATGGTAATTGGTTGTTTCTTTAACATTTCTTGTTTGATTCAGATTTTGTACTTCAGAGACCTACCCAGAAGTTAGTTATACATATACATCCAGTTGAAGAATTTTGTCATCCATAATAATGAGTTTTAATCCGGTTCTTCAACAAGGGTTTGTGGTGAATTCTTGTTTGCAGTGATGGGTTGTGCTTATTCTATAGATTGTAACTGTATTGGTGATATATGTGCACCTAGAAATGCCAAATCTAAGGAAATTGATAATGTGAATGCATCTGAAATTGGTGTGTTTTCACCTAATAAAGAAGATGAAGAAGCAAATCAGAATCCTGAAGTGGGTATAACCCGGTTACGAAGGGTTTCGTCGCAATTTCTACCTCCAGATGGCTCCAGAATCGTGGTGGTTCCAACGGGAAATTACCGGCTACAATATTCCTATCTATCTCAAAGAGGGTATTACCCTGATGCCCTTGATAAAGCCAATCAGGATAGTTTTTGCATTCACACTCCGTTTGGGACGAATCCTAATGACCATTTCTTTGGGGTGTTCGACGGGCATGGAGAATTCGGGGCTCAATGTTCGCAATTCGTGAAGCAGAAATTATGTGAAAATTTACTTAGAAATAGCCGGTTTCACAATGATCCGGTTGAAGCGTGTCATGCTGCGTTTTTGTCCACGAATTCTCAATTACATGCTGATATGGATGTAGATGATAGTATGAGTGGGACGACTGCAATTACCATTTTGGTCCGTGGGAAAACGCTTTATGTTGCTAATTCGGGTGATTCGAGAGCCGTTATAGCAGAAAGAAGAGGGCCAGATATTGTGGCTGTTGACTTGTCAATAGATCAAACTCCATTTAGAGAAGATGAGCTTGAAAGGGTTAAACTTTGCGGGGCTAGAGTTCTTACTTTGGATCAGATTGAAGGTCTGAAGAATCCAGACGTGCAGTGTTGGGGCACCGAAGAAGGTGATGATGGTGACCCGCCTAGGCTGTGGGTCCCGAATGGGATGTATCCAGGGACTGCTTTTACTAGAAGTATCGGTGATTCGATTGCGGAGACCATTGGTGTTGTAGCAAATCCGGAAATCGTTGCTTTGGATCTCACACCGGAACATTTGTTCTTTGTGATTGCTAGTGATGGGGTGTTTGAGTTTCTTTCTAGTCAAGCTGTGGTTGACATGGTAAGGTATCCTATTTAACAATAATTGATCTATAACTATCTTGAATAAAGTGTTTTAATGAATAAAGAAAAAAGAATGATGCGATGATAATTACGTTTAAATCTATTCCATATGTGTCAAATTGTTAACTTCCTTTAGTATTGCATATATGTAACTTAAAGTCTTAAACACTCAATGTCATAAAGAAAATAATAAAAGATCTCGGATAAATTAAGTATGGGTTTCAGAATAAATTGTGGCTGAAGACTTAATATTTCTAAAGTAGGGTTTGTGAGAGATGTTCTTCACAGTGATATTAAGCCATCAAATATATTGAGCTAAATTTGTCCGTTTTCTGAATGTTGGTTAATCAGTATAGACCAATTGTAACGGCTTGAAATGGGAGAAATTTTGATGAATATATTATAGAATGACCTAACTGGGTCTAATAGAAACAAACATCTAGAATCCTTTACATTCGTCAATATCGTGTTTAAAATCATCTTTTTAACATCATATATATTGCAATAGGTGTCAAGCTATACAGATCCACGTGATGCTTGTGCTGCAATTGTAGCTGAATCTTATCGGCTTTGGTTGCAATACGAAACCCGGACCGATGACATCACTATCATAGTAGTCCAAATAAGTGGACTAACCGGGGTAAGCTACCTCATTGTTATCAAGCATGCCCATTCATAATTTTCAACTTCTTGACATATGCTTTTGGTACTTTTTAAAATTATATTGCTATTTATAGCAGGCTACAATTAGTCAAGCAGCCATTTCAGGGACTGCCTTAAGACCTCCAACTCCACAAGTTGTAGAAATGTCAGGATCAGAGTCTCCGTCAACGATGAGCTGGCATGCTAAAAACCAGAGAGCACGGACTGATATATCTAAAACACGATTGCGAGCTATTGAAAGTTCTTTAGAAAATGGCCAAGTGTGGGTCCCACCTTCACCAGGCCATAGAAAAACCTGGGAAGAAGAAGTAAAGCTTGAATTATATTTGCATGCTGATTTTTGTATTGTTTATAGATCAGTTTATAGATCATTAATGAATTGAACTTATGTTGTTTACAGGCACACATTGAACGGGCTTTGCATGATCATTTTCTTTTCAGAAAACTTACCGACTCACAGTGTCATGTTTTGTTGGACTGCATGCAAAGAGTTGAAGTTCAGGCAGGGGATACTGTGGTCAAACAGGTAATTGTTATTTACATTATGCAAAGATTTGATTTACCCAATTTACATTTGTTCCTCGATATTTAAGAACTTGATTTATGTTGCAGGGTGGAGAGGGTGATTGCTTTTATGTTGTTGGAAGTGGTGAATTTGAGGTCTTTGCAACTCAGGTAATAACTTTTTTTACACTTATTTAAGAGGCGATTTTTATAGAATTTTTGAATTTAAGATAGATATATGGTTTAAAATTATAATTGTCGCCAGGAAGAAACAACTGGAGTGGTTCCCAGGATCTTACAGCGGTACACAGCCGATAAGCTATCATCGTTTGGTGAGCTGGCATTAATGTGAGACATATTTCATTCTGTTGTAGCTTCATCAATAATATATTCTCCTTTTATATTGCTTCAGTTTTTTTTTTTTTTTTTTTTTTAAATTGGTTGTGTTTTAAATTCTAGAGTTTTCTTTTTTGCTCTGATACAGGTACAATAAACCCCTACAAGCTTCTGTTCGTGCTGTGACAAATGGAACTCTGTGGGCCCTAAGAAGAGAAGATTTTAGAGGAATTCTTACATCAGAATTTTCAAATTTATCTTCATTGAAGTTACTCCGATCCGTTGATCTTCTCTCAAGGTTGACTATTTTACAACTCAGTCTTATTGCTGATACTCTCTCTGAAGTTTCCTTCTCCAGTGGACAAACAATAGTCACCAAGGTAAACTTCACTAATTCAAAACAATACCTAATTTTGATACATTCACTTACAAATGGGCCTATTCAAGCTATGATTTATCTCTGATGGGGGAGTTCTTTGATTTGACTTCAAAAGTCTCAATCTTGGAGAAGTGCTTTCATACCTTTCATGGCCACTGCTAGGGAGGAAGCTTTTACTTTTACTGCTTTCACAGAGATATCCTAAATAATGATTGACATTTAGGTAGCGTATCACTTAGTTGGGAGAATGGTCAAACACTTAAACAAAAAGAATCTTGTTAAAACCGAAACGTGTCGAACAAAATCTCCAACCATTTTATTAAAAAGTGAGAGATTATTATTGAAATAATATGACTTTTAAATCATATTTAACACTAATTATTTGTAAGAAAAATGTATTTATTTGGGTCAACCAGACCACATCCATACCAAAATGACCAGTTTTGGCCTATTACATTCCTACTTATTGTTACTAATTTATGTTTGTAGGGTGACGATCTTTTGGGGCTGTATATGATTCAAACGGGAAAAGTGAGGATTAGCTTTGACTCGTATATAAGTAGTGAAAATGCATCGAGCCTCATGTCTGATACTCAAAATCTGGATGAAAATAGTGGTACAGAGCTGTCAATGGAGAAGAACGAGGGGAGTTATTTTGGAGAATGGACACTACTTGGTGAATGCATAAATTCTCTAAATGTTGTTGCTTTAGGGAATGTGGTATGTGCTGTTTTAACAAAAGAAAAATTCGAATCAGTTGTTGGTCCTTTGCCAAAGATCCTACAAGATGGATACAGGTATGTTATCCAAACAATTCAACTTGGTCAGATTTAGGTCAACAGACTCGACACAGCTAACTTTTTTTCCCCCCTACGGTTATGTAACAATTTGAACCCACAGCTTCAGTTCGTTGAATAACAAAAAAAATATATAAAAATGTTTTTCAGTCTAATACAAATTTTGTTTAGCTGTTTTTTCTAATAATACTGAAGTGGAATAGATTCATCTGTTTGTAATCGTGTTAAGTTTCTATGTGTTAGTATATACGGAGATGCGTTTAAAGTCTGATCTTACTTCATTTAAACATTATTTAGGTCAAGAGAAACTTCTAGTGATTTTCCACGTGAACCAGTCAGAAGTTTAGATACATCTTTTCTTTCAAAAGTGCAGCTCTCTGATTTGGTATGAAACTGCACCATGTTTTTGTTTGTCTTAATTCTCGAATAATAATGTACTAATTCCATAATTGTTTAGGAATGGAAAACATGTTTATATTCCACAGACTGCTGTGAGATCGGGCTTGTACAACCGAAGGATTCAGGTTTGTACTTCTATTATCCCTGCTTTCCAGAGAAAGATTTTGAGGTCAAACAACGGAGTGCATTTATAGGTGTTCTTGGATGATTTAAGCTTTAGTTGGCAGTTGGCCGAGTTGGGTGATGGGTCAAATTGGGTTTAGGTTGAAACAGGTTTACTTTTCACATATATTTAATGCAATCATTAGGAATAACATTATTACAATGAGAACCTAAACTTGAACACAATGATTTAATAGGTTGTATGCGACTATGCGTTAAAAATAGATTATTGGTGACTTCCGAGTTTCGACTCATAATCCATTCCTCTATTAGTTGATTATTTTTTATTTGACCCATTTGAGATGAAAATTGTGAACCCAAATTTACCCTTCCATAGGTAAATGAGTAGAAATTGTTGCCTCTAGTAACTAAGTAGCTTAAGCTGGCACTAAACTTTGTATTGAACACTATCTATTGATTTTTTTTTTCCTGATAAGTTCCCTAACAAAATCCCATTTTGAATTTAAGTCCATAAGATAACTCCCAAAAGAAGAAAACTTAAATTCCAACATTCTCATTATTTATATTATTCCCCCCATTCTTCATTTGTGGATTCAATCTTCTCTTCCTATACATTTTCATATCTTTGGACCCACGAATTAAAAACTATGGAATGGCCGAATGGGGGAAACGTAGAGGATCTTAGCATCTCAGTAACGATAGACATTAAACATGTATTCCAACTCCTATTAATCTATTATTGTATAAGCCATTAAGTATATAGATACTAACATGCATTTATTCCATGAACCAGAGCATTTGTTTAGCTTAAAAAGATTTTCAAAACAGAAGCTGAAGAAACTTGGGAAGGAAGAACAAGTTTTGAAGGAGAAGCAACTATTTAAAGAGATAAGTGCATCGAGTGGTGTGCCACAAGTGTTATGCACACGTGCTGACCGTACTCATGTTGGCATACTTTTGAACACGCTTATTGCATGCCCCATTGCTTCTTTACTTCACTCTCCACTTGATGAACCATCTGCTCGTTTTTGTGCTGCCTCTGTGGTGGTAGCCTTGGAAGAATTACACAAGGTCATATTAACCCCCACAAATTGCTTCAATAAGTTATGCACCCGCAATTTATCTGTGCCATTTTTTTCTAATTATTTCAGGCTGGCGTTCTCTACAGAGGTGTCTCACCGGAAGTTCTAATGTTTGCCCAAACAGGACACGTGCAGGTGTGTTTCTGGTTGATAGACCTGCTTCAGTATTATTTACATTTTACATCACATAGGGCCATAGGGGTGGAAATATGGGTGGGGGCGGATTGAGTAATGGCCAAAGTTGTTCATTTTTGTGCAGGTCAGGGTCGGTCAACTGGAAACATTTTTTGCCCATTTTTTTCTAAATATATAATGAGTTTGTCAAATATGATTACAGAAGTTATAATAATCTATTTTTTTTAATAATACGATTTGCATAGCTTTATGTGTTATAAATAATAAGGGATAATTTCATATATCCCCCTCAAAACTTGGTATATTATCATATCTACCCAACAAAAAATCATTAATGGCATTTATAGTCTTACCTTTAAACTTGCACTAGGATATGATAGTTTGTAGTGTTTGTGAAAGAAAAGGGTATAAGGGTATATCATAAGTTGTATCTATTGAAATGGGTATATTTGATATTAGTTTTTTGGTTGGGTAAGTATGATATCATGCAAAATTTTCACGGGTATATATGAAATCACCCCTTAAATACACATTGGCAGACTTTCAGCCTGTTCGACCTTGACCCGATTTCATTTTTAGCTATCTTTTTCATCTTACCTGTTTTACCCGTTAGAGAAAGAATAAATCGGATCTATCCATTTATAAGTAAATGGATGTGTGTATTGTAGCTAGTTGATTTCCGATTCGGAAAGAAATTATCAAGTGAGAGAACATTTACGATTTGTGGAATGGTCGACTCTTTAGCTCCAGAAATTGTCCAAGCGAAAGGCCATGGATTTGCTGCTGACTGGTAAAACATCAATCTTTAGAACTAATTAATATCTTATATATGATTAAAACAAGTTAAATACATCGAATGATGAATATAAATTATACATAAATACAGGTGGGCATTGGGAGCATTGATCTACTTCATGTTACAAGGTGAAATGCCATTTGGTTCATGGAGACAAAATGAACTTGATACCTTTGCAAAGATTGCTAAAGGCCAATTTACTCTCCCGGAAACTTTTAGCCCTGAAGTTATTGATCTCATCACCAAGGTACGACTAAATCAATTCCTTTTCCTGTAAAGATGTTTAGTTTGACTTTAAGGTCAATCAAATGGTTTTAAAACTTCAAAACCCTTATATGTTCTTTAACATTTGACAACCGTTGTGACCTTGAAAGTCAACCATAACTCTTTTCTCACAAACTGAGCAACAAGATCTTGATACTTGGTCAGAAGCTGCTTTGGTGTTTTAAATAGTATTGAGATTGACACCTACTTTGACCTCAAAAGTCAAGGTTATCTATTTCCTCATGAATTGATTAGCAAACCAATATGGGGTTTTTAAAACTTTCAAGATTTGTCAATTACTTGACCTTGATTTGTATCTTTTCTTCATGAATTGAACACGACTTGGATTCTTGGTCATAAATGGTTATTGGATGTTTAAACTTTTGGTTATAGACGATTACGGGTTCTGTTTTAACAGTTGTGCTCTTTTTGAACCTCTAGTTACTTGTAGTAGATGAAAATGAAAGACTTGGAAGCAAAGGCGTTGACTCTGTGAAAAGTCATATGTGGTTTAATGGTGTCAACTGGGAAAGTATAAAAAATGGTAGCTGCACAGTTCCAAAGGAGATCCTCACCCGCATTGATCAATATCTTGAAACTCGTCCCGCTGACACCTCATCATCAGATGTTTTGGCAAATGATGACGTGGATGAACTTAACACGCCAGAATGGCTCGAAGACTGGTAGAAGGTCGGGTCTGGAACTTGTGTTGAGTATTTGATTCAAACTCAATGGCCATGAATCACTTGATCATCTTCTTGCTATAAGTCTTTTGCATAAACTTTCTAAGCAGACATTATACAGAGTGTATTGATTGTCTATTCTTTTCCCAACTTGTGTAAATAGGCATATATGTGTGTATGCATGAGTTTTGCTTTGGAATCATCTCTTATTTCTGAAAATATAATTTTTGAACATTAATGTATTATACATATTTTGTTCACCCTTTTGTATTTTGTAGATAAAGTAACATTATTTCAAAAGTTTGGTCGGAAAAAGATAATCATCTGTGCAGCAAACAGTGAGGATCATTAAGAGTTTTTCTTATTTAATGTTTGGCTCACATCTAAATAAGAAACATAGGTACATAAGGTGCAGTTTCTTGTTTACTAATTCCAGAATGCATTATTCTATGTCAAATGCATTGTATTGTTCTGGGTTAAAATCATGAAAACTAAGTACTAAAAAAAATTGTCACCTAATTTTGCTATATAAAATGCATGAACTTGTATTTACAAACTTTTTTAAAAGTTAGGTTACGTCCTAAATTTGGTTGCCGACGACCTTACCAAATAACATGGTGAGAGCCTTAGGTATCGTGTTTAGGAGTAAAACTTGTTCAAGAAAAACGCTCTAAGTTGTTTAAAACTTGATAGAAGAATAGCGGTGTTCATCGCTTTTGATTTCCTAAAATAGTTTTTTTCGTTTGTTATTACATACTAGTTAGTGTCCGGGTAAATACCCGAGGCTGTGATATAAAAATAATTAAACGAAGTAAAAGTTGAAAGTTTTTTTTCAAATTTTCAATGAGAAATGAAAGAGATTGATTAATCAAAGTTATGGTATTGTAAAACAAATATGGATAATTTTTATATGGAAATAATTTTATTTTTTTATTTTTAATTATAAGATCTTTCATTTTTGTAAATACCATTTAATTTTTTAATTCTAAAATCTATAAAAATGATACATAAGCTAATCCTAGGTGGCACACCTTAAATTGTGCCACCTAGACATTAAAAACTTGTGTTTATTATATAGTATAGATATATAGCGGACAATATAAAGTAGATGACATGTTAAGATGTAGGGTGAGTATCGTGTAAGGTTTAGGGTTGGGCATGGGAAATGATAGTTTTGGCAAGATATACAAAATTTAGTTAATGGTTAATAAATATGGTCCCCAAATGAATAGCTTAATGGTGAAGTGATGGTTTCTCAACAAAAAGATTATGGATTTAAATCCCGTAAATTGCGATTGTTTAAAAAAAAACAAATATGGGTCAAAAGTAAGTCATAAGTTTATACATGCCTAAACAAAACAATATATTATAAAGATATATTTCCCAAAACTTGTTATGTCTTCTTGTAAGACCTATTTTTAGTTATATTGTAAGATCATGTGTTAGTTATGACTTATATTTCGGTTGATCATCCCAGTTTATCCATTCACTCCACAATCTTTGGCATGATCTCCAAATTCAAGGAGGCATTTCTAAATGATCATATATCCTTTCCTATAAATTAGCATTTCTTTTGACAATTGGATCCAAGAATGGCGGGCGGAGGATTTGTGGATGCTCACGGCGGAGCAAGGGCGGAGTATTACGAGTATAAGATCACTTGGTATTTCATTTCTGCTAGCATCGTTGCGGCTCTTGGTGGTTCGCTTTTCGGCTATGATCTCGGTGTCTCTGGTGAGTCTCTCTTGATCTCCCTTTTTTACTCTATTGCCAAAAACTTTAAGATATCTATTGGGTCAAGTCAAAGTTGACTGTTGACCGGTTCAGCAGTCAGTGCGTTTGTTTTGCCCTAATATGCGTCTGACTCGGTCATTTGGAGCTTACCACGCTTTAAAGCTGATGAATCGGTCCGTATTTTCGAATTTGCTGACCGAGAAGAGATGTTTATAAAGAGGACCTAAGTATAATAAAACTTTGCTGACTAAACTATTTTAAATGGGTGTTTGGATACGTGTTTCCTGTTTCTTACGGTATCCTTTGTAGGACACAAGAAAAGTGTGTTGGAGGTAATTTCAGGAATCTAAATTTATAAGTCGTGAAGTTGGGGGATCAAAGTTGGCAAGTTGGTCAAGTTGATTTTATTTTTCCAATTAGATTATAACTATATTTTATTACCCGTACGTTGCCGCGGGATAACGTAGGTAAAAAAATCAGTTACATTGCTAAAGCGCAACGTAAATAAAACGGAAATACAAAAAGATTACGCAACGACGTTAAAATTAAAAGCCTAGTTAAATATAACACTACAAACAATTAGAAACCTAAAGACAACGGTGTGAAACTAACACAAAAACCAATGAAGCGCTATAAAACAATTTAAAAGAAATTATATTTTAAAAAATAGAGTGAGATTGTGTAAAGAAAAATGCATGAATTTCCTAGGACTCTGTTATAAACAATTAATAATGTTATCTATGATTTAATTAAAAGAAATTATATTTATTATTTTAAAAAATTATAATCTAATTGATTATAGTAAGTTAAAAGAATTAGCTACTTGTTAAAAAAATGACAAAATGGTAAAAGTCCCCCAATGGCAAAATGACAAATAATCAAATATTTTTTATTTTAAAATTTATAATCTAATTGATTATAGCAAATTAAAAGAATTAATTATTTGATTAAAAAAAATAACAAAATGGTAAAACCTTCCTAATGGTAAAATGGTAAATAATCTCAACTTTTCCAAATGACAAAATGGTAAATAATCCCAACTTTGACTTTTGTATATATCATATATGTATATAATTGTTCTCTTAAGGTTTTGCTAACCAAATTAGGGTCAGTCTATAAATACCGAGTCATGGTTAGACATTCTGTATTCAGTTTCTTAGATAATTTTCTGAACTAATAATATTCTTGGAGAGTTATTCCAAAATATCATGTGTTCTTTTTAATTATCGATTGGGTCGACCGGGACTTGAAAGTGCAATCATACATGTTATATTTTTGTACATAATTACATTGCTGCCTTCTTGTTTTGCTTTCTTTCTTTGGACAAAATAAGTTCATTTATGATGAACTTCTTGTTTATTTAAGGACTACCTTTCTACCTGCTGCCTGTTTTCAAGTGTTTTAGTTACTGCTGCTTTAGTTACTAGACTATTTTTGTTCTCAAATATCATATCATGTTAGTTTTAATAATGATTTGGTTGTCTTCAGGTGGAGTGACATCTATGGATGAGTTCTTGAAGGAGTTTTTCCATCAAGTTTACAACAGAAAACATCAACATCTCAAAGAGACCGATTACTGCAAATATCACAACCAACTCCTCACGCTTTTTACGTCATCTCTTTACTTTGCAGCCCTTCTTTCTACATTTGCAGCATCCCATGTAACCCGAAACAAAGGTAGAAGAGCCAGCATTCTTGTCGGATCAGTCAGCTTTTTTATCGGTGCCATTTTAAATGCTTTTGCACAAAATATTGGCATGCTTATTCTCGGCCGATGCTTTCTTGGCGTTGGCATTGGATTTGGAAACCAAGTAAGCTCCAATAAAATGATTATTATGATTATCAATCTGTCCTACATGTAGTACTACTTACCAGTTTTTTGCTAATTCATCTGAAAATTTGAAGACAGTTCCACTATATCTCTCAGAAATGGCACCTGCAAAGGTGAGAGGTGCAGTAAACCAACTGTTTCAACTAACAACTACTTTGGGAATATTCATAGCCAACTTTGTAAACAATGCAACTGAAAAACATCCACAAGGATGGAGGTTATCACTTGGTCTAGCAACAATTCCAGCTTTGCTAATGTTTGTTGGCGGGTTATTCTTACCCGAAACACCAAACAGTTTAGTGGAGCAAGGGAGACTAGAAGAAGGAAGAAAAGTGTTGGAAAGAGTTAGAGGTACAACAAAAGTGGAAGCAGAGTTTCAGGATCTTATTGAAGCAAGTGAAAGTGCTAAAGCTATAAAACATCCTTTTAGAAACTTGTTTAAGAGGAAGAATCGTGCGCAGCTGGTTATAGGAGCTTTAGGTATACCTGCCTTTCAACAACTGACTGGGATGAACTCCGTGTTATTCTATGCGCCTGTGATCTTTCAAAGCTTGGGGTTCGGTTCTGGTGCGTCTCTCTGGTCAGCTACAATTACAACTGGTGCTCTTGTTTGTGGTACTTTCATATCAATGGCTCTTGTTGATAAGTTGGGTAGAAGATTTTTCTTCTTGGAAGCTGGTTTTGAAATGATTTGCTGCATGGTAATTAATTTTTCAATCCAATTTTCTTTAGCTACTATTTTCCTTACTTGGATCTTTGAATAATCTGGATGTTCTTGACTTCTGTTTACAATCAACATATATACAGCTTGTTGCTTGTTTACCTGCCACTTTATTGTAATTTGATCCTTCCTATATATAAAATATAAATAAGAGACCTTTGACTTATAACAGTTCACCAAACTAACTCTAAACATACTTTAAACTACTTACAACTTTGACCCGTTAACTTGGAATATAACTTGGTTTAAAGGAGTATAAATCAAGAGCTACATAGTTCTTAAACTGTTTGATTCTAAAAGCTGCTTGTGATCTTTCTGCAGGTGGCTGTGGCTGTAACTCTAGCGCTGAAATTCGGGCAAGGTGTTGCACTTTCAAACGGAATAAGCATGTTCCTAGTAGTTACAATAAGCCTTTTCGTCTTGGCGTATGGGAGATCGTGGGGCCCACTAGGATGGCTAGTTCCAACCGAGATCTTCCCGTTGGAAACGAGGTCTGCCGGTCAAAGTATGGTTGTTTGTGTTAACATGTTGTTTACAGCTCTGATTGCGCAATGCTTCTTGGTTTCACTCTGCTATCTAAGATATGGCATATTTTTGGTGTTTGGTGGGTTTATAGTCATCATGACTCTATTTATCTATTTCCTATTGCCCGAAACTAAGCAAGTTCCGATTGAAGAGATACATATATTATGGCAAAATCATTGGTTTTGGAAAAGGTATTGTGATCAGCCACAACAAGTAGGAAAAAAGTTAGAACATGTGTAGCATATATATCAGAAAATATGTAGGATTCTTGTTTCATTGTCTTTTAGGTGTTTGATTTATTTTTGGATGTTTGTTGTTAATGAAATAACATGAGAAGTTTTGTTCAAATGGACATAATTTATATAATCTTTGATGATGATAACTGTGAATTATTGAAGGTCAAAATGGTATGAAACAACTGATGAATGTATGAATTAACCATATAAGTGTCGTATGGTTTGTGAAATTTATTGGAATTTGAAGGAGTTGGATTTGGAATTAAAATTTATAAACAAAAATGGAAGTTAAAAAATGTGAATCTATAAATCTGATTTTTGGAATTTAAACGTATCTGTCATGTCAAGCGGCTACTTGTGACGGGCAGGTGGTGGCTCGCGTCGAGCTGATCGGGCCGGGCACGTCAAGCTGGTCGGTGGGTTGGTCATTTTAATGACAGATCGGATCGGTCCAGTCCGGTCGTGTCGGGCCGAGCGGTAGGTCAAGTTGGTTAGGTCAAGTCGGGTAGGTCAAGTTGGTTAGGTCAAGTCGGGTCGAGCGGCAAGTCAGGTTGTTAGGTCCAGTCAGACCAGGCAAAATGTAGAAGAGTTACTAAATTCTTTATAATCTATAAAGTTCCAAAACATTTTGTTTATCTAATGATAAACATATGCCCTTCGTATTATAAGATTTGAACAAAAACTAAAAACAAAATTGACCTTCCATGAATACTCATTTTCAACGATCTACTTTAACATGCGTAATTAACATATCATCAATACTTTAAAAAATGAGTTAATTACGGATTGCGTCCCTGTGGTTTGTAAACCTGTTTGAATTGAGTCCAAAGGTTTAAAAATTTTCGTCTGGAAGTCTGAGGTTTGTATTTCTTTGCTATTTGAGTCCCTGGGCCTAACAAAGTTAAAATTTTCTGTTAACTCAAAGGGTATATGAGTCATTTTACACTTTAGGGACCTGTTATGTAAATTAATATTAATACAATTATTTAGATGCAGGGACTATTTTTGTAATATATATAACTTATTAAAACTAATAAAAGTAAATATCAAGCCAACATAACTCCCCTCCCCTTCCTTCTACGATTTCACGGCGACCCTCCGACCACCTGTCCCGTCACTCTGTCACCACATGTTACAACTGTCCCTACCATCGGACCTATCACCACCATTCTGTACATCGATGGTTATCACCATCGCCACCAGTCACCACCATTATGTACATGACTAGTCACCACCAATCCGAAATCGCAGGGGTCACCAGAGCCGCACCTGTGGTCTTAACGCTAGAAAACCCTAGCCGCTGTCGGAATCGCAACTGCCTCTGCTGGGTTTGTTGTTCGCGATTATATATCTCCAAGATGCAGTCGCAGATCCTCCCTATCTCAATCTCCAACCCCTTTCTCCCAAATCGGACATCTCCATCTAATCATGCCAGTTTCAGCAGCATCACAAGCTGATGCAATGTTCATGAATCCATACGTATTACGATGGCAATGATTTGGTCCAACTCACTCCTCTCACTATGAATATCCACAGTTCACAAATCATTAAACACATGAGAAATTACATCAAATTCTTATTTTCGTTTTTCCCCAAAATCAATAAACCCTAAAGAATGAAGATATTGAGTGCTCAGTTTGCTCTGTTTTTGTCATCTTCGGTTTCTGGCGATAACGAGTCGCCGTCGCAACACCATCGGTTTCTCGGCGGTCCGGCGGCTGACGGCTGGAAGATAAACGGCTTCACCGGATTAGAACTGGCGTTGATTTTAGTTGCAGCACTAATCGTTCTCATTCTTATGATTTTCAAACGGATTAGAACCGGATTAGGTCCGCCGGCTGACGGTCGCGCACCGGAAACGAACGCCTTATGATTTTCAAACAACTCGGCGTCCAGTTGACCACCTCATCCTCTCACCGACTTTCGATTTCGATTTCTGCACCACCTCCAATCTCACACCTGCACGCCGATGAACTCTTCTCCAACGGCAAAATCCATTTTCCGGTCAATCTGAGGTCGGAGGGAAGTCAACGCAGATGGCGGTGGTGGACCACGACGGGGGTGCGGTGGTGGAGGTCGTAAGGTTGTGAGGGGTGTCGGCAGTTGATCGGCTTTTCGGGTGATCGGTTTTAGGGTTGTCATGTGTGCAGGTACATTATTAGGTTTCCATAACTTTTTAATATTGTAAAAAAATACAGAAATAGTCCTTTTATTTTATTAAATAACAAAAATAGCTTATGCATTTTAATAATCTTATTAATTTACAAAATAGGACCTTTATATATAAAATTACTATAATACCCTTTAAGTTAACAGAAAATTTTAACTTTGTTAGGCTCAGGGACTCACATAGCAAAGAAATACAAACCTCAGACTTTCAGACGAAAATTTCTGAACCTTTGGACTCGATTCAAAACAGTTTGCAAACCACAGGGACGCAATCCGTAATTTACTCTTAAAAAATACTAGCAACTTTGAATATTGACACACCTACAATCACTAGGAATCAAAATTAGTAATTAACACATCAACGGTACTTAAAAGAAATAAATGACATAGTTTTTTTAAATGTAACATTTGTATGAGTTAGAACTTATAGATCTTTAATAAAAAAAATTCAAAATCTAATTAAGATTTTGTTTTACCGATACATGTGTGGCAAAAACAATTGAAAATAATTTCACGCTTCCTAATTTTTTAGTGATTCCTATATGACACCAATAATAAACTAAAAACTTACTTTTTATAATAAATAGTATAAAAGCCACCATAAGTTCCCTGAGCGAGCACATTAAGAAATAATATAAATTTTGTAGTTTTTAAACCAATAAATAGACAAAGAAAGAAATTTATTAATTTTTTGATATTCGTTTTGATTCTTATAGTAGCTAAAAGAACAAATACTATCATAAATTCATATTATTCCTACAATATATAAAATATGAGAATACATGCAATTTCGTTTACATCAATCCAACTATCGACTGGAATTCTTCTTTCATAGAGCGAATCATATATCTGCGAAAATCATATTTTGATGCAAGGTTGTGGTTTTACAGAATAAGAAAAAATATTACACTTCAATAATAAAGATCCCCCAACATGCAAATGTAAATAACTAACTTAAATCTACTTAAACTAGCACAAGGTTCAAACCATGATGAATATGCTTCACGTAACGTAAGGTACTCATCATGAACAACTAAAATCCCAAATTTTCAAAAGAATTTCAAAAGAAACAAACCAAAATTTAGATTCATAGAATACACGAATAAAAGCATCAAAGTGCCACACACATACTAAAAGCAAGGTGATAATACTTGAAGCATATACATAATTACATATATCATTCTAATTATAATATAACGATCTTAATATACTTATTTGTAGAAAATTAAAACTTAATTGGGACGACTTTTAACCAATATGACATCTCATTCTAGACTATATAATTTTATTTAATTTTTAATCATTTGACCTGATAAAGATAAAACATAAACCATATCGATCCGTTAATAAATAATGGGTCGAAGTTGTCGCATCTATAAAACATATATAAAAATATGCAAAAAGCTAAAATAAGTCATGATATAAACTCATCTCAACGAAAACCTCAAGTGCAACGAAAAAATGAAAGATACATACAAAAAACGGGAAAATACAACAAATAAAACGTTACATGACTTAGGTGTCCCGAAACACAATATTTTAATGAATAAATCGTAATAGGAATAAAAGAAAATAAATTACTTGAATATTTTCGGCTACCATGATATGCAAAAAAAATCATAACAAATATTAGATCTTTGAATATGTAAATGTATGATTGAATGTTTTTTTTTCAATTGGATTCAGTTTGTATCAAAACAAATGTGACTCAACAATTTAATTGATATAGTTGTCTAAAATAATAGAGTTGATTAAAATGTAAAACTAACGTGATGATACAATAACTATTCATAATATAAATTATTTTTCAAAATAAAAAAAAAGTGAGAAATTATAATTATTCATAATTAAATTTATAAAAGGTATTTAAAATATATATTATTTAAATATTATTATTATTATTTAATATCTATATTTAATAGAAAAGAGAAGAGAAAAATTAATTTTTAATATCATTATTTAATAAGAGTGAAGATACAAGAGTCAGAATCGACACACGATAAAGTTTATATTTGTTTAGAACAATGGTTTGAGTTGATTTTTTTTCTGATTACCCAAGAGGGAATAATGGATCATTTGAGACACATTTCAGGAGATCTTTCAGTTAATCAGATGAATATGTTCCTATATTTCTTAACTTTGATAAATAAGGAGCAAATAGTTTAGTATTTAGTAGAGTAAATTATGGATTTAGTCCCTGTGGTTTGCACGAATTTCAGGTTTAGTCCTTAGGTTTCATTTATTATGGATATGGTCCCAAAAGTTTGCCAAACCGTATCGGATATAGTCCCTACCACTAACTTCTGTTAAGAAAATCTGTTAAGTTAATTTAAATTACCACTATACCCTTCTCTTTAAAGTAATTATATATATAAAAAGAAAACTAAAAATAATAAAAACAAGTGGGACCCACCATTGTCAATCCTTAAAATACCTTAGAAACTTTCGTGTCTCTCCACCGTAAAACAACCACACTTTCATCTTCTCAGGTCAAGTTTCCGGCTATATGCAAACAATTTCCGGCAATCGCTAAACACCCAAATTCCTTCAAAAGTGAACCCTTCAACAACAATACTAAACGAATTTTCTTTGATTCATGCTTAAAGCTTAGCTTAACCTGAAGATACCCTTCTACATTCCCCGGATCTAAACATAGGATGGAGACAAAACCTGTTCAAAACGGCGGCTCGGAGATGCGGCCGACAATGCGGGATCCGGTTCTGGTCATGCCGGCGACGGACTTCCGTCGAGTGAAAACCGAAACGAGCTAAAAGAGTTCGAACAAAAGCACAGAATGTCTTCAAATTCATGAATCGACGTCGAACTACACGAGGTTTCAATCTCCGACGTCTTTTCCGACCAAACGCCGCTGCTAACACTGTCGTCTGATAATCTTTTCCGGCCTCTTCTCACCGCCGGTGAACATGATGTTGAAATTGATGTCACTGGTTCTTTCACTGGTCCAATTTCCCAGGTTTTTGTTCGGGTGGTCCGGTACTTCAACCGCCGGAGAAAAGATCCAATTAGCCTCGACCCGGGTCTGAGTTTCTGGACCACCCTCGCGACAACGTTTGGTCACCGGCAGTGGCGGTCGCCGGTGGACGGGTACATTATGGCAGTGGCGGTCGCCGAGGAAAGGGGAAAAGTTGAAGAAGAAGGGTTTGTGGTGGTGTGGGACCCGCCACAAGTTTATTTTTTTTTATTTTATTGTATCTTTTTGTTTAATTAAACTTATATTGATGATTATAAAAGGGTGGGTATAATGGTCAATCCACAATCACTTAACAGAATTTTCTAACGGCGTTAAGGCTCAGGGACTAAATCCGATACGGTTTGGCAAACGTTTGAGACCATATCCGTAATAAATGAAACCTAAGGACTAAACCTGAAATTCATACAAACCACAGGGACTAAATCCGTAATTTACTCTATTTAGTAATAAGAGAATAAAAGACCTCAAGGACATATCTTAAAAAAGAGTACATGGCTAGATAATCAAATCTGTCACCAAAAAAGTTGTATATATGATGCTATATAATAATGTTTCTTTCTAAAAGGCTGAGTGTTCAAATTCCCTAACTACAAGTTAGATTTTGAGATATAATTAACTATAAGGTGTTTTAATTATCATTCTAAGAAAAATACTCAAATCTGTCGGCTGAAACAGATATTTTATACCTTCAAATACACTTAACCACACACGTTTTGACTCTATGGACTTTCAATCTGTTTTTGCTTGTGTATACAAAGAATTCATCAATTATAATCTTATTAAATTTGATATTTTAATTTTAACACTAAAGTGATGGATGTAGCTATTAGCTAGTAATAATATTTATACCATAAATTATTCTTTTAAATATTAAAAATTTGGATATGTGCTTTTGAACACAGGATATTATAATTACATTTGTAGCATGTTTTTTTAGTTAAAAATAATTAGTAGGTCTATCTCTATTCTCTATCTTGTCTCCAAACATGATTTATTATTCTATGCAACTACTTAGTTTATGTCTTCTTCTGCAAACCAGTTCCAAAAATGGAGTTGTTGTGGGTACTTATTATAAGTCAAGTTGTTACACATATAATTTGTATTTATATTTTTTTATTTTTTAAGCTAGTATGTGTTACGAAATAATTCAACAAAACTAGTAATCTTTTTGGCAACACAAGAGAGAAACAAAGGTTCACCATTAAAGCACACAACTTACCGACAAATAAGAAAAGCAAATTCAATTTCCAAACACTACGAATGAGAGGGTTTTACTTTTTAGTTACAAAGAGAGACGTTAGCAATCCCTTGGTGAAGGTCGCTAATACATAAAGTGATGACCCATGGGAAAACTTGGCGTGAGTAAAGACCGCGATCCTATTAGACAACGATAACCTGTCGTCACTAATACCAATAGATCACTAATGGCATGTCATTGATATCAGTGGTGAAGCTTGACCTAAAATTTTACTAGGATGATAAGTTACGGGACGATTCTCAATATATATATTTTAAAAAGATAATGAAAATTAGTACTATTGAACGAAAAATTGTAGCCCATACTAATAATAACAGCACAATCAATTTATATATGGTCTTCTATACATGCACACACCACCTATAATCTAATCCTACACCGTCATCAACCTGTAGACGGTTATCCAGAGACACATTGGAATTGAATGATCATCTAACTTTTTAAACTTTGACTTTTTTAATGTTTGATTAAGTCAGCATAAAAGATCCAATATATTACAAATACGCTATTGTTAAAACCTGATGAATGTTTAAGTAAGATTATTTATAACTACCCAATTTTATTATATAACAATCAAATTTGATGATTAATAGTAGGGTTTTAGGATTTCAAACTTTGGTCACGCAAGTTTCATGTTTTGACATTTTCTACCCTTGAACTATTACAATTTGTTTTTTTTTAAGAAACAGTAAACTTTAGGTTTTCATAGTTTGGCTACATATGTTTCATATTTTTACGTTTTCTACCCTCTAGTTTTTAAAGTTTAAAGTTTTTTTTTTAAGTTTTGTTGTTTTCTACTTTGGTATACTTTCGTTTCCTACTATGAGAATTTTAGACTATTACGTTTTATATGCGTTAACTTTTTAAGTTTTGTTGTTTTCTACTTTGATTACGAAACTTTTAACTTTCCTACTTTCGTTTTTAGTATACTTTTATATTTTATACTTTCACTACGAGAATTTTAGACTATTACGTTTTATATGCGTTAACTTTTTAACTTTTTTTTATTAGACTAATATCATTTTTCATATACTTTTAGAGTCTTTTGACTTTGACAATGACTTTTTCATAGTTTTATACTTCGACGACACAACTTTTAGACTTTGACATTTTATTCCCCTAAATTTTCATATTTTCATTATTTTAGTATATTTTTTTTGTATAATTTTGTATACTTCAACGACACACTAACTTTTAAAATTATTTTTTTTGTTTTAACTTTTGTTGTCTTCTACTTTGGCCACGAAACTTTTAACTTTTCCTACTTTTGTTTTTAGTATACTTTTATATTTTATATTTTCATCACAAGACTTTTAGACTATTACGTTTTATATGCCTTCACTTTTTAACTTTCTCCTTTTATTAGAATAATTTCATTTTTAGTATACTTTTAGAGTTTTTGACGTTGATGATGACTTTTTTCATAGTTTTATACTCTGATGACGAAACTTTTAAACTTTGACGTTTTATTCCCCTAAATTTTCATATTTTCATTGTTTTAGTATATTTTTTTTGTATAGTTATATACCTTAACGACACACTAACTTTTATTTTATTTTTTAAGTTTTGTTGTTTTCTACTTTGGCAACAAAAATTTTAACTTTCATACTTTCGTTTTTAATATACTTTTATATTTTATACTTTCACCACGAGACTTTTAGGCTATTATGTTTTATATGCCTTAACTTTTTAAATTTCTTTTTTTATTAGACTAATTTTATTTTTTAGTATAATTTTAGAGTTTTTTACTTTGACAATGATTTTTTTTCATAGTTTTATACTCCGACGACACAACTTTTAGACTTTGATGTTTTATTCCCCTAAATTTTCATATTTTCATTGTTTTAGTATACTTTTTTTTGTATAGTTTTATACTTCAACGACACACTAACTTTTAAAGTTTTTTTTTAAAGTTTTGTTGTATTCTACTTTGGCCACGAAACTTTTAATTTTCCTACTTTCGTTTTTAATATACTTTTTGTATTTTATACTTTCACCATGAGACTTTTAGACTATTACGTTTTATATGCCTTAACTTTTTAACTTTCTTTTTTTAGTAGACTAATTTCATTTTTTAGTATACTCTTAGAGTTTTTGACTTTGGCGATGACTTTTTTCATAGTTTATACTTCGGCGACACAACTTTTAGACTTTAACGTTTTATTCCACTAAATTTTCATATTCTCATTGTTTTAGTATACTTTTTTTGTATAGTTATATATTTCAACGACACAACTTTTAGACTTTGACTTTTATTCTCCTAAAATATTCAACTTTTGTTTTTTTTAGTATAATTTTTAATAGTTTAATACTTTCACCACAGTTTAATACTTTCACCATGAAACTTTTAAACTTTTATGTTTTATACTTCTTATTTCAAATTTCGTTAGCAATAGTACTAAACTGTCGTAGATGTTCTATACTACAAATGATCCATTACTAGAGGTATCATCATAAAAATTCAATCCCGCAGCAACGCGCGGAGTGGTAAACATCTCGTTGTTAGAAATTGGAATAATGAGAAAAAGAGATACATCTACCGTTTGAGAATCATCATACCTGTATTCAATATTTCTTCTTCCTAATTGCAAAAATTGGCACCATAATATTCAACCTCTAATTCTCTAAAACATTATCAAGTAATCCATAATAGTCAGACTCAGAGTCATTATAAGTAGCCCCCTTGAAAACCAAGTTAGAGAATAATCGACCCATTTTATGTAAAATCAAATAAGTAAGGTGTTCATCTGGAAAAACAAATATTTTTAGTGTTGGGGTTAAAATCTGTTTGTGAGAAAGACGGGTAAAAATGCTGAATAAGACTGCTTTGGAATGATTGTTGTTAGCGTTCGGAAGGTCTAAGTAATACAAACGTAATAAGAATGATATATCACGTAAAAAAGATTATAACAGAAATGAATTCACTGAATGCCTTAAAATACACATTTTGTATGGTTCAAAGAAATACAATTGAGAAACATTGCTGCAAGACAAGTAACAAGTTATTCAAGATAAACAAAGATGAGCAACTTCAGATTACATTTGCTTTGTGCCAATGATCACAATTTATGGTACCAGTATACACCTTTGTGCTTGCTATCTTCGTCAGGCTCGATGTACATGCATTCCTTAGCCTCTCTCCACATTGCTTTAAAGATTGGTGTCCTATCGATGTTATAGTAATCACCCAAAACTGGTTTGATGGCATCCCTCGCTTCCTTTGCGTGATAATGTGGAATGTATGAGATCAAATGATGCAATACGTGAGTGTGTGTAACGTCATGGAATACCCGGTTTAGAAACCCAAAATCTCTGTCGACTGTCGATAACGCTCCTTTGATCCAGTTCCATTCGGTAGAATCGTAATGTGGCAATGAAAGATGGGTGTGGTGTAGATAAGTGATCAGAACGAAAAAAGCATGTACGCCTATCACCGGAATTAAATACATGCATGTTACCCAAGCGAATCCTTTCACCGCTACAAGATGCCAAAGCGCATACAAAACTGCAAGAATACCAAGATCGGATAATACAACCTGAATTCTCTCACGCTCGGTGAAAATGGGGCTCATTGGATCAAAGTGGTTGGCAAATCTTTTGTATTTTTTCCCGGAAACATTAGTTAAGAGATACAAAGGAAATCCTAGGGTCAACCTAAACACCAAAGTGAACACTCGGCCGGGTGGGTTGTTAAGAACTTTCGAATAAATCATGATTTTCGACTTTCGTTTAGGGATGTAAACTTCATCGTTGTCAAGCGAATTTGTGTTGGCATGGTGACTACGATGGCTGTATTTCCAAGAGAAATAAGGAGTGAAGAGAGCAGAATGGAGGATGAATCCAACAATGTCGCCAACCCACTGGTGTTCACTAAATGCATGGTGACCGCATTCATGACCAATCACCCATAAGCCGGTGAGGATGCTAGCTTGGCAAAACCAATAAACCGGCCATGCTAAGTAAGCTAGAGGAGTTGGGAGAAGGGGAATATACGTGTTTGCAAGGAAATAAAACACGTAGGTAACAATAAGATCGTGAACAACATAGTAAGACGAACGGATGAGAGACCGCTCGAAGCAATGAGCTGGGATAGCTTTCTTGAGATCACTCAACGTGAACGGAGGGTCGATTGGCGCACGTTTGATGATCAGATCTTTTGGCTGATCAGATGATTCTGAAATCCTACCACCAGATCCCATCTTTTCTTGAATCTGATAGCCTTGGAATGTTGAGTAATAATGCAAGAATATATGTTTGTGCTCTGTTTGTGATAACACATGAGTGTTATTTATAGTGATATTAGTCAAAGTTGGTGGCGCAGTGTATAATTTTGCACTTAGAAAATTATACCACAGAATATTACTCAAATCTTTATTTTACTTCAACAAGTGTCATGATAATAATTAAATACTTCATCTGTGTTTCATCATTCTTAAATCTTTATCAAGTGAAACGTGACTTTTATATGCAACTACTTAGTTTCTGTCTTTATGTGTAAAGCGCTTGAAGACCGTAAGTATATGAGTCAAATTTGATAGGCTAAATGTTGGGATGCGTCAATTATGCGTTAAAATCTATATCTATATTTATATATTTATTTGTAATGTGCATTGTGACGGCGACATTTTTAGTAAACATCTTAAGTGTAAAGAAGTTAAATAAATCGATTATGACATGTTTTAATTAGATCTATATTGCAACGTCTAAAGTCTAAGGCCTGATTAAAGTAGTCTAAACTTTAAACCTTCAACCCAAATATGTTTAATTCCTTAATTAACCATAAACCGTAAAGTGCAAAGCAGTAAAAACAATATTAGTAAATACATAAAAAAAAAGATGTAAGAAAAGTAAAAAAAAAAATTAATTAAAAAATAAATACAGAGTTGGAGAATTAAGCAAAAGTTATCGTCGATATGAAAAGTTGAAACAATTTCTCGTGTTAGTTATGTTCCTAACTTGAAAAACATGTTTGATAAGAAAAGGAAAGATTGTAATGTTTTCAAGAATAAAAGTGAAAATGTCTTGGAAAGGGAATAGTTGGAAAAGTATATTGAAAGACTTGATGAATCCACTTCTTAGCTTCTATCGATAAAGAGATAGGTTAATTAGAAGTCTAGTTACAAGGATACTATGATCATCAAGAAGACGTCGAGGAAATGTTAGGACGTCAATGGATACATGCGTAACCTTTATGGATATGCCAAAAAAATCCATAACTTTCTTAATGAACATAAGAATTCCCTTAGAATTGACTATACAAATCTAGTCAAATGGTTCTTTAATGGGTTCTTAAAGATGTCAATTGATAAAGAATTCTCACTCAATTTACCAAATGGTTTCCTAGTAGACTTGTTTGATTTCTACATGCTAGTTAAGGAAGAAGGAGGATGATGCCATCTAGATACGACAAGTGGTAAATAGCACATAAGCTAGGATTGTCATGAGAACTAGATTCAAATCTAGTTCAAGATACGCACAATGCTGACGACATAAGCAAAGAAGTCTTTGAAGAAGATGCGGGGGATAACTATGAAGATGAAAACTTCGTTCTCCTAGAGAAAGAAGAATGAAAAAGTGATCGTGGTTAAAGGTATGGTTGATGAGGGGGAGTGTTATAACCAGTGGCGTACCCAAGCTATTGGCTTGGGGTTCGTCCTACACCCATGAATTTCTTTGGCGTACTAATATATATTCGATTTTATCCCAACCGAACCCCAAGAAATTTTGTCACCGAACCCCATGAAATTTTTATACCGAACCTAAACACTAAGAAAATTTAATTTCTAGTTTTACAATTTTTAAATTTTACAAATTTAAACGTATTATGAACAAATTTATTACAAAACTAATAAAGTCGGAATATTTGATCAATGATCCATGACCAATAAGCCCAAAAATATTAAATTTTTCAACCCAATTACTCAAATTCTCAAAACCAATACTAATTACTCAATTAATAAAAAAATACCTAAATCAAAATTTATAATTCTAATTAACTTTGAGTATCTATTGAACTGAGAATATATTCGGTGGCCTAATTTGTTGTGATATAGTTCAAACATAGTGATCTAGTTGTGTTTATTTCGTATTTTGTAATTTTATGTGTAGGTAATATGGACTTATTTGTAGTATGAAAATTAGCCGGTCCTTCATCTTTAAAGACTCCTAAATATGTTGATGTTATCATGTAACGTGACCCGACCCGAATCAAACTGAACCGATCTAAAAAAAATTATTTATAGAGACGATCGAACCCTGAAATTTTCCGAACCCCATCAAAACAATTCCTGTATTCGCCACTGGTTATAACTCTAATCGATTCAAACCATGTAAGATAATTCAAATGTTAATGGGTGAAGATTATATTTGTATTTAGTATTATATGTATAGGGCCGTAATTAAGCCATCAAACTTATTAGGTCAGTTTGTGTTTAGTGAAATGGGTTATATGTCAAACACAATATCAAGAGTCCTAGTTGTAGGGTATATACAAGATGGAATGGAAGACGACACCATTATGCAGTTGTTGTTACTTGCTTCGATTAAGACTGTTTTGTAACTTTAATTCTAGCGTCTTGCTAACTTTTTTAATATATATATGTTGGCCGATTAAAAAAATAGATCTAAGGGATTGTTCCATCACATGTTGCGCATCGATGAACAAAGACGAGCAAGTTAAGTATCTGTTAAGAACAAAAGTGTTGTTGGTTTTGTGTTTTATCTTGGATACAAAATCACAGTTTGCATATGTACTCGATTTCATTAAAACACATATCTTGTAAATGTTTCCCATGAATTATTTTAAGAACAAAGATGAGCAACTTAAGAATACATTTGTTTTGTTTTGTGCCAATGATCACAATTTATGGTACCAGTATACACCTTTGTGCTTGCTATCTTCATCAGGCTCGATGTACATGCATTCCTTAGCCTCTCTCCACATTGCTTTAAAGATCGGAGTCCTATCGATGTTATAGTAATCACCCAAAACTGGTTTGATTGCGTCCCTCGCTTCCTTTGCGTGATAATGTGGAATGTATGAGATCAAATGATGCAATACGTGAGTATGTGTAACATCATGGAATACCCTATTTAGAAACCCAAAATCTCTATCGACTGTCGACAATGCTCCTTTGATCCAGTTCCATTCGGTGGAATCGTAATGTGGCAATGAAAGATGGGTGTGGTGCAGATAAGTGATCAGAACGAAAAAAGCATGTACGCCTATCACCGGAATTAGATACATGCATGTTACCCAAGCGAATCCTTTCACCGCTACAAGATGCCAAAGCGCATACAAAACTGCAAGAATACCAAGATCTGATAAAACAACCTGAATTCTCTCACGCTCGGTAAAAATTGGGCTCATTGGATCAAAGTGGTTGGCAAATCTTTTGTATTTCTTCCCGGAAACATTAGTTAAGAGATATAAAGGAAATCCTAGAGTCAACCTAAACACCAAAGTGAACACTCGACCGGGTGGGTTGTTAAGAACTTTTGAGTAAATCATGATTTTCGACTTTCGTTTAGGGATGTAAACTTCATCGTTATCAAGCGAATTTGTGTTGGCGTGATGACTACGATGGCTGTATTTCCAAGAGAAATAAGGGGTGAAGAGAGCAGAATGGAGGATGAATCCAACGATGTCGCCAACCCATTGTTGTTCACTAAATGCATGGTGACCGCATTCATGACCAATCACCCATAAGCCAGTCAAGATGCTAGCTTGGCAAAACCAGTAAACCGGCCATGCTAAGTAAGCTAGTGGAGTTGGGAGAAGAGGAATATACGTGTTTGCAAGGAAATAAAACACGTACGTAACAATAAGATCATGAACAACATAGTAAGATGAACGGATGAGAGACCGCTCGAAGCAATGAGCTGGGATTGCTTTCTTGAGATCACTCAACGAGAATGGAGGGTCGATCGGGGCACGTTTGGTGATCAGCTCTTTTGCCTGATCAGATGATTCTGCAATCCGGCCACCAGATCCCATGTTTTGTTGAATCTGATTGCCTTCAAATGTTGAGTGATTGATACAAGAATGTATGTTGGTGATCTCTTTGTGATAACATATGAGTGTTATTTATAGTGATATTATTCAAAGTTGGTGGCGCAGTGTATAGTTTTATTACTCAAATCTTTATTTTACTTAAAACAAGTGTAATAATTTAAACACGTCATCTGTGTTTCAATCATTCTTATATCTTTATTAAGTGAAACGTGACTTTTAATTTGAGTTTCCAATTACTATATGCAACTACTTAGTTTCTGTCTTTATGTGTAAAGTGATTGAAGACCGGTGTCGTTATGGGCATCCACAAGTATTTGAGTCAAATTTGATGGGCCACATGGTGGGATGCGTCAATTATGTGTTAAAATATCTATATCTATTAGCAATGTAGGTTTTAACTAATGGTTAATTGTTCCAACTATGTTTTTGCCTTAGTTAGGGACATAACTAACACAACACTATAAATTGTTTTCAACTCTTCATACACGATAACTTCTGCATCTCCAATTTCGTAAATGAAAATGAACCCGCTCTCATCTTCACGAGTCACTAGTACAAAAGTGATTTTAAACAACGGTTTAAAAAATATAAACAACGGTTACCTTGCTGAATTTTTTAATTCAAAATTATTTAATATTAATTACAACGGTTAAACAAAAAACGTTGTATATAATAAGTTTTCTATAACGGTTGAGATTATCATTTTTTTTAATTTAACTTATATAATATCAATTACAACGGTTGAGATAAAAAAAGCGTTATATATAATTTTTAACAGAAGTGTGTATAGGTTTTAAACAACGCACAAACAAATTAATATTTTAAACAACGGTTGCGGTTGATGATTTATTTATTAATTTAAAAATGAATAAAATAAAATATTATTAACAACGGTTATATTTTATAACTCAACCTTTATCTTATATTATAATATAAATATAAATTTAAATATATTATATATCACGATCCACTATTTTTTAATTTTTATTTTTAAATTATGTTAATCTTGTTAATCTACAATAGATATTTATTTGATTATTTTATTAATTTTAAAATAAATCATCTTCAATTTTTCTTTTATCTTATTAGAATATGTTAATCTTCTACATTTTAAAAATTGTATTTCAACCTATATATATACATATATTATGTTTTCTTTCTCTAATAAGGTTCATTCATTCTCATATTTTGATTTCGTAGAAGTTATTAAAGTTACATATGTTTTTGCTCTCATTCAAAAATCAAGACTATTCGAGATTAACCTTTTGAAGGTATATTCTCTCATATTAGAGGTGATGATTAGTTTTAATCTTATATTTCTTACTTATTACTATTGATAATTCTGATAATTCTATCGTTAAACGTAGAGTTCAAACTCGTATTATTAGCTTAGTTATTTGTTTTGATTTATTATTTTTTCTTTCAGGCTCGACATATTTGTTTTGCTTCTTTATTTGTGTGATTATTAGAGGAGCAACACACTAATTATTAAAGGTAATATCATTATCTTTTTTTTTATTATATTTCATACTTAATTCATCACATATATATGTTTATAGGTAATAACATATTTTAAATAGACCTAGAATCTTTTGCTTATACCCCCGTAGAATAAATCTACTAGATATTTTAAAAACTATTTTAAACAACACTTGTTTTAAACAACGCCTTATATAATATTTTAAAAACTATTTTAAACAACGGTTTTCTATTTTAAACAACACTATGATAGACAACGGTTCTAAAAATTAAATTAACCGTTGTTTATAATGTAATTTTTGTAGTAGTGAGTCTTGATTCCGAAACTTATTTTGACACATACATGCATTTATAGTTTAAGCGTTTTAGGTTCAAATTGTGTCCTTTGAATTTATTTTTACTTTATGTTTTTAGTCTTCTTTGTTTATTTTTTGTACTATTACATATATATATTATTTTTACTGGTCTACGCTTTACGGTTTAGGGTTAGCCATGAGTTAAACATTAATTTAGGGTTGAAAGTTTAATTAAGGTTTAGACTTTAATTAGGCCTAAGACTTTAACTTTAGACGTTACAATATAGATTTTGTTGAAAAAGATGACATCTCATAATCATTTTTTTTGGAACGACAATTCATTAAAAATCAACACTGCCTAGCAAGAAGCTAGCCGGGCCGGGCAAAAACATTACATAGCGAAAGAAATCCAGTCTGTTAAACTTGGAGAGCGTTTACAAGTGAATCACAACCCAAATTTACAGCCTTGTATATACTGATCTCCACCAAGAACCTGACTTGACTTACTGTTCGATCTTGAAGAACAATAATGAACTCACACAATTGGTCTTCTAAACTTTGCACAAAGGCTTCTGTCGATAGAAACAATAATAAAAGAAAACTGACTTTTATTAATTGAACTTGGATACATTCTGATTAATATCCTAACCTATTTATAAGACAAATAAACTTGGCCACCAAGTTGAATAGCCGACTTACAAAAAAATAATAAAGCTATAATTATCTACTAATAAGATAAACACCAAAATAATAAAAGATAAACATAATCTTTTAATTATTTAAATCTCCTCCACCGCCCCTCGAGATTTACCGAACCGCCCTTAATAGCTAAATATCGTCTCGTTTAATACAGTCTTCCCAAGAGAAAGACTGGAGGTTACAACGATTCACATGCCACATAATACTTCAATATTTAATATCTAAAATCACATGTGAATAGACGGTTCTCGATAATTGAAAATTGCCTTGTTCATTTTCGACCAAAGACACCAACAACCCGTGAGAAAAAATAGAGTTTAAAGCCTTCGATTTCCACAGAGGAAGGACTTCTCCCTTGTGCAAGTTGATTAGATCCAAGACGGAAAAGGCGAAAACCGGAGGAATCTTGCACCATTGCGCCACCACTTGCCAAACCATATTTGAGAACTGGCAACTTGTGAAAATATGCTCCGTTGACACCAAGCCATAATCCATTTATTCTATTTTTTGTACTTACGATGTTGTCACCCCCACATATGAATGCCACACCAAGGAATTGAACTCATTTATGAAGGTGAAAAATGTTACTTGAAAAACATGTTTGATAAGAGAAAGAAAGATTATGATGTTTTCAATAAAAGTGAAAATGTCTACGAAATTGTAAAAGCTGGAAAAGTATTTTGAAAGACTTGATGAATCCACTTCCTAGCTACTATTAATAAAGAGATAGGTTAAAAGTCTAGTTACAAGGGTACTTTGATCATCAAAAAGATGTTGAGAAAATGTTAGGACGTCATGGATATATGTGTAACCTTTATGGATATGCCAAAAAAAAAATCCATAACTTTCTTAATGAACATAGGAATGCTTCTAGAAGTGACTATACAGATCTAGTCAAATGGTTCTTTAATGATTTCTTAGTTAAAGATGTCAATTGATAACGAATTCCCACCCAATTTACTAAATGATTTCATAGTACGTAGACTTTTTTGAATTCTACATGCTAGTTAAGGAAGGAGGATAGGGCCATCAAGAAACAAGTGGTCTCCAATAGCACATAAGTTAGGATTATCATGGGAACTAGAATCAAATCTAATGCATGTCTAAATGAGTTATTTGGATTTGTTGGAATTCCATTACACTATCACAAAATAAAATGGAGAAGAAGCCAAGCAAAATGAAGCATCTATAAGTGAACTACGTAAGTGGAGGAAATGAAGGCAGGTTAATTTTTCGCCAGGTTACGGTCCTATGTGCATGGAGGCATGAGATAGTGAACAAGTTCAAGATATGCACAATGATCACGACATATGCGAAGAAGACTTTGAAGAAGATGTGGAGGATAACTATGAAGATGAAAACTTCGTTCTCATTAAGAAAGAAGAATGAAAAAGTGATCGCAATTGAAGGTATGGTTTAATACTTTAATCGATGAGGGGGAGTGTTGCAACTCTAATTGATACAAACCATGTGGGGTAGTGCAAATGTAAATTAACGGGTGTAGATTATGATTGTATTTAGTATTTTATGTATGGGTCCAAAAGCCATCAAACTTATTAGATCACTTTGTGTTTAGTGAAATGGGTTATATGTCAAACACAATATCAAGAGTCCTAATATACCCAACAACCAGGACATATGGAATGGAAGAAGACACCATTATGCAGTTGTTGTTACTTGCTTCGATTAAGATTTTTGTAACTTTAATTCTAGCGTCTTGCTAGCTTTTTTAATAGCCGTTAAGAAAAAATAACTAAGTGATTGTTCCATCAAAGGTTGCATCGATCAGTCTCTAAATAAACTCAAGTATCTATTAAGAACAAATAATGTCTTGTTGGTTTTGAATTTTATCTTGGGTACAAAATCACAGTTTGCATATACTCGATTTCATTAAAACATATAAATATTTCCCATGAATTATTTAAGATGAACAAAGATGAGCAACTTAATTAAGAATACATTTGTTTTGTTTTGTGCCAATGATCACAATTTATGGTACCAGTATACACCTTTGTGCTTGCTATCTTCATCAGGCTCGATGTACATGCATTCCTTAGCCTCTCTCCACATTGCTTTAAAGATCGGTGTCCTATCGATGTTATAGTAATCACCCAAAACTGGTTTGATGGCATCCCTCGCTTCCTTTGCGTGATAATGTGGAATGTATGAGATCAAATGATGCAATACGTGAGTGTGTGTAACGTCATGGAATACCCTATTTAGAAACCCAAAATCTCTATCGACTGTCGATAATGCTCCTTTGATCCAGTTCCATTCGGTGGAATCGTAATGTGGTAAGGAGAGATGGGTGTGGTGCAGATAAGTGATCAGAACGAAAAAAGCATGTACGCCTATCACCGGAATTAGATACATGCATGTTACCCAAGCGGATCCTTTCACCGCTACAAGATGCCAAAGCGCATACAAAACTGCAAGAATACCAAGATCCGATAACACAACCTGAATTCTCTCACGCTCGGTGAAAATGGGGCTCATTGGATCAAAGTGGTTGGCAAATCTTTTGTATTTCTTCCCAGAAACATTAGTTAAGAGATATAAAGGAAATCCTAGGGTCAACCTAAACACCAAAGTGAACACCCGGCCAGGTGGGTTGTTAAGAACTTTTGAATAAATCATAATTTTCGACTTCCGTTTAGGGATGTAAACTTCATCGTTATCAAGCGAATTTGTGTTGGCGTGATGACTACGATGGCTGTATTTCCAAGAGAAATAAGGCGTAAAGAGAGCAGAATGGAGGATGAATCCAACAATGTCGCCAACCCACTGATGTTCACTAAATGCATGGTGACCACATTCATGACCAATCACCCATAAGCCGGTGAGGATGCTAGCTTGGCAAAACCAGTAAACCGGCCATGCTAAGTAAGCTAGAGGAGTTGGGAGAAGGGGAATATACGTGTTTGCAAGGAAATAAAACACGTACGTAACAATAAGATCATGAACAACATAGTAAGACGAACGGATGAAAGATCGCTCGAAGCAATGAGCTGGGATAGCTTTCTTGAGGTCACTCAATGAGAATGGAGGGTCGATTGGGGCACGTTTGATGATCGGCTCTTTTGCCTGCTCAGATGATTCTGAAGTCCGACTATCAGATCCCATCTTTTGTTGAATCTGATTGCCTTGGAATGTTGAGTGATAACACAAGCTAGAATATATGTTTGTGCTCTCTTTGAAGTAACATATGAGTGTTATTTATAGTGATATTAGTCAAAGCTGGTGGCGCAGTGTATAATTTTATTTGTGTGCACTTACAAAACTATACCACAGAATATTACTCAAATATTTATTTTACTTAAACAAGTGGAACGTAATGTGATAATATTTAAACACGTCATCCTTGTTTCATCATATTTAAATCTTTATCAAGTGAAACGTGACCTTTATATGCAACTACTTAGTTTTTGTCTTTATGTGTAAAGCGCTTGAAGACCGGTATTGTTCTGGGCGCTTATCCACAAGTATTTGAGTGATTGAGTCAAATTTGATAGGCGCTAAAGTTAGGATGAGTCATTTATGTGTTAAAATATATATCTATATTTGTTTGTAAGGTAAAAAAGTTTTAAGAGTGAACAAACGGAAACTGTTCAGATATTTTTACGGAGTGATCCAATAATAAAAGTCATCTTTAGCTGACCTAATTTGTACATTGTGAGACCAACATCTTAAGTACAAGAAAATTAAATAAAATGGATTACGACATGTCTTATTCTTCAACTAAATGTATATATATCATGACGTTTAAAGTCTAAGGCCTAATTAAAGTCTAAATCTTAAACATTCAACCCTAAATGTTTAACTCCTTAATTAACCCTAAACCGTAAAGTGTAAAGCAGTAAAAATAATATTAGTAAAAACATAAATAAAAAAAAAGATGTAAGAAAATTAAAAAATAAATTAAGAGGACATGATTTTAACCTAAATGCCTAAACTATCATTTTTTTCTGTTTCAAGATAAGTTTTGGAATCAAGACTCGTGAAGATGAGAACGGGTTCATTTTTGATCCACTGAATTAGAGAACTAAGCAAAAGTTATCGTCGATGAAAAGTTGAAAACAATTTCTCGAGTATTATGTTCCTAACTTAGACAAAAACTTAGTTTGGAACAATTGCTACATCAAGGAATTGATGAAGTCATTTATGAAGGTGAAAAATGTTACTTGAAAAACATGTTTGATAAGAAAAAGAAAGGTTGTGATGTTTTCAAGAATAAAAGAGAAAATGTCTTGGAAAGGGAATAGTTGGAAAAATATTTTGAAAGACTTGATGAATCCACTTCCTAGCTAGTAGCTACTGTCAATAAAGAGATAGGTTAGAAGTCTAGTTACAAGGATATTTTGATCATCAAGAAGACGTCGATGAAATGTTAGGACGTCAATGTACGTGTGTAACCATAATGGATATGTGAGAGTTAAGTCTTTGTTAACTGGTTAAGTAAAGTTGGAGGGTCTGTCTGTACTTTTATGAAAATTAGAGGACTAAAGTGTTGATCCGACTTAATGTTTAGTTAAAATCAGTTAGGGAGGGTTAATAGAGCTGTTAGAGAGCTGTAGAAGAAGTGAGCTTAAATTGAGGGTTCTCTTCTTGTTGTAATCGTTCAATTCTCTTGTATCATAAATCCTAATCGATTTCTAGTTGAATCTCATGTTCTAATTGATTGTTCAATTGTTCGTTTACATTAACATGATATGCCAAAAAAAAACTATAACTTTCTTAATGAACATTATTACAAATCTAGTCAAATGGTTCTTTAATCAAAATCTTAATTAAAAATATCAATTGATAACGAACTCCGATCCCACCCAATTTACCAAATGGTTTCATAGTAGACTTGTTTGATTTCTACATGCTAGTTAAGGAAGAAGGAGGATATGGCCATCTAGGAACAACAAGTGGTCTCCAGTAGCACAGCACATAAGTTAGGATTATCATGGGAACTAGATTCAAATCTAATGCATATCTATATGAGTTACAAGGGGCTAATTTGCACGTCCTTCTTGATGAGCGTTTGCATGAAGTGTTTTGTGATGCATTGGTGAAATGACTACATTTTCTTTAAGCACTTATTGATTTATACAAAAGAAATTGTTTAGCCTCAAGAAGTTAATTATCAAAGTTTGATAAATCAGATATGCATGTGTCAAAATAAATTTTATTCAAATGAAGTTATATATTAACGTAAGATATAAGAATAATAAATGACAATTTAATACCAAGGGTTAACAACTCATTAAACACTTCAATAGAAACCTAATATGAATTGAAGTCAAATTCCATTGATCAAGTGGTATACTATAATTGAAGTTATTTTTATTATGCATTAAATTGGGAAAAAAAACCACAAACCATACAAATCCATGTATGACAAAAAGAAAACAATACTAAAAAATGAAAATAGCCATACAAACTCATGATGAATCTTTAAACATTAACATATGGAACTAAATTTAATATATATTCATGACGAAAACAATAACAATACTAAAAAAATGGAAACAGCACATGCATGAAAGATATTTTTTGTTACGTGGCTTAGATTAGAAATTACCACAGCCAATAAAACCATCAAAAAGATAAAACCATTAAAATTAAAGCCACATTTAAACCCATTGCCAACCAAGATCAACCAACCACATAAATAAGAAATAACATCGACATCAAGCTCCCAAAAACCCTTTATCAGAATCAACCAAGGCTTAGATCGAAGTAAAAAGCGACCTGATCAACCGAACATATATGTCAGAAAAGAACATCCAGATGAGACACCCAATAACACTTCATAGAACCATGACAACTAAGCCAAAATTTGAACCAACAAAGCCATTAAATTAGTTCATAAAATTGTACCAAAAATTCAGCCAACATTGAATCAATTGCAAATTGAACTCAATACTTGTTGTAATGGTTAATGTAATAGGTCAACTAGAATAATGAGCACTTAACATCCAATCTCAAAACACCTAAAGTCTCTGTAAGCATTAATTAGTAACCACATCAAAAAAGAATTATTAGGGTTTTTGTTTCTTTCTTGAAGTCTTTGAAGAAGCATGGTTTCAATGGCACCAGTTGGGTCGTCATCTTGAAAATCCAGTGCCCACAGCAACTTGGCGATTATCTCTCTGCCTATCACTTCCCTCGTTTTTGTGAATTTAGCCACTGATGAAGATGAGAAGACTAAATTATCAAACATACAGGTACAATTACCCCTTCAATGAAAAACATAATCAAACGATTTAGAGAAAATCCATAAGGAGAAACGATTTACAAAAACCATAAAAAAAGAGCCACATAATGCAAGACATTTGAACAAACACTTGATGTGCACCAAGTGAGCCTAAACATAAAATTAATATGTCTTCTAAATCACAAACCGAAGGCAATCACAATCACAAAGAAAATCAAGATTTGTAACAATTTTGTGCTCTTAAACTCATCACCCAAATGCACATAAAGAAGTCATGTAAACCATTATGGAATTGATGTCAGAGGTCTCAAAGTTAACATCAATTCATGTATGCAATTCAAAGCCAAGAAACATCAGAAGCGAACAAACAAAGACAAAAGAAGCAATAGGCAGACGATCAAGGAAGATTAAATTGAAAAAAATTGAAGAGGCAGAGCTTACAAGATGGGTGAAACAACGATTGGCAGAAAAGTTGGAGCCTCCTTGCTCTTATCTTAACCCGGATCGTACACCTCCACAGTTGAAAGAGGACGTTCTAGGCATGCCCTCGCATTTAATGCCAGGTATGGATGTGGAGGTAGTTGGTCGAAGATGATGATGGTCGTTGTCTTGAAAGATGGCGTTCAGGCATACCGCCGCATTTATTGCCAGGCATGGATGTGGAGGTAGTTGGTGGAAGCAGTTGGTGTACGATGATGAGGGTCATCGCCTAACCCATGCCTCCATTCTCTGCTCACGTGTAAAAAGCAAGAGGAAAAGGGGAAAGGCTGGGAAGTTGTACAAACTTGCATAAGCAGTGGCGGATCTTGAAAAATTTTTCGTGGGTGACCGAAAATTAGTGGTGACCATTATTAGTATATAAAAAAAATTTGTGGTGACCGACAGGATATATAAAAAAAAATTCTTCTTAAAACACGTATATATAAAAAAAAACTTCGTAAAACATGTATACTTGGTACCTCTGTACAAAAAATCAGCAGTGACCGAGGTCACTGCTGGCACACTATAAGAATCGCCCCTGTGCATAAGATGTGTACCCCAACTAAAACATATGCTTCAAGAGCTTGTACCAAAAGCTTTAAATGTTGCAAACTTAACATGTTTTTGTTTATATATAGAATTTGAAGTTGTTGGAATTCCACTACACTATCAAAAATAAAATGGAGAAGAGGCCAAGCAAAATGAAGCATCTATAAGTGAACTATCTAAGTGCAACACGAATTTTCCGTCAGGTAAGGGTCCTATGGGCATGGAACAAGAGATGGTGAACAAATTCAAGACATGCACAATGATGACGGCTTAGGCGAAGACTTTGAAAAAGATGTGGAGGATAACTATGAAGATGAAGATCGACTTCGTTCTCCTTGAGAAATAATAATGGAAAATTGATCGTGATTGAATGTATGGTTTTATCGATAAGGGGAGTGTTGTAACTCAATAGATTCAAACCATGTGGGCCAGTTCAAATGTTAATTAATGGGTGAAGATAATATTTGTATTTAGTATTTTAAATACCGGTCCGTAATGTCACTGAATAATTATTTAACTCTTGTGTGTCTCTTAAGCATCGTACTAAGATAAGTTTTTTTCTCAAATTGAACAGTGATTCAAACGACTAAGATAAGGATCGAACGATTATGTACACAAAGAACACTTTGTGTTCTGTGATAATGTTTTTACAAGAATGCTTTGATTACAAGTTTGTGAGGGGGTTTGCAAATGACCACCTTCCACCTATTTATACTAGTTCACACATTAATCATGGTTATTCTAGATCATTCTCTAATCTAGAATTTTCCATCTAAATATCTAGATATTTATACAAGTATATTCTAGATATCTCCATGATTAATATCCATGATATTTTCATGGACCTTTCTAGATTCTACCAAGGATGAAAATTGTAGAGATATCCGAATTTTTTTTGAACCTTGGTACTTATAACTTGAATTTAAGCGGGCAGTGACAGTAAGTCATCAAACTTATTAGGTCAGTTTGTTATTAATATATGGTTGGCCGTTCAAAAAAATAAAAAATAAAAAATTAAGAGATTGTTCCATCAAAGATTCTCGATCAGTCTCTAAATAAACTCAAGTATATATTAAGAACATATAATGTCTTGTTGGTTTTGGGTTTTATCTTGGGTGCAAAATCACAGTTTGCATATACTCGATTTCATTAAAACACATATCATATAAATATTTCCCATGAATTATTTCAGATGAACAAAGATGAGCAACTTAATTAAGAAAACATTCGTTTTGTTTTGTGCCAATGATCACAATTTATGGTACCAGTATACACCTTTGTGCTTGCTATCTTCGTCAGGCTCGATGTACATGCATTCCTTAGCCTCTCTCCACATTGCTTTGAAGATGGGTGTCCTATCGATGTTATAGTAATCACCCAAAACTGGTTTGATTGCATCCCTCGCTTCCTTTGCGTGATAATGTGGAATGTATGAGATCAAATGATGCAACACGTGAGTGTGGGTAACGTCATGGAATACCCTATTTAGAAACCCAAAATCCCTGTCGACTGTTGATAACGCTCCTTTGATCCAGTTCCATTCGGTGGAATCATAATGTGGCAATGAAAGATGGGTATGGTGCAGATAAGTGATCAGAACGAAGAAAGCGTGTACACCTATCACGGGAATTAGATACATGCAAGTAACCCAAGCGAAACCTTTCACCGCTACAAGATGTCGAAGCGCATACAAAACTACAAGAATACCAAGATCCGATAACACAACCTGAATTCTCTCACGCTCGGTGAAAATGGGGCTCATTGGATCAAAGTGGTTGGCAAATCTTTTGTATTTCTTTCCGGAAACATTAGTTAAGAGATATAAAGGAAATCCTAGGGTCAACCTAAACACCAAAGTGAACACTCGGCCGGGTGGGTTGTTAAGAACTTTCGAATAAATCATGATTTTTGACTTCCGTTTAGGGATGTAAACTTCATCGTTATCAAGTGAATTTGTGTTGGCATGGTGACTACGATGGCTGTATTTCCAAGAGAAATAAGGGGTGAAGAGTGCAGAATGGAGGATGAATCCAACAATGTCGCCAACCCACTGGTGTTCACTAAATGCATGGTGACCGCATTCATGACCAATCACCCATAAGCCGGTGAGGATGCTAGCTTGACAAAACCAGTAAATTGGCCATGCTAAGTAAGCTAGAGGAGTTGGGAGAAGGGGAATATACGTGTTTGCAAGGAAATAAAACACGTACGTAACAATAAGATCATGAACAACATAGTAAGATGAACGGATGAGAGACCGCTCGAAACAATGAGCTGGGATAGCTTTCTTGAGATCACTCAACGAGAATGGAGGGTCGATCGGGGCACGTTTGATGATCAACTCTTTTGCCTGATCAGATGATTCTGCAATCCGGCCACCAGATCCCATGTTTTGTTGAATCTGATTGCCTTCAAATGTTAGAGTGATACAAGAATGTATGTTGGTGATCTCTTTGTGATAACATATGCTTGTTATTTATAGTGAGAGTAGTCAAAGCTGGTGGCTCAGTTAGTAGTTATGTACACTTAGAAATTACACCACGTTTGAGGGTACGAAATTTCGTTGGTTGATAGAATATTATCCACACTCATAGTGTAAAATAGTTTTTTAATTTTCTTAAAATCTTTTTAGCTTTTAATTTTAATTTTTCACAAATGTTTTTAAGTATCTAATTTTGTGTAGTTGACCCGGTAACCTTTATTTGTTTTTTTTTATGTCATTTTTTTATAATTTTTTTAATTCTTTTTTATATAGTTTTTTAAAGAGCTTTATTGGTTTTAATTTTAATTTCAAATTGTTATCTTTACGTATAACTTTTTGTAATGTTATGTTTAACAAGCCTTCTAATTTCAATGTCGATCCCATAGTCCTTTTATATCTCCGTTTTATTTACGTTGCACTTTAGCGATGTAACTTTTTGTATATGCGTTATTCCATGACAACATGCGGGTAGTAAAATTTAGTTAACTGGGACAAATGGTTACTAATTAGTGTACTCCCATCAAGTAGTAAGGGTTCGAGTCCTCTAATATGCATATTTGGTCGATTTAGGCAAGAGTGGATTAGATTGCCGATTTAAAAAAACTAGAGGCGGAACTCTAGGCAACAATAGGTTACATAAATATACGGTAAAAATGCAGCGCATTTGAGAGTTTTGTGCATCTTCTTATTTAATTATCTCTCTTTCATTACTCTTAAGACATTTGAAACGTGACCTTTTTCAACAATATTATATGACTGGGAAGCAAAATAGTGTGGGACTGTATTTATCTTCTTATGCATATTTTTATTTTTTATTCCATACAACTACTTAGTTTCTGTCTTTTATCTGTAAATTGTTGGGGGGACCGGCTTCGTGGCATCCACGAGCATTGGGGTCAAATTTGATAGGCCAGATGTGTCGATTTATGTATATTAAAGTTTTTATATTTTATTCAAAACAACTTAAACGTTACTCTATTTCTCTACTTAAACTATTTTTAAATCTATAAAATTTGAGATTAATGTGGCTTAGTTACGAATTGTCACACGAGTTGTGTTAAATAAAATCAATCGATATTTGTTAATAATGTATTAACCGAAATGTAAGTTCGGTATGTGTATGACAAAACAAGAGCTAGAACTTTATAAGTTTCTAGTTAACTTAAATCTTTTGATTAGAAATAAGAAATCTTATATCAGTGCGATAATCAACAAGAGTGTCATCCGCATAGATTTACATTTATGATGTATCATTTGTTGTTTTAATAATATTTGTTGATATCGTATTAACCAAAATGTAATTTTAGTACGTAATTTCTACACAATGATAAATACATATTACAGATCTGAACATAGGACACAATTATCTGAACATAAGACACAATGACTAAAACACCCCTTCTTAAACTTCTTAGATTTAAAAGACTTCTTATTTGTGTAATACGCAAGCTAGTATAAGTATGGTCGGTCCTGAGGATTTAAGGGACTTGTTCGAGCTAAATAAATAGGCCCTATTCGAAAATAAAATTACAAATACAAAAAGTTTTAAATAAGACAAAAAATAGTTTATAGCAATAAACATAAGATTATAGTTTTAAATGACATTCAAAGTATTTAACCAACAAATCATGCAAATTCTAACATTTTTAATAACAAATTGATTGATTAAGTCTTCATAGTTTATAGATATAAATTAATTTTTTTAAATATGGGCCCCATCAAATGATGGTCCATGTTCCGTCGCACCTCTCGCACATGCTCAGGGCCCCATTGAGTATAACTAGGTATGTGTATATTTATAAGTATATCATTTGTTCTAAGAGCATTCACAATGGCTTATCCATCTTTAACTCAATCTCTAAAATATAAAGTTTTGTACTTATTTTCATCTTTATTGGGATCTCCATAAGTCCATATCTATCTCCATCTCCAAAATATATAATTTGATAAATGAAGATTCCTTAAATATGGAGAAATATGTGTAGACTCCATAAGAATATTTATAAGTATTTAAGAAAGAGATAATATAATAAAATAATTGTTTGTGAGTAACACAGAGATAGAGATGGAGATGGGGGATGAAATGTGATAGGTTAAACCAAATTTAACAAAAGCTTTTAAAACCATGATATTTAGTTAAATAATAAAGATGAAGGTTGATTACAAATTCACTAATATTACGCAACTTCTAGCTAGTTACTTTCATCTAATATTGAGGGTTCCAAAAGGAAAAGAAGATTAGTTGTCTTCCGTTACTTTATTTTCATCCCATTTAGGTTAATTTTTCACAATATAAACACAATTTTGTGTATATTATTAATTTTTATGGTATTTCCTTAGGGTTAGGATGGGTGAATATTAACACACGATTACTTAATAATTAATTGTTTGAGTTTACAGAGGTGAAACTAGAGAGATAGAGATTAAAGCCCACAATCACATCCATCTCAAATTGTACTCTCAGGTGTTAACGATCGAGCTAAACCAGATTCAAACAAGCCTTCATTTGGTTCACTTTGGACTAAGGTTTGCTCAAGCTCGGTACATTTATAAACCATGTTGATTCCAACACCAACAAAGGTTAGTTCAATCTCAATTTGTTTGAAAACTTTAAAAAAATTTAATAAAATATTTTTTTTAATAAAATAAGAATTTAAATAGAGTTATAAGATTAGTTTCACCTCTTTCATAAGATTGAATGAGTTGAATGAAAGATGTTTCATCTCATTATGAATGTTGAATGTGTGTTTCAAAGTGTAATACTCGAGTGGTTTTAGGCAATTTCAATTTCTTTTCGGGTACTTTCATGTAATTTTGAGGGATGAAGGGATCCAAAGGAGAAAGGAGATTAGGTGTCTTACATTACATTTATTTTCATCCCATTTAGGATAAAAACACACACTCATCAATAATATCAAGACTACTAGCTTCATTTGGATCAAACATCAAGCCCAAGACATGTTTAGATTGGTCTAAGTAATGTCATAATACTTTGTATTTCCCTTAAACTTATATATCATTCTCTTCTTTAGCTTCTTGCTATTGGAACTATTGATATTAAAAGAAAAATTGCGAAATATATTATACGGACATTAGAGAGAAAGATGGAAATTTAAGTAACCTAGGTTCAAAGTGTTGTGCCACCAAACATAGCCGCAAATGGCGGTTGCTATGGGCCTATGGTTGTTTTTGCTTGGGCCTACCTTATTATTCTGGAGTTATTATTGGACTTCTAATGGTAAAGCTGGAATTTCATGGACCTATTGGATCGGATGGGCTTATGGATGGCAAATTGGGATTGGGCAGATTGGGCTCATATGGATAGAAGATTCAGGAATTGGGCTTATTGGCATTAGTATCGCTGGGCTGGATTCAAGGTATGTTTTATTTTTATTGCGTCTGGTGTGCTTTTTGATTGCGTGTCAAGTTTTTTTTTTTTGAACGGCGAGATTGTGTGTCAAGTAAGGTAGGTAGAAAAGCTTTGGATGGGAGCTAGAGATTTTTAAGTGCAGTTTTAAGTTGGATAGGTTAATGTTGGTTGAATTTTCTTGTTTAGATAGTGTTTGGTTTTTGGTAGTTTTGGTCTAGTAGTGTTGGGTTCTATTGTATTTCCTTTTCATCTTGAGATCTTGAGGGGACCGAGTAATTCACTTGATTGCTTTTGAGATCGTATTGTAATTTTTATTTGTTAATAATAAACTTTACCGGGGTACCATCCTCTTTAAAAAAAGAGCGTGTAAAATTTTCTACGTTAATAATAAACTTTATCGGGGTACCTCCCCTTTTATAACATGAAATGAAACACCATCCCATATAGTGTGATGGTTTGCATGAGGGGCTAAAGGTGTGATTCTTGACCTAATTAAAAATAGGAAAAATTGGATTTTAATAATACAAGTTTTGGCTTATTGGCGGATAATAATACGAGTTTTGAAATTACCCTCTAATAATACGAGTTTTTAAGGTGTTGGATTCTAATGATACACCGTTAGTTTTTTACTAACGGTGTTAGTCGGCATCTGTTGAGTGATTGTTTTTGTAATTTTTAAAAATAGAGGGAGTTATTTGTAATTATTATAAAATAAAAATTTTGAAAAAAAAAAGAAAAGAAAACACAGTCCCCTTCTACATTTCTTGGGCGACCGAACTTCCTCCGGCGACTGTGTTCTCCGAGAGTCATCTGAATCCCTCCGGCGGCTTTCACCACCTGACCCTTCTCAATTGTAGAAAATCTCATGACTATTTCCGATATAATATTAACTATACGAACCGAAGTCCAAGCTCAGATATCTTACCGAGCTCGAATTGGCACTAACTAAATCAAATAAAGAGAAGGAAACTGGAATTCGCGATTGCCTCAATCAAGTCGGCAACAATCTCATATGCCTCAGTTAGCCGACGGTGGTAGTTGACTGTTCTTGGCAAAAATAAATAAATAATAATAATAATAATAATAAACCCTCAAATCACACTTTCGTTCAACAAAAAATCAAGGTTTAACCCACTAAATTTCAAATTTGTTCAAAAATTAATCGATAATCTGTTCAGAAAGGATTTCGAACAAAATAACGGTGTCAATTGACTCCTAGTACACGACCACCTCCACCTTTTGAGCAAAACATAGAGACATTCAAGAGAAAATTGCCAGATTGTTGAGTCGGTGTTGTGAATCGACCAAACCCTCATTCAAGTGATCATGTTTTTCTTGTTAGGGTTTGGTCGGCAGCAATGGATGTCGTAGTCCTGGAATACAACGGCGGCGTTGCCGAAGATGAAGTCAACGGTACCGGCGATGTAGCAGTTGATGTAGAGTTGACGTTTAGACCATAACCCCCTCTGTAACTCGTCGTTATTGTTAACTGAATGAAGAAAAGAAAAGAGAGAGAGCTGCCGGGTGGTGGTCGCCCGATGGAGCTTGGTGGTCAAAATTATTTTATAAAAATTATAAATAGGTCCCTCCATTTTTAGAAATTACAAAAACAGTCCCTCAATAGATGCCACATCAGTAAGGGACTAACACCGTTACTAAAAAAATAACGGTATATCATTATAATCCAACACCTTGAAAACTCGTATTATTAGGGGGAAATTTCAAAACTCGTATTATTATCCGCCAACAAGGTAAAACTTGTATTATTAAAATCCAATTTTCCTTGTTCCTTAAAAATAATAGTAAGTTTTTTCCTTTAAGCAGTTTCCTCACTCATAGTTAGACCATTCATAGCGGCCCATATTATCCCCAACACCACACCCAGAACGCTATGGGTGAAAAATCATTACATTTTGTTGAATTTTTCCTTTTCTTTGAATGAGTAGAAACCACTTTTAGTCATCTGACCAAATCTAACACCTGATGCATCAAAAATCTCAGATTTACAAATCTCTTACCACAAAATCATATATACTCTATGCCAGATTTAATAGAAGAATTTCAAGTTTTGATCCAGAGGATTTCCGGTACAAACACCAATTTGTTAAATAAATCAGAATCAAATCAAAACCATAAACAAACAAAGAGGAATTAAATTAAATCAATGAATATTCGATAAAAGGATAATTAGGGCTCAGATCTGTAAAAAACAATCGGCGCAAGGATCATACCTCCATGGCTGCAATATTCGCGGCGGAGACGATTGCATCTACCGCCGGAAAGTTGCCCCGCCAAGATTCGGTAGATCTCAAGCACCGATTCACTCAGACAAATAGAAATTCATCATCACCGCCCTATTAAAAAGAGTAAATTACGAATTGCGTCCCTGAATATGATATATCATGGATACTGCTTCTGCTGCTACTGTACAAGTGTACGTAATTATACACTTAATGTATGTATGTATGTATGTATATATGTGTGTGTGTGTGTGTGGAAGGGGATGTAGGTCTGAATCGAAAGGGCGGTTGAAATGCGGGGCAAAATCGAAAATCATAAGCGACGGAGGGGGTCAACCACCCTTGAGAAACATCCTTCACCTCCGATGCTTCATTTCTTCATTGTCTGAGCTTTTTCTGTTTGCCCCAAACCCTAAATCTGGGAAGATGATCGATTTTTATACACGGATATTGTTTGTTTCCGATCACCCGGTCCTTTGGGTCTTGGGGAGTTACACGGGCCCATATGCGAAATCGGATGACCAAACTCAAACCGGCCCAAGAGGCCCAGATACAAAAAACTGATCAAGTCATCGGTGCTTAATTTATGTTTATTGGATTTTATTAATCCAAGTTATTATCAATTAGTCAGTATTAATCCCAATTTAAAAAATGGCCTACATTAATCTCAATTATTAACGTGTTGGATTTAATTGGATCCTCTTTACATTTTTCTTAACTCCGTTTGGGATTTTACTCAAAAAAATTTAAAGTGGTTCAATGAAATCCAACACCTTAATAATTGGGATTAATGTGGGTCATTTTTGAAATTGAAATTAATATAATTAATATTAGCCAATTAATAATAATTTGGATTAATAAAATTCAATAACCCAAACCTTGTTTTTACCATAAAACGGATATAAAATAGTAACAAAACCTTTGTCAGTCATCTGTAAAGAAAAGTTCAGGTCCATCACAGAAAACCCGTAATTTTTTCTTTGTATCTATCATATATCATGCTTGTGTTCCATTGTCCATAAGGGTGATATGGACCAGGCCACATCGGGTCAGACTACCCCATGAGCAGGAATGTCCGGGCCCAAAAGGCAGGTTCACAAGCCCAAACGACTAGAAGAAGATTAGTTAAACCAAACCCCATGATCTCATTTCTCAACAAGTCCACTTTCCTAGTTTGCAGCTGAAGATTTTTCCTCATTTCTTGTTTACATGAATTGCATGACAATAGCTGCTAGTTTCTAATTGTTTGTTCTATTTAAGTGTTGCTTTTGGAAATAAAAATGATCAGAAAAGTTAATCGAAAGGGTCGGTCCTGAATGGATCAACTACAGTGATTCGGATACACAAACAATCAATCTAGGTGCAGAATCCCTGGATCGACTGGCTGGAGACGATGGAGAAATCGTGTAGATGGATGTAGGATCGAGAGGGAGAGAGTGGACAAATAGAGAGAAAACGTGAATTGCCTTGAGAGAGAGGTCCAAAAATTCCAATCAAATCGTCGACCTCAAATGTGAGGTTATGTATTCTATTTATAACCAACTAATTAGGTTTGCGACATCTTGGGCTTCTCCACATATGGACTTTACGGCCCAGGATGCTTCCCAAGGACCAAACACATAACTTGACTAAACCAAAGCTAATTACAATTAACTAAAAACTACAAATGTTCTAGTTCTTTATTCCGACAAAATTATTTAAGTTCCTAAAACAACTGGAAATCATATAAAACGGTAGGCATTAAAATTATCCAAAACGTATGATTTTAGTATTAACGAATCTATCAAGATGAAACGAAAGGAACATAACTAAACTGAACGACGTCTTGTTCATGTTTGTTTTTTAAGCATTCAATGTGTTAACAAACACATAACAAATAGAAATTGCCGTTCGTGTTCATTTGTTAAGGCATTCAACTTATTCATGAATGGTTCATGAATGGAAACAAACATATGCTATTTCAAAAGAAAATCAATATTCTTAATTCTAAACACTAAACATAATCACCTTAAATAAATATATATTTAAGCACTTGACATAAGAATTATATACATAATTATCTAAAACAAATCAAAAGTTATAAAAATATAATCATAAACATAATTATCTCATAATAATATAACATCTTTAGTAAGTTTTAAATGATAAAATTTTAACGAACACCTTACCGAACATAAACGAATGTCTTATCGAACTTTTCCGAATACAAATGAAAGAATGCAACATTTGTTCATGTTCATTTGCTTAACTAAACAAACGTAATTCTGTATTCATATCCGTTCATTTAATATACAAACGAACGTAAACAAACTTTCCGTCAAATAGTTCACAAACTTCTTAAACGTTTGATTCGTTTACACTTTATAGCTTCAACTAAAATACACAAAGTTAACCTAAAATTGATCTAAAGTGGACTCAACTCAACTCAAACTCATAGTATCACATGTCATGCCCTCACCGGCTAAGAGGATGGATCCGGTACAAACCCCTTTTTATATAAAAACCGTAAGAACTGTTTTGGACCGTTAGATCTATTTATGGGTGGTTAAGATTGTATACACATCACCTCTTCACAATTAGAATATATATTAACATCTGGAAGGACAAGATGGTAATTATGCTATTTTCAATTTGAAATAAACCCTAATTTTCCCACTTACGTTTCGTGATTTTGAACTGCAAACAATCCTCTCCCCTACATTGTAGCGATTTTAAATTCAGGAAATCCCACTTTTTTTGGTGCGATTCTGAAAGCAGGATACGAGATAGCGACATTGAGGAAATCACAGAAAGTGACATCACAAAATCGAGTTTCCCCATTTGCAATTGAAGTTCTTAATCCACTGTATGTTGTGCGATTGGCATAGAGGCATAAAATCAGGTTTCCCCATTCACAATTCAAGTTCTTAAGCCGCCTTTTGTTGGTGCGATTTTGGTATAGAATATAGAGGCATAAAATCAGGCTCCCCCATTCGCAATTTAAGTTCTTATCCACCGTATGTTAGTGCGATTTTGTTATAGAGGCATAGGCGATCGCAAGGCAGTCCAAATTCTTAAGTGTTTCAATCAGTTTGGATAATTTGTGGATATTTACACATGACTTGAGTGCTAATTTGGGGATTTTTTATGCTAAATCTTGGTGCTAGGACTGTACATATTTTTGATTGTTGTGAAAACAAAACAGGAAGGCGTTCTGCTATTTAGGGTGTTTGAATCATTCATAATTTGATCAATGCATCATTGTTGTGAAAATTAAAGTGCTCTTTAGTTTTTTTAGTGCTAGTTAGTTTGCTAATGAATTTGAATAAGTGAAGAGCTGTTTACACATAACTTGATAGTTAATCTTTGATTTCGGGATTTCATCAACGTTGGTGATACTTACGTTGTTCTTGTGTTTGCTTTGAATTGTCATCCGAAGTCAGTTTTGGTTTGGAAACATGTTTGCTACAAATCTTTTGTAAACAAAGAGCTGTTTATATAGAAACTATTATTTACTATTTTTTTTTTTTGTGTGAAGGACTATTTAGTTTGATTGTTTGAATTGAGATGTCTATATTGATGAGTTTGGAAGTATGAATGTTGTTGGTGTGAGGGTTGTTTAGAAGAAAATTATATTTAGAAAATGATAAACGATCCCCTTTATAAGGTATTTATATATGAATTTGGAATATATGAATTTGAGGTGCTGTTTATGAATTTTGGATATATGAACTTGTAGGATTGCTAATCTTGTTAAGGACTGCTAATTAGTTTATGAATTTTGTTAGCATGTTAAAATTGTGGTGCTGTTTATGAATTTTGGATATATGAATATTTAGGGCTGCTAATCACCTTATGAGTTTTTAGAAATTGTTAATCAGTTTGGAAGTATGGATTCTTTTTTAAAGGCTTTTTGTATGAATTTTGGATATATGAATGATTTGGTTTTTAAATTTAGTCTTTTTTTTTTATAAATTGATAGCAACTCGAAGGAGTGGGAGAATAGCACTCAATAAATCACAAATGATAGACAACTTAGCGGCCGAAGCAGGTTTTAGTGTTAAGTATGCCAATAAACCACAGATGATGGTAAGTATGTTTACATATTGATTATGAACTTAACAAAACTGTTTGAATTAAAGTATTCGGTTATCTGATAAAGTGCTATTTTAATTGTTTTGCAGCAAAATGCTTTGTGTCATTACTTGAAAATGAAGAATCAGCATAAAGCATTGAAGTTATTGAAAAGTGAACCAAAAATACTCAGGATGGAGTGGAGGACACTTCAGAATTCGGTGGATCGTGCTATTTTCGTTATGAGCATATGAAAACCTTTAAAGGAACGTCGGTGTCAAAATGGAAAGGTGTACTATCAAAAGAAACAGACAATCAAAAGATGAAGCTTGATGACCTAAGGGTTAAATATTTATCTAAGATATTGTTGTTTGACATCAACACTAAAAGGGATGTGGTAGAGGCTGAGGTGAGGGCATTTGTTGTGTTGGACGAGCCTTTGAAGCTAGAAATGATGGATGATGCCTTGGATAGAATATGTGAGAGATCACATACGTAAAGAGTAGTCTGAATACAACTAGTTTTTTAGTATGCTAGGGGTTAAATTATGAAGTTTTTGTACTATGGTTGATTATGATTAAATAAAAAGTTTGTTTGAACCCTATTACGTTGATTACGATTACATAACAAGTTTTTTTTTTTTTAATTTTGCTTGATTTCAATTACACAAAAAGTTGGTATGATTATATAACAACCTAAAAAGGACTTTGGTCTAGTGGCAACAATGCTACTACAATGTTTTGTTTGAATTTGCTATAGCTCCATTCTGATTGAATGGAGAACTATAGTTTGTAGCAAGAGAAACAACACATTATATTCAGTAAAATATATATTAGAAAACCATATAGCATTACATATATAGCATTGTTACATTAGGCATGTTGATATAAATATCACTGATTTAAATAGCTATGTTTTACATATATAGCACTGCTAATTAGGTACTATTTTACAGAATAACAATTTGAAATGTAAATAGCACTGTTTTACATAAATAGCACTGTACTGAAATATAATAGCACAATAGTAAAATACATGATTCCTTAATAGTAGCACTTTATATATAAATAGCACCGCATAAAAACAAACTAGTATATAAATTAGTAGCACTTCATGTACAAAGTATTGATAAAATGTAACAAAAACAACCTTAAGAATAGTAATAAATAAGATAAAAAGTTACATGATTCCTTAATAATAGCACTTTATATATAAATAGCACTGCCTAAAAAACCAGTATATAAAATAGCACTTCAGGCACAAAAGCTTTATAACCATATCTAACAATGATTGAACAAATGTTAAATAACACATCCAGTACATAAAAAAATAAAATAAAAATTCATTTCCTAAATTGAAACGATCAAAAATAAAAGAAAATGCTATATAGACACTTCAAAAAATAAAATAGGGAAAATAACAAAAAGTGAATATAACTCATGCTTGACTGGTCTCTGGGGTTGTAGCCTTTTGTCGCGGGCAAGTACGCATATCATGTTCAATGGAACCACAGACATGACATGCTCTTGGACGTCTTGGGGTTTTGGTTGTTATTTACTCGTGAACAAACTTGACCCGTTTCATAGAACCGCAATCCTTTGTTCGCATAATACCAAGACCTTCGTTTTCATCATCCATGACAATTGCAGCATTGTAATTTGTAATCTCTGATCAAACAAACATCACTTTTAGTTAAACAACATTATTGAAATCTTTTGGACTATTCATAGCTACAAACAAACTTTTAGACTAATGTTTTTTCATGTTTTTCCCTTTTTGCATATATTTGAACAATAACATCACTCTCATTCATCACTCTCATTCATACAGTCCCTTAAACATGTTCTTCAGCAACTTTAAAAACACCATTATATTTATTGAAGGTAGCATGACATCACTTTTAAAAATAACACACGTTTGCATTTCAAGTGGACATTAATAGCATGAAAAACATATATAAGTAGCACTTCATAACAAACAAAGTTTAGAAACCACCTCTCTGTTTTAACAATAATAATATTTGCATTTCTAACATTAAAATCAATTATAATATGAAGCACCCAAAAAAATATTGGTCAAAAATAGATATAAAGGTAGCATGATATCCCTTTAATAAGTAACACATACTATGTAAGAAAAGGCACTTCAAAAGAAATAATAAACATGTAAATAACATTTTTTATCAAGAAAACATGTAAATAGCACTCTATATCAGTAACACAGAAGATGTAAATAGCACTTTATATTAGTAACACATAAGATATAAACAGCACTTTATCATTAACACAGATTAACAAGAAGGATTTTGTAAAAGGATAACCTGAATTCTCTTTTTAAAACTTTAAAACAAAGCATTTCAACAACATAATGCCGACTGAGAACTTGGATTCTGATTTAGAACATCAATTCAACAAAACCTAGATGGTAAAATCGCATATATACCTGGTATAGTCCTAGGTTGTGAAGAATCTTCATCAATGGCAACATTTTTCTGCTTTTGGTTCCTCAAATCAATTGTTTGCTGCATTCTTCTCTAAATCTCGATTTAACTTTGGTTTTGGAGGATGATGAAAAATTGATTGGATGATGAATATCAAAGGAATGAAGAATAGATTGGATAGTGAATATCTATGGAATAAAGAATCGCTTGTAATCAGATTGGCTCGATTAGATAATGAATATCGATGGAATGAAGAATCAGTAGGGATGAAGAATATTGATGGAATGAAGAATTTCTTGTAATCGGATTGGCACCAGATGGTTCTGATCGTGACATTAAATTAGGATAACTGTTGAACATGGATCAAGGATCGTAACAAACAGCATGGATCTAGGGATTGCTATTTTTTCTTTTGCCCAAACTACCCCCAATCCTAGTTAATTAGTGAGTCCATGTGGCATTAATTTATTGGTTCCTACAGTTTTTACTTTAAAACTGGTTTGTATATGATCCTCCCTCCACTGGGTAAACGTCAAAATCCATGGCATCCTCATATACTAACTTTCCAAACAAAGAAAGCAACACCCAAATCGCCACGTGTCCTTCTCCTTTAAACCATATCCGTTTTTAATTGACTGCTTTAGATTCTAATGACTCTCGTTCCCCAAAAACACACGTCCAATGACCACATCAACACCCTCATCATTACGCTGCCACGTGTCCCCACTCTTTGGTCTCCCTCTTTACCCTTTCTTCACAACCAAACCTGCTCTTCTTCACTTTTGTCAGATTTTAAAATATCAAACATGAATTCACTCACAAGCAATCTTTGTTCTTTTTTAATGGAGGGTAATTCGAAAAAATTCAACTTTTGAATAATTTCAAAAATATAAAAAACCATATATAAAAACTTGAGTCTTGACCCTTCATTTTTTGGTGTTTCTAACTCAATATTCTACCGATTTCATCTTCTTTCTATGAAATCCAGCCTCATAAGTTCCAAAATTTCAGAAATTTTTTAAACCCCACACGTTTTCTTCCATCTGATTTGCCAATTTGGGGCTTACGGTGGGCCAATGTAACTGGCATTGGATAAGATCTGCTTTTTGGACCGGTTTATATTCGCACTCTGCTCCAGATTGATGCTCGTTTCTTCCATTTGGTTCGCATCAAATCACCTGTCTAATATTATAACGACCCTTTATTTAATGTATTACCGGATTTCTTTAATGATTTAATCAATCTGGGAAAGTTCATGCGCATGATGCGGTTGCATTTAATTTGCTCATATGTTTATCTATAAATATTGGGTTCTGAAGGTGAATCTTTGTAGGCCTTTGCAGATCAAGTCTCCCTTCATTTGATTTAGAATACATTGCTACAGATTACAGAATCTTGTAAGTTCTTTTCTTCAGTTTTAGGGTTTGATTAATTGATTTCTTGTTGAATCTTGGTTAAAAAGAAAAGCTTGTTCTTGTTATTTCATTAATGGGTTCATGTAGAAATATTTTTGGCTTAATTGTTGATTATGGTTTTAATTAGATCAAGAGTCAAGATGATAGTTGTATGGATTGATGTAAATTTTGAACCTTTGAGATTGTAACTTCTGATAGATCTGCTTGATTTACATTCCAAAAAGGTTAGCACTTATCTGATTTCAAGTCACATATAATAAGAGTTTGAGGGTCTTTTTTGGGAACAACCTCTCTATCTTGTTAAGATAGGGGTAAGGTCCAACTTTCGGAGTGGGATTTTACTGGGTACATTTGTTTGTTTATGTCTATGTATGATCAAATTCTAGTGAGTGTAATTGAGTAGGATTTTCGGATTATTAAGGGGTCAAATAGACAGTTAAGGGTAGCTGCAAGAAAGACTTATTGTGGTTATTTGATTATTGAGTTTTTTAGTTATTTAATATGCAAATTCTTCAGGACTGCTTGTAATGGGAGACTTGTATATCCATGGAGGAATTCGACATAGCCAAGCAATAGTGAGTACAACTGCATGTATAGCTTTAAATAACTTCATATTCATGGTTTTGGATAAAAACAACTCTTTCCCTTTCCTTTACTATTTCTCATATAGGTGTCTTGATCAGGGTTACAATAGTGGTTTGGGTCTTATTAGTCCTTTTGTGCCGCAAGCGTTGTTTGATGATGTTTTTTCCCGTCTTTTGGCGCTGACTTCTTACATAAGTAACCGGTTTATCCATTTTTTTGGTGAGCAAGTTAGAACTTTTCTTGTTTTCTGCTGTTGGTAAGCCCTTTAAATAATTATTTGTTTATGTTTTATGTTATTGCAGACGATCTTATCTATAGAGATGTTAGTAGATACTCGGACGATTTTGTGGTGGTTTCTTCCTATCAAGATCCGGGATCTTCAAGTGGGAAATTTGTTTCTTGTTCTTCAACATCCAAGAATCTTGGTACAACTCCTGATATACTTAAAAGAGAAACTGTAATTCTTGAAGATCGCTCGACTGTTTATTCGAGATGTGAAATGATAGAAAGGAAGTTCTTTTATGGGGGTATCCGCTTCATTCTAAAAGGGTATATACATCATTCTCCGTTGCGTTTTTTCTTTGTATTAACTTAGAAGGAAAAATTATTTACATGTTAAAAAGTTGTACAAGCCAACTCATGGCATTAGAAGTGGCATAATAGGAGTGTTGGACAAGTTGTGTAATTGGTCAAAAAGGGTAACTTCTAGTAAGGGTCAAAAGGGGTTGGGTCGGGTCGGGCTGGGCTAACCTGCAAACACTTCTGTTATTTTTTTATATCTGGAAATTGTTAATGTACTATATAGCTTGAAAAAATATATTGTTACCCTAGTGATCTTATATTCTTAACATAGTGATTCCAAAGGTTTTATGCATTTCAATAAACTTGAGATCACTTTCATACCTCTTAAGTAACATATTTTAGCTTAAAACGACCTTGAGAAACCCATTCCAAGGATCGAGAACCAATAACCATTTTGGCGCCTGCCTCTGTTATGATTGGTTAGGCGGTTAACCAAGGTCTTAAACCAACAAGTCTATTTTGGTGAATTTTTAAAAAAAATGTGTGTTCAATCTGTGATCAGTATAATTAAAATCATGATTTTTCACAATCTTTCTTGTTATTTGGATTAGTTACTGTTATTTCATACACGTTGATGATTTTTTGCAGTTCTTCTGTAAAATTGCAGGTTGGAACTCACTAGGTTATTTGTCAAGTCCACTTTGGTTCTAGCATTGGCTCCCTACCATATATCCTCTCAATGTGCTAAACATGCACAAATTTGCCTGAAAAGGTATAGAAACTGGTTTTCTCCTTCCACATTATTAAAAAGTTCCATTAATCTTTTATATTTAGCATTACTCATGCTTTACATTTTTTCATTTATTTCTGGATTTTTTCAGTTTCCTATCTCGAGTACAGATTACCTTTCATGGCTCTTCCAACGATATCGGATGGATGCAACGGGATTCTACCATGGATCCAGTCACAGACGGTTCTGCAAGATTTTTGGAACTTTTAAATGCAATAAGGTACCAACAATTTTATAAATCTCAAATAGAGTGGTAAATTTACTCTTCTTTTGGAATAATATTCCTTTTTTGTTCCAAAGGAATGGAGAGCACAAGCTACCCGGATCATATGTGTATTTACTGATTCCTGGTAAGAAACCCTTAACTTTTGTACCTACATGTTTACTAATTATTCGTTTGTTCTTTTAACTTAAACACAAAATTTGTGTCATTATCAGGATTATTTAGCAACCATGGCCCATTATACTTTGTTAGCACCAAGAGGTTCTTTTCAAAGATGGGCTTAGCTTGCCATATAGCAAAAATCCATAGTGAGGTATCATTTTCTAATTTACTACATAAAGGTTAAAAAAACATATGCTTGTCGTCTATATTACACAGTTTTGTTTATGATTACACCTAGATTTGTTTTATTTTCAATCCAAAAGTGTGACGTATCATTTCTTGGTTTTCAACATAAAAATCAAGCAATTTTGTTCTTTATGTTTAGATTATGATCTTGTTTCCAACTTCACCAAGATCTCTTCATTTCCAATCCAAAAAATGAAGTATCATTTTCTTGATTTTCAACATAAATATCAAGTAAGTTTATGCTTTTTGTTTCTATAATTCTATCATCACATTGTTTTTAACTTCATCACGATGTCTTGATTTCCATCCTAAAGAAGAAGAAAGTTTATGCTTTAAGTTTAAATTATAACGTTGCTTGTGATTTCATGAAAAAGGAAGTGTTGTAACATTTCTTGATTTTCAACCTAAACATCAGGAAAGTCTATGCTTTATGTTTAGAAGATGACATTGTTTTTGTCTTCCATCCCAATCCCAAAATAAAGTTCATCTTTTTCACGTATTACATTATTGATTATGCGACGGGAGGTAATGGTTTGCAAATTTTTGTTGATTTTGTGAACAAGGCATCAGTGGAGTACAATTCGTTGGTATTGAAGCAGTATATTGAAGAGTTGTTTTGGGGTTCGGGAAAACGTGTGATGTTGCTTGGTCATAGCAAAGGTGGGGTGGATGCTGCGGCTGCTTTATCGCTTTATTGGTGTGATTTGAAAGACAAAGTTGCGGGTTTGGCTCTGGTGCAGAGTCCTTATGGTGGAACCCCAATTGCCTCTGATGTTATGCGTGAAGGCCAGCTTGCTGATAAAGAAACCAGGAGGATCATGAAACTCATAGTCTGCAAGATCATCAAGGTAAATGTGATTTTTTGACTTTCTAGAGTCATACTGATTATGTTTCAAATGCGAATCGTACAATGATTGTTTATGATTGAGCAAGAACCGGTAGCCATATTTATGTATGAACATCCGGTTCTGATAATTGAATATTATATCATCGCTTTCAAGGCGGTCATCCGAAAGCTCCTTACATTTTGATAGTACTATGTTTGACTTTTATCAAGTCAAATGCTGTTTATGAACTACTTTTTTTTTTTGTTGCCATAGGGCGACATAAGGTCTCTCGAGGATCTAACATACGAGAAAAGAAAGCAGTTCCTGAGTCAACACAAGCTCCCAAAAGGAATCCCGCTGATCTCCTTTCGTTCCGAGGCAAACGTGGGACCCGGGGTCATATCAATGATGTCCCACATAGCACACGTGGAGCTTCCTAAGCTTTCCTTCCTGGGACACAGGTCCCACGAGTCTGAGTTTGAGGTGGGACCCATTGTAAAACATCAAGTACCGGTGGTGGTTCCTGTGTCTGCTGCAATGGCTGTGTCGGCTCTCCATCTGCAACTTCGGTATGGGGAGAAGAGCGATGGGTTAGTTACGTGTCGTGATGCAGAGGTCCCTGGCTCGGTTGTGGTACGACCTGACCAAAAACTTGATCATGCATGGATGGTTTATTCTTCATGGAATAAGAATCAGTTAGGGGCTGATGCTTCTGAGATGTGTGAAGCTTTGCTAACAATGTTAGTTGAGCTTGGAAAGGAGAAGATGGGGAATTAGTTTTATGTTTCCCTTTTTCTGTTTATTGATTGTCATAGGTTTATACTTACTTTTAAGTTGTTGTGTTTGTTCATCTATATATATTGACATGAGATAACATACTAAAGTTTTGAGAAATCAAAGGGTTTTTTTTGTATATGTTTGATAAGATCTTTAGTCCATTTGTCAAACCCACAACCATTTGCACTTTTCTCATGATTGTTGTCTCTAGAAACTAGCCTTTCTATCAACTTAATGTCAAGAATCCATTCCTAAATCGTGACCTAGCTAAGGTTGTATATAAGAAACGACCACATGGGCGTGGTGATTGTGTATACCTCGACCATGTGTGCAGGCTTCGTAAGACTTTTTATGACCTCAAACAAGCCCCCCGTGCATGATATCATCGATCTGTCTATGTTGCCCCTATTGGGTTTTTCAATAGCAAATTTAACTCTCTCTTTAAGTATCGTCGTGGTAATGATGTCATCTATCTCTATTATATGTTAATATCCATAATAACATCTTTAAAACACATCTTATTCTTAAAATTTATAGAAAATATATGAAATATTTATTTATTGTCCTACATTAGCATCTTTATACTAAAACCTTATCCTTAATTTTTAAGGGATAAATATAAGGGATTGGTAAATATACCAATCCATTACACAAGTATGGGTTTTTAAGGATAAAGAATGTGATGTGGGATGTGTTTTACAAGTCTTCAAATTTTATGGGTAAATGTATTTTTTGGGTAAATTATAAAGATAAAGTTAAATTATAAAGCTGCTGTGAATGCTCTGCATCTTCACTAGCCTTTGTTGATCTTGTCATTTCTCGGCTCTCTACCGAACTTGGCATGATTGACCTTGGTCCATTATCCTTCTTTCATGGTATTGTTGCTACTTGCTATGATTTTGGCGGTCTTTTTTTTTTACATATTGCATTTACTTATGATATTCTTGCACACGAAAATAAGGCCTCCTACAATCCTTGCAACACTCCAAGGATACTAACACCATGTTATCCTCAATACCCACCTATTGCAGATCCCACTCTATATCGTAGTCTAGACAGTGTCCTGTAATATTATCATTATCATGTCTGGATTTTGCATTCACAGTTCAACATGTCTGTCTATTCATGCACGACCTAAGTAAACCAGGTATTCTCACATGGTCTATACTTGTGTCCTTCATTTGTTGGTCTTCTAGTCTCTGACGCAGATGAGTATTAGTCGGGATGTCCCAACACTTAAAGGTCCACTTCCGGGTTTTGTGCCTTTCTTGGTGACAATTTGGTGTCCTTCTCTTACAAATGCAATACATTAACTCCTAATCAAGTGCGGAGGCTGAATGGCGTGGTCTGGCTTGCTAAAGAAGCTTTTATAATCTTTCTTCTTGAGTTATGTCGTCCCGTGGGGTGTGCCATAGTCGTGTTTCTTGACAATGTTTGTGTATTTAAGATCAAGGGTGAATTTCATATATACCCCTACAAACTTTAAAAGTATCATATATACCCATTAAAATTTATAAATTTCATATATCTCCTTCCAAATTAATTAAAATATCAAGTTTATCTATTTTATTAAAAATAAATTGAAAAATAACCATTTTACCCTAATTTTTTTAAAACTTTAATATTTCATATTAACCTTATTTTTAGTTATCCCTTTAGGACCCATAAAATCAGAAACTAAAGATGTAAACCCATGTCACCGATCCAATACTTAAAGATGAAATGCAATATCTTCTTCACATATAAAAACAGGGATGGCAAACTGCAACCATCTTATTTAGATTTTTTTTAAAATTGGTTACGAGATTTAATTGATATTTCAAAAACAATTTCGTTTTAATAAAACTTATGTCAAAATGTTCGGAAAAATAAAAATGATCTAATGTATATTTAGATTTTTTTAAAGATATTAAACATAAATTATTAACAAAAGACATATTAAGATGCTTAATTAATTAAAAAAAAATTAAAAATAAAATATTAAAAATGAATTCAATTTAACACTCGTCGTTTGGAATTATTCGTCATTTGCAAAATTCTAATTTATTCTTATTATACGACGAATACCAATGGATAATACTATCAAATTAGCGAATCATTATATGATATGGAGAATGATTATTTGAAATGGAGAATGAGAATGGCGAATATATAAAAAAAAAATGGCGTCGCAGTATTGTATTGGTTAAACATTTTGGTAAACTGCCTGATCAACGACCATTTTGTTAACTTTTTTTCGGTCAATAGCTTCAGCCATAATTTTCCCATGTGATTATACATGTAAACAACGAGGGTTATCTCAACGCACAAAAAAAATAAGACGTAAATCGTAACTCCTAAGATGCTTAAAATGTTGAGTAAAAAAGTGGGTTATAAAAAGTTATATAATTAGTAAGGGTATGATGGTCATAAATTATAATTTTATTTAAATTGGATATATATCATACTTCTTATTTTTATTGAATATATTATGATATGAGAAACTAGACCAGAATGCCCTAAGACGCTTTTTTCACATCGTATACCATTGAACATTTTCTTTTAACTTTTTTTTAAAACTTACAAACGCCATCCTATATTCTATTAAAACGGAATGATAAACAAAAATGTTTTTGACAACATCCATTGAATCAGATATCTATTCCTAAATCTACATCATCCACGTATTACATTTTTTTTAACAACAAAGCTAACTTTATTAAAAAACTAGCGAAAAGCTAGAACGAAAATAAGTTTTGGAGAAAACAAAAACAAGCTACATATACGATTTACAAAAAGAAATCACCTGGATAATTGCAAAAATCCTCCCAGATTACATACACAATTATAAGCCTTAATAACGATTCTATTAAACTTATTCGAGAGCTACAGCAAAACCTTATTTCATACATTTGTTAAACACGTCCTTTGTATGGTTGTGTTTGACTATAAAATTTTTTAAGTGTGAGATTTATAAAAGTTTATTTTAATAACAATTTTTTGTAAAATTGAACGATTATTTATATATATATTATTTTCTTTACGGTAAACAAATACTGATCTAAAGTCGTCTTATAAAATCCATCTAAAGTTATCATACTTAAATCAGAATAAATTGAACATATAGGCCAAGAGTCCTTTTGTTATATTAGGTTTTTTTTATGAACGTTAGATTTCTTTAAATAAATTCACCACATCCCATTCATATAATTTACGCCCATAACACAATATTTAAAGAGCATAATATTTTTTACCAAGGTGTTGTTTCCTACTCCTTTCGCTTGTACATGTGCTATGAAAACTTGTACATCAATAACATAATCAATGCGGTGAAATAACTGAGAGTACCCCTAACTTTCGGAAGCCACAAAAAGGGGATAGTGTTCCTGTGTAGAGACGTCATGCCACATCAGCTCTCGATTCCACTCACTCCACCCGATGTACTTATGTTATATTAGGCATTGAGAAGTGGGAGATGAGGAGATCGAGTTACTACATTAAACATGTGTAACTTTTCTATATTTGTACCTCGTTCATTTAATTATTGCAAATGGAATTCATTAATTTTTTGATACATTGGACATTGTTGTGAGGCCCGCCCATGAAGCCTATTAATGACTCGTGCATACCATACTTTTATGCATTGAGATCCCAAAATCAGCATAACCATAAAATAATAACAATAATAATTGAATTATTATTATTGTTATCATTATTATTATTATTTTTTTGAACAATTGAATCATTATTATTATTTTATTATTATTATATAGATTTATGCAAATTTAACATTACAAAATGTTACTAGATTATACATTTTGTTAAAGATTATATAGTGATTCTTCAACATTGATGGTGGTCATTTTATAACATAATCTATATATGGTATGCATATAAAAAGGTTATATTCTTAAAAGCATGATCAATTACCTTATTGAGTTTACCTTATTGAGTTTGGAGAAAATGAATGGAATAGAGCACATGACATGCAAGGTGATTTTAAATTTCATCATATCATTTTTGGTATTATCATTTCTTAGTGAGTTTCCATATATATAATCTCTCATAATAATAAGGGTCTCGATTCCAACACACGTTAGGTTCACATAGTCTAAATCTTGTCTGAAAAGGAAATATAAGGAAGATCCAAATAAGAACACAATCACGTGATCATTAATTATATTGTTTATTGGGCTCAATTTTAATTATAATTGGGATCAACGATGAATTCAGGAATATTTACGAGAGGGGCATGCAAAAATAGGTCAGGTGAAAATGAGTCAGTCAAATAGCATGAAAAAGTCAACAAGTCCGTCTATATCACGAATTAAATGATACATAAAACGCTAGAGTAACAAACACTACATAAAATGGATCGAGTAGATATGGATCTAGATGATCAGTATCCGAAGCCTGACCCGGCCAGCCGGTCCCGTGACTCGCAACCCTTTTATGGGATTTGAAATTCGGGGTTCTGTTGGGTTTCTTGTTGAGGAGTGAGGGGCTCCTAAAAAGTGTGGAAGAGGCCCGTTTGAATTTATAAAGAAAAAACATATTTTACTTTACACTAAAAAACTATATTTTCTAAATTTAATTATCATTTTTTAAATCTCTCACTTTTTATTTCTTATATGTATCTCTATTTAATTAAATAATATATTTTCTTTTATTTCGTTTCTATTATATTTTTTTTCTCTTTATACGTCTAGGTTTTGCTATTCAAAAAGGACTGACGACGTAGTTTGTTGCCCGCCTTCCCGACATGACGACTTGATGTCGTGTGTTTTTCCTTTTGAAAAAATTAAAAATATATATAATTAGATCTAAATATATAAAATCAAACAGGCTTACTTTTTAGATAATCTCCTACTTTAATAAGTGAAGATAATTTATGCCAGGTGTCACTATGTTAGCATTTCTGTTTCCTTATTTTCGCGCGCTCTTCATCACACCACACGGCTTCCCTCTTCCAACCCTAATCTCATTCAATTTCATTACTCACTCATCGATGTCTTCAATATTGTTGGGGATGTGAATGGTTCAGGTCTCGATAATCCTTATTGGAATTCAATCGACGCCCTTCAATTCTGAAACGGCTCCTTCTCCCTAACCGTAATTGGATTTAATCGCTGATGTCTTCAATTCGGGATGTGAATGAACCTACGTACGCTTCAATGGTTTATAAATGAAGCTCATCATAAACCAACATTAAACATCTCACAGGTATGGGTTTAGCTTACAATTATAGGGGATACTAATCACAATGGTCATGCTGCGTGCAGGTATTAGAGTACACCACAAATGTCATATTTTATTTGATCTATCTTATGTTGCAGGTAATAGACTACATCACATTACGTTTGTTTTCTTGGTTGATGATTTTATGTCTTTGATCTCAGTTTGTGTTGTAACCTAATTTGTTTCAATCGCTCTTCTCATCCTTATCCGATGTTTGTTTAATGCTAAGCATTGCATGATTCATATTTAGGTTCATTATTGATTCTTTGCGAAAGTAATTTAGTTCTTTGATGATTTTGAATTGTATCATTTGAAGATTGGTTATGGATTTTTCTTGAGTTACTATATGGCTGATCTTAAATTGGTACTTATTATGTTGAATGATGGTGTGAGGTTGTTTCCACCATGATTTGTGAAAATTGTCCTCTTGGTTTTGTTATAATCAATATTTTTGTAGACCTTTTTGTTCGTTTCTTCTTATGATTTTACAGGTGCAAGTCTTTTGGTTGTCTTCAATCGACGTTCACAGCATCTAAGAGGCTAAGCATATGGACGAATCGTTGAGGTAAGGATTGGTGGATTGTAACTTTTATAGTTTGAACATGTAACTGGTGCAAACAACGTAGGGTGAGTGGTAATTCTTCCTTGAAGGCATGCCACATGATTTGTTTTTTGACAAAAATTGGTTGTTTATTTCATGGGAACTATATTAACTTGGTAAAACTAAATGGGTCAATATTGATTTAATTTTGTACAGACTTATGAATTTTTCTTTTCCTCATCAACAGATTGGATGCATCATGGAAAGTAAATTGATTTAGTAAAACTAAATAGGTTAGTATTGCAACTCTTTTTTTTTTCATAAAACAAATTGGACATTGACCCTTTTTTGCATATAATTTTCTGCCAATTAATTGGATATTGACCTAATTTTGCAAACTTTGCTTTTGTACAGACTTTGTGTTCATACTATGGGGTAGAGTAACTTTGATAAGCAGGTTTGAATATTTATCATAATATGTTGTATAGCTTTCATTTCCTAAACATGATTCTTGGTTTTATAAGATATTATTTTAGGTGTCTTAAGGCATGGGCATATTCATAATACTTATACTTTGAAAGTTGTTAACTTTAAGGTTTCTGAAAAAGCATTCCTGGCACCTCTTGTGTTCTTCTCAACCATTTTTTAAAGCCAAAAGTTGACCAGTTGGACAATATGTATAATATTAGTGGAATTTATTATTCTCTGCTTTTTAGTTATATTTGAGTAACATCTTGAGTACAGTCAAGTGTTTATCCATTGCAACAATAGGTGGTTTGTATAATGTTCAAAATGTTGTTTAAAGATCTTTTAGGTTTGCTCATTTAGTTTAAGAAACAAGAACTTGGTTTTGATTTAATTTATGTTTCTGAACTTGGCATTTTCACTAACACATCCAATTCTTTGGTAAGTTTCTTTTTCTTTTTTGAATCTTGGAAGCATCTCGATGGCACACCCGATTCTGTTTTAAGGTTTATGATTTCAAGAAAAACGAACACAGATATGATCCTCTTGATTTAAGGTAGTAGTCTCAACTTTAATTCGATGATTATTTTTTAATATTCGGGGTAAGTCGTTTATACGTTTGAAGGCAAGAGACGAGTAAATGTTATTGAAACAGGGTTGATCTTATTATTTATTATAATGAAATATGTTTTCTTTGTTTTTGGTTTACTCTTCATAATGTTTTATGTTCATATCCTTTTTTGTTAGTGATTTGGTTGAAGTGTAGCATTAGGAACAAAACATAACTGTTAGTGATTTGCTTTTAGCTCTTGCAGGAAAACTTGACACAAGCATAAAGGTATCTATGCAATTGTTTAGTAGATAACAAGAAAGATTAGGTTGAAGTTATCGCTTAATCAAGGCTGGTTATTTTTGTAGGTGACGAAGAAGGTGAACAACAACACCAAGGTCTGAACATAATCAATTGTTGTAATCGATTCAATTGGTAAGTAAAGATAATTCATTAATTCGTATTCAAGATTATAATAAAATTCTTATGTAAATATGGAAAAGTTAGTTACATAGTTGAAATTTTGATGACATTTGTAGGTGTTAAGGAAGACCAACAAGAGTTGTAGAAGTTGTAATAATAATTCTTTGTTATCACTAGGGGATTTTGTATGTGGCTTGACTCATAACTCTGGTGTAGTGAATTATAATTTGGATATCATGGGAGTATGATTATAAGGTATGATGTTGTTAAGTATTAATTAGATATTACAAAGGCATAAAAAGTTTCAACATTTGTATTTCCAAATTTCAATCGGGTCTAATTCAACATCTGGTCGATTAGCTTTCTTTACCTTTGATTCTGTTAATAGGTTTTCACATTACAAATGTTGGATTTAAGAGGTGTCTTAAACCAACACAAATAAAGATTCATGAGTCATTCTTCCATAAATACAACTTGAAGGAAATTTGCATGTACCTATATAATGAACTTAAACACATAAATACAATGACCGGGATGTAACATGTTGTCCATCTCCCACAAAACTTGACATGTAGACACACATATTCAAGTATAAAGAGTTAGAATAACAAATAGGTGATAATAGTAACTCAGAAATCATGCTGAATGTCCCAACTCACAAGTAGCCAAATTCGTAAAAACCATACGAGGTTAGTTTTAATTTCTTTTTTCAATCTTATGTCTTAAAGAGTCGGTTGTTTCTTCGAATTATTTCTTCACACGTGTTGCAATTCATTACATCTATTACATGTATGTACCATTGTGATATTGATGATGAATATGTTTGTATCTGAGTGGACATATAACTTCAAAGGTTTTTAGTTGTAATGTACTATTGAATTAGCATCACGTGCTTATTAATGTACTTGAATTAGCATCACGAGCTTATTGATGTCGGTGCTGATGATTTTTACACCTATTTTATATTGCATTTTAATTTTTTATTACTATATATAAGACGTAAATTCTATTATATGAGATATTTTGATATTTATGAAACAAATCATTTCATTATTCAACTCGTAATACACGTGTTTCTAACGTGAAGAGTACTTCATTTAGAACCTTCAAAGGTTTAGAATTTTTATTTAGTTGATTAGTTTAATTAATTTTTCATATTTGGCAATTAAATATATTTTTATGTTTAAGAACAAAGATAAAAGTCTCTCATATAAGAATGAGAAGGAAAATGGGGGAAAATAAATTATACCTTCCAACCAATAGTTATACAATTTTATTATTTTTACTTGTAACGGGGATAAACAAGAAGTAATTGTTACACTTAACAATTACTATCCAATTGTTACCCTTAACGTACGATTACTATCCAATCAGTAGTGTGACAACCCCGTGTAATACACGGGTTACAAACCTAGTAGATATAAAGTGAATAGTAAACATTAAATATGGTGAGTATAAGATATAAAGATGAATAATGAGAAGGATTTGACATTTTAAGTGGTTTTTCTTAATATTTAAGAATGAGAATGAAAATAAGAAATGAGATGTGAATGTTGTAAGTGGCCGTATATATAGTTTCGGCGTATGATTGGTTGATTAATTTATTAATTTCTCTAAAATTTAATTTTGCACGGAAAAGTTTAGTTCCGGCTTCATGATTAAGACGTTGTTGTTGTTAATTTATAGTCACAGATTCGATTTATGATCGTTGTATATCACCCATTTTGCTCAAGGTTCACAAGTTTATTGATATTTGGTTGGGACAAGAAGAGAAAAAAGGTGTGTCATGCTCTCATTCTAATCGGTATTTGGTGCAATTAGAAGGCGAAGAACAACTACAAGAATAGGAAAACAAGTGCTCCTTTTTTATTGTTGGAGAGATCAAAAATCAGGCCGCCATCTGGGTTAAACTTTTAAGCCTTGCTTCTTTTGTGGTGTTGTTTATAGTTTTTGGTACACGTGTCACGTTGTGATAGGTTATCCAATACTTTTATTATAGTTTTAACTTTTAACATAATAAGGCTATGTGTAATGGTTAAAGCCCCATAAAGCCCCACAAGGGGCATTATGCGCCATGTGGACGCTGACTGGGCAAGGGGCTTTATGGGGCTTTATGGTGTAGTGGATGAAGCCCCCATACACGCCCCATAATCATTTCACTTCTCCCCTCTCTCGGCGTTACCTGGCTAACGCCCAAGAAATTTTTTTCGTCCATAACGCCCCATAACGCCTAAGCGTAGTGGGGCGGGGCGTTATAAGGGGCGTTATAGGGCGTTAAAAGGCCCGAGTAACGCACGATTACGAATAGCCTAATACACACACATGTGTGTACCTGTGTGTATATATATAGGTGTGCATGTAAATGCTTCTCACGAAACTTGTGTAGTCATTTATACACCCCTCTTATCCTCTTCTATTCTCATTTCCTATCCAAATCTTACTTACTCGCCACAATATCCGACCCGTTACCTACACAAATGGGTCCGAATAAGAAACGGAGCAGAGAAAATGCGGAAGAAGATGACGACGTCACCAATGGTACTAGAAATAAAACCAAGAGTAAGCATCCGGTTTACCGAGGGGTTCGGAGGCGGGCATGGGGGAAATGGGTATCCGAGATCCGAGAACCCAAGAAAAAATCACGGATCTGGCTTGGAACCTTTTCCGACCCGAAAATGGCCGCACGTGCACACGACGTCGCCGCACGCTCCATCAAAGGCAAGTCGGCGATTCTTAACTTCCCCGAACTTTCGGACATCTTGCCCCGACCCGTTTCGTGCTCCCCGTGGGACATCCAGGCCGCGGCAAGAAAAGCTGCCGCCATGACGCCGTCAACGTGCAGTTTGGAGGAGGTGCTGACGCCGTCAAAAGAGGTGAGCGAGATAGGACGGATTCCGTCTCCGGGAGAGGGTTTTGTGACGGACGATGATTTTGGTTGGGATCATTACTCGTCGATGGCGGCATGGTTAGACGGTGGATATTTTGTCGGAGAGTCGTCGGCGACTTCCGGAAGTACTAGTAGCCTTTTCATTGATGACTTATTATGGCAAGATTGAAAATTAGTTTTTTTAACCGCTGATATTTTGTATGACTAATAACCGTTTAGTAGTTGGGAAGTTATATTTTTTACCACTAAAATGTTAAATTTATTAAAAGAAGTAAAACCAACTAGCTCAATAGTTCAATGAAATTTGTGAGACTTAAATCTAAGGTTGTGGGTTTAAAACCGGATGTGAACATACAATAATACTCCTCCTGGCTGGAGATATTGGTTTTCCAGAAATTACCGGGTTTCTTCTGAATTAAAGATGAGTATATAAACAGCAATGTCGCTAATTAATCCTAAATATGTTGTGCAAAAAAATTAGTAAAACTTATGCTTTGTTTATAAGGTCGTTTGTAATGCCCCCGTGAAGGGGGCGTTTTTGTCCAATAACGCCGGATAACGCCAAACCTCTCACCCTCCGGACGTTTTTCTTCCTTCCGTTGTTTTGCTCTCGGGGGTTGACAATCAATTTATTACAAATCAATTAACCACCATATACACTATCACTAACTCACCACGTCACTCTATCTCACTTTCACACCGAAATCTATATGATACAGTTTAACGCTATTAAATGTAAGTCACGTGGAGTCGTGGAGGGAGTGAGGCTTTGGGAGTGGTGGTGAAATCTTTTTCTTTTTTCTCAAACAGCTATATAATTATTCAATCTTGAATTTGTAAATTAAGCCTTTAAGGTTCTTGCTTCAAGATAAACGAGTTTTATTACTATTGTTATTAGGAATAACTCCGTTATTAGGGGGCCTACCTCCCTCGCTACTGTCCAAACACATTATTTCGAAGTAAACCCATGAGTTATGTATTTCATGGTGGACAAGATATACAAGATGTATAGATGACAATATGACATCGGTTTATTGTTCAAAATTCAAATTGAGAGATAGGTGTATCAAACACAACCCTATAAAAGTTTTTAGTCATCTTATTTTAATAATATTATTAGGCTAGAAAGTAGAAACTCATATATTATATATGTTAAAGAAATAAAATATTAAATAATTAATGATAAATATTTAGGCATCATATAACAATATATTGAGATAAAATATGATTGTAATTACGTATAAGCAATCAACACCATTTTCTTTACAGGGTGTTGGTGTATTTGGCTCGAGAGGAACAATACGATCTTTAATCGTCGCCCGCCTTCTATTCATAGGTGCTCTTTGGAATTAAGAACCTAAGGGGGCGTTTGGTTCGCGAAATTCGTTGGAATTTGAATTGGAATTGGATTTGGAATTGGAATTGGAATTCAAAGGAATTGTAATTTGAAGGAATTGGAATTCAAATGAATTGGAATTTAAATTCAAATTCCAATTCCACTGAAATCCGCGAACCAAACACACTATGAAATTCAAAGGAATTGGAATCCAAAATAATTGGATTTAAATTTTAAAATTAAAATTCAATAAAAACCACGACTGGACCCGTCCCACGGACCAGTCCGACCCGACCAGACCCCCAGATCGACCGGACCCGACCAGACCCCCAGACCGACCGGACCCGACCAGACCCCCAGACCGACCGGACCCGACCCGCAGACCGACCGGACCCCACCCCCAGACCGACCAGGCCCGACCCCTGGACCAGACCGACCCGACCCGACCCCGACCCGACACGACTCCTAACCGACCCGACCCGACAACCGGACCAACTGAACCCGACCCGACCCCCGGACCCGACACCCGGACTGACCCCACCCGAGACCAGGACCAACCAGACCGGACCCGAACCCCGAACCCGACCTGACCCCCGGACCGGACAGGACCGACCGAACCCGAAACCCGGACCGACTGGACCGGACCCCTGGACCCGGCTCCCAGACCGAACCCGACCTCCGAACGGACCGAACGAACCGGACCAGGGTCGGTCGGTCCGGGGGTCGGGTGCAGGGTCTGGTCCGGTTCGGGGGTCCGGTGCGGTCGGCGGTCCGGTCCGGGGTTCGGGTCCGGTTGGCGGGGACCAGAGGTCGGTTTCAATCGCTCGGGCTCGGTCGGTCCGGGGTCCAGTCCAGGGTTCGGGTCCGGGGGTCGAGTCGGGTCGGGTCGGGTCCGGGGTCTGGTTTGATCGCTCAGTCCGGGGGTCCGGTCAGGTTTCGGGGGGTCCGGTCGGTCTGGTCCGGGGTCGGGTGGGGTCCGGTCGGTCCGGTCCGGGTCAGATGGGGTCCGGTCGGTCCGGTCCGGTTCGGGGGTCGGCCGGGTCCGGGGGTCGGGTCGGGTCCGGGGGTCCGGTCGGGTCGGTCCAGTCCGGGTCAGGTGGGGTCCGGTTGGTCCGGTCCGGTTCGGGGGTCCGGTCGGGTTCGGGGTCCGATCGGTCCGGGGTCGGGTGGGGTCCCGTCGGTCCGGTCTGGTCCGGGGGTCTGGTCGGGTTCGGGGGTCCGGTCGGTCCGGTCCGGGGTCGGGTGAGGTCCGGTCCGGTTCGGGGGTCGGGTCCGGTCGGGTTCGGGGGTCCAGTCGGTCCGGGTCGGGTGGGTCCGGTCCGGTCGGGTTCGGGGGTCCGGTCGGTCCGGTCCGGGGTCGGGTGGGGTCCGGTCGGTGGGGTCCGGTCGGTCGGTGGGGTCCGGTCCGGGGGTCCGGTCGGGTTCCGAGGGTCCGATCGGTCCGGGGTCGGTTGTGGTCCGGTCCGGGGGTCTGGTCGGGTTCGGGGGTCCGGTCGGTCCGATCCGGTTCGGGGGTCCAGTCGGTCCGGGTCGGGTGGGTCCGGTCGGGTTCGGGGGTCCGGTCGGTCGGGTGGGGTCCGGTCGGTGGGGGTCCGGTCGGTCGGTCGGGTCCGGGGCTTGGGTCGGGTCCGGGGGTCCAGTCGGGTTCGGGGGTCCGGTCGGTCCGGCTCGAGGTTCGGGTCGTGTCCGGTCAGGTCCGATCGGTTCGGTCCACTGGTCGGGTCCAGTCGGGTAGTTGTCTTTGGTGTGGAAAGAATGTGAAATCCATTATTATTATGAAGTAATGTGAAATCCATTGAATGAAGGAATTTGATGGAATCTAATCAAATTCCAATTCCAATTCCCTTATTAACCAAACACATTAAATATGGAATTCAAATTTCAATTTCACTGAAGTGCGCGAACCAAACACATTAAATATGGAATGGAATTCGAATTCTAGTTCCAATGAATTCCCACGAATTCCATCATACCAAACGCCCCCTTAGTGTTCTATGGTTTGTGAATCGCTGTAAGGCCAGTCTATTAGTTGGAGTGACTGATTTTCTTTTTCTTTCCAAATATAATTGTTTGTGTGGCATGCCTCTAACTTCTTGCTAGCGGTCTCTTGTCTTTTAATGAAATTGTCGTTCTAAAAAAATAAAGAAGAGAAGCGAGAAAAAAAACCTTGGGCTCACAAAATTATGGCACTTGATGCAAAAGGTTACTTGTTTATGATGCACTAGAGGGTTATTACCCTTGCTTCGTAGCAGTTGGATGTTACACTAAAAAATCATGTCGCAATATTATGTTTGGAATTTAAGAGAAAACTAGGTTAAAAGCTATGTTCTTATGAAAATAAGTGTTAAAATAAGGGCAAAGATCATGTGAAAACCACTTCTTAACCTAAAAACCTAAAAACCACTTAAATGAAGGTTAATAAAGTAATTTAATATTTAATTTTCATTATTATTACTACTACACTCCTTCCATGTTTCATATATTTATAAAACTCCCCTCAACTCCCCCCCCCCCACCCACCCCCCCCCCCCCCCCCCCCGTGTTGCATATATGCAACATAATTATATTGCATATATATAACTCTTAATCCGCACCCCAGCCACCCCCACCTCGTGTTGCATATATGCAACATAATTATTTGCATATATATACAACCCCTAAACTGCACCCCACCCCATCATGTGTTGCATATATGCAACATAATTATAATTATATTACATATATATAACCCCTAACTCGCACCCCCTACACCCCGCCGTGTTGCATATATGCAACATAGTTATATTGCATATATATAAGCCCTAACCCCTAACCCACACCCAAGCCACCCATCCCCCCCCCCCCCCACCCACCCACCCACCCTTCACCTGTGTTGCATATATGCAACATAATTATATTGCATATATATAACTCTTAATTCGTACCCCAGCCACCCCCACCCCCACCTCGTGTTGCATATATGCAATATAATTATATTGCATATATATAACCCTAACCCGCACCCCCTTACACCCCCGACGTGTTACATATATACAATATAAATATATTGCATATATATAACCCCTAATCCCTAACCCGCACCCAAGCCAACCATTCCCCCTCACCCGTGTTGCATATATGCAACATAATTATATTGCATATATATAACCCTACTCTCCCTGCCCCCACTCTGTGTTGCATATATGCATCCCCTTGTGCTACACATATACAACCCCCACTCCCACTACAATATAAAATTCATATACGCAACATCAAATAAAATCATGTTTCTGCTTTTGTTGACATATGCAACATGTCTATGATGCATATATGCAACATGTCTATGATGCATATATGCAACATGTCTATGATGCATATATGCAACATGTATTTGATTATAGTTTTACCCATCACGGTGTTTTGATGCAATATACTATGTTCCATATATGCAATATTCTATATAGTGCATAGAGTAAATTGCACCGGAGGTCCCTGAACTTTGCAAAAATCTCATATTGAGTCCCTGAACTTTCGAAAGTGCAGGGGAAGTCCTCAAGGTTTCACTTTTATCTCACCTGGGGTCCCTTGGTGTTAGACCTAGGGACCCCAGGTGAGATAAAAGTAAACCTTTGGTGTTAGACCTAGGGACCCCAGGTGAGATAAAAGTGAAACCTTAAGGACTTCCCTTGCACTTTCGAAAGTTTAGGGACTCAATATGATATTTTTGCAAAGTTCAGGGACCTCCGGTGCAATTTACTCTAGTGCATATATGCAACATTAAATAAACCATAATTCTGCTTATGCTGCATATATGCAACATGTCCGTGTTTATAGTTTTAAATATTATGATATTCTACTGTAATATACCATGTTGCATATATGCAATATTCTATATTTTACATTCGTTCATTTATTTCACGTTTACAACCCTACGTGTATGTTTATTTCGGTGTAAACGAACTATGTTGCATATATGCAATATTCTATATTTTAGGTTCGTTCATTAATTTCACATATACAACCCTACGTGTATATTTGTTTCAGTGTACCGGTCGGTTTATATAATCATTCGACTACATATGTAACACCATATGTTGCATATACATAACAACCTATGTTGCATATGTGTACTACCCTACGTTGCATGTACGCAACACCTTTTGTTGCATATATACTAATATTATGAACTACATATACCTACTCTTGGTAGAACTTTGTGTTCAATATTATTATACAACATGCAACATTTTTTTTAACATACGAATTATATTAGAAAAAATGTAGCGAGACGCTAGGAGAAGAAACAAATGTACAAAAAGGAAAAAAAAACACTACAAAGATACAAGAAAGTTAAATAATAACGGAGAAAAAGCAGTAGCCAAGTACTCTAAGATTTTCCTTCCCAAGCATCATGCGAAAGGCTCAGTCATATTCTTTTGCAATATTTGTAACATGCACATAGAAACCAATTAGAGCAAGAAGAACCATTATCAAAAGTCAGATTTGTATGCCTCCACCTTGTATATAGTCTGGTGGAGTACCTAGACAAATTGTTCCATCATGTTAGACGAAAAACCTTTATCCACTGGCCCAACACTATACTCTCAATCTACCAATTATCAACTTTTTCATACTCTTCATCCACCTCATTTTTCTTTATCCCCTGTTTGAGATGAACTCTAGATCTTGTTAGTCAGGTCCCTAACTACAACCACCCAATTCAATTGTGCTTCCCTTGATGTAAACTAATTTCCAGCTTTCCTGATGCATTTAACCCTTTGCTGATGGAATGATAAGATGAAACAAGCAAATTAGACCCGATCCTCCTAAAAGAAAATGATCACTTGACGACTCAAACACGAAACAAAATACAATTAACTGTCAAGCACCATTATGCCACACACAAGTGTCACCATTCCAATGTTATCCCCCGATTAAAATACATACGCCAAACACACACTATCCCACAACGGCGGTTAACGTATTCACCAAGAATACACACCAAAAGATGTATTTACCCGAACCCCCCCCCTGTAAAAGACATTCCGTTGACCCGTTTTACTCGATGCTATAGTACACTTTGTTCAACCAAAACACAAGAACATCTACACCCAAAAGCCCACAACAAGGAACTGGATAACAAATACATCACCAAAACAAAGGAAAAAAACTACTACATGAAAGATCTATTCTAAAAATTACAACTAATAAGCCTCTGACTTCTTTTCTATTTCTAACTCCAAGAATTTTGACCTCCATATGCGATTTCAAGATTCATGCTTCGAATGAAGATATCAATTTCCCAAGATATAAAATCCTAAATTGATTTGGGGGAGAGTGCGCACGACAAAATTCATGCTTTAAACAACTTATTAAAGAGCTAAATTACACTAAAAAATTATAATACATGTAATTTATCCATTATTGTTTCAAAATCATTGGGTGTAAATTGTAGAACTACAGTTTAATTAAATACCAAATCAGTAGAAGGTCACCGGCGATCACTAGATGGCAGGGGTATCCATCACCGCCGAATGGCAACTTCTCGGCGACAAGTACCACCGCAAGCCAGAAATCTACCAATTACGCTGGAGAAACATCGATCTCGCTCGAAACAAGGTCGCTTGCGCCCCATTCCGCGGTTTAATTGCCGTCATCCGCGACGACTCCAAAATCGTTCAGCTCTACGCCGAATCTGCCCTCCGCAAACTCCGCATCTTCAACTCCTTCGGCCGCCAGATCTTCGAAATCGTCTGACTAAACCCCGAGGCCAAGCTCGCCGGAACGGTGGTCATAGCCGGAGAGGCGATTGGAGGTCGCTGGTTTCTTCAAGATCTCTCATGGAGGTCGACATTTTCTTCACAGATGTGTTTGTGTACCGTGGATAGGGATAGAGAAAGAGAAAATAGTTTAATAAAAAAAGGTTTTTAGGTTTTTAGGATAAAGGGGGTTTTTAAGTGAACCTTA
>JBCNJP010000025.1:87198373-87284951 GCA_039602395.1 Deinandra increscens subsp. villosa | reverse complement strand
GTAAAATTTCAAATGCTTGAGTTAAGCAGTTAGGAGAAAAAACAGTCCACTAAGTCCATGAACTCCAACAATATTGGCTTTGAGGTTTTAAACCGCTTTACTTCATTATAAATACACACTACTAATCACATTGTCTTCTTTACACTCTGCAATCGTTTCAAGCAGGTAAGATAAGTTATCTTGTATTTTTTTCATTTGCTGTTTTAATTATTTTAATTAATATTTTGTTTATCACAGAAGGAACAATTTGATACAAGCTTTCTCACCATTCTCGAAAGAAACAAGCAGGTAATCTACTACTTTGCTTAAAGTATAGAATTAATATCCATATTATTTTATAGAACTGTATGTGTTAGTTTAAGTTCATTTGTGTTTTATATTTATGCGTGTGCTTATCAAATAAAGTAGTTTAAAAAAGATGTAATTGATAATCACATATAACAGGTTCATATATAACAGTATCTACATAGACACACTAAATTCATGGCAATCGAATAGATAACAGTCTGCACATAGTATTCATGTATGGAAGCAAGAATAAATAAAAACATTAGATCCAAGTCTAACTATCAAGGCCCTATCCAGGTTTTCACACCACTTATAGTGGCATATCAAGGGTTGACCATGATGCAAGACTAACACCTTTTATAGTTGCGGATAAAATGTGAAACATAATGCAAGCAGAACACCAGAAGTATAACACATATTTAAACATCATAATAACTAATCACAGCCACATATAGTAACAAGCAGGGCATTAAAATTAACAAATGATGACTAACGCATACTCGCACACGCGTCCAACTCAAGTTGCGACCCATATCATATAAAATACATACTAAATTGAAAGATAATATAGGAACAATCTCACCAGGAGTTTTTTCCCAAGTTAGGGATCGCCAAATAAATAAACTAGCTGTATAACCTTCACTTAGGGTTATATCAGCTAGGCAGAAGTACAGCAACATCCAGACTATCTTCAAGCAAATATAGCAGTTGTATAACCTTCACTTAGGGTTATATCAGCTAAGTCAAAGAACAAAGACATCCACCATAGCTTCCATAACAATTATGCCAGCTGAACAGATATCATGTATGTACATACACCAATAAAAAAGAGTACAAGTCATGTGATTTAATTAATATATGATATTGAAAATAACATACATCAAAATTATTTCATTATCCAACCCAGTGTAATAATATATACTACTTAACAAAAGTCATGGTTCATATATTAAACAAGATAAAAGTATACAAACTAGAACATTGAAAACCCATCAAGCACTTACTCTATTTAACATAATAAATGTTGTTTTTAATCAGAACAGATTATTAAAAAAATTAGGGTTTTGATTAATAAATAAATTAATCTACAGCTAAAATCAGATAGCAAATGAATACATGTAATCTACTCGATATGAATAAATAAGGATCTCAAAGTAGAAAGATTCAACCTTCCTAATGGCATTTCGTGTTGCTGAGACATCGGTAGCTTAGATCTGTAGTTGGTAAGCTCCAAGGTAGGGTATATAATTGACGGACCCACTCATCGAGGTTATGTTTACTCATCGACAGTAGATGATGATAGCATAGATCTAGGGTTTTGGCTCACTAACCTTCTATTAGCTGTAGATTTAGTCATCGATGGTTTCGTTTGGCATGGTGCCTTAACCGGAAGTTTGAATCGACAAAAAAAAAAAAAAAAAACTAGATCGTGGTTTAGGGGATGGAGAAAGAATAGAAACAATACCTAAGTAGTGTGAAGCAGATGATGTTCAATCGACGGTGCACTTGCATCGGTCGTCGGTGGTGGTGGTTCACATTGTAGAGTAATCGGTAATATGAAACGACAGAAACCCTAAATCGCCTCTGGTGAGATCGAGATAGAGTGTGTGCGTTAGTGTGTCTGATATGTGAAGCAGATGATGTTCAGACGACCGTGCACTTGCCTCGGTCGTCAGCGGTGGTGGTTGTTCACAGTGGAGTAATCGGAGAAATGAAAGGGACCGAAACCCTAGATCGCCGCTGGTGAGATCAAGAAGAGTGTGTGTGGTATGTGTGTGTGATGTGTGTGAATTGTGTGGATCAGTTCGTATATAAGAGAATGGGTCGGGTAACCCACATCTGGATCCGCAAATTGTTTAAAAAACCGACCCATTTTAGGGTTTAATATAAATATATACCTAAAAAAATAAGTATATATGTATAAATATAATATAATTATAAATATAATTTATAAATATATCCAAATTATTTTTTTTAAGTATAATACATTTTTTTATAAATTTAGTTCATAATACATTTTAATGATAAATGTAACTATTTAGTTAACATAATAATTACAACATAATACATTTTACTTTATATGTTCTATATGTTTTAGAGTAAACTTCGTTTTTTATCCTTAACGTTTGCTCATTTTATTCCTTTTGGTTCAAAGTTTTAAAAATCTGATTTTGGTCCCTCACATTTCATTTTTTTATCAATTTTGGTCCTAAATCTAAAATCCGTTTAAAAAAAACGTTAGTTAACCCCACCCGAGGGGTATTTAAGTTATTTTCTTCAATTGTTTTTTTTGGATTATGCATTTGGTTTAGTCCTTGCTTTGGAGGGGGATTTTAAGACTTTTTGTTTTATTATGTTGACTACTTTTAATCTATGATGTTGCTGCATTTGAAGAACATTTTGTTGACAATATAAGCAGTGTCATTAAGGTTGAATATGACTTTGCAATATGATCGTTTCGAGAGCGTTTATAACCTGGAAACTACGCTTGGTTTTATTTCATTTAGACTATACATTTGGATGTTGTGTTTATCCGGATATTTCCTTTGAGACTTTTTTTAATTAATGTTTTCCGTTGTTTTGACTTTTTTTTTATTTGGTTAAATAACGATTCATGTTATAAAATCAGCTTCGACAGAAACCTCCCCGGCAACCGGCCGGGTATTAAACTAGTTACTTGAATATTTTCGGCTACCATGATATGCAAAAAAAATCATAACAAATATTAGATCTTTGAATATGTAAATGTATGATTGAATGTTTTTTTTTTCAATTGGATTCAGTTTGTATCAAAACAAATGTGACTCAACAATTTAATTGATATAGTTGTCTAAAATAATAGAGTTGATTAAAATGTAAAACTAACGTGATGATACAATAACTATTCATAATATAAATTATTTTTCAAAATAAAAAAAAAGTGAGAAATTATAATTATTCATAATTAAATTTATAAAAGGTATTTAAAATATATATTCTTTAAATATTATTATTATTATTTAATATCTATATTTAATAGAAAAGAGAAGAGAAAAATTAATTTTTAATATCATTATTTAATAAGAGTGAAGATACAAGAGTCAGAATCGACACACGATAAAGTTTATATTTGTTTAGAACAATGGTTTGAGTTGATTTTTTTTCTGATTACCCAAGAGGGAATAATGGATCATTTGAGACACATTTCAGGAGATCTTTCAGTTAATCAGATGAATATGTTCCTATATTTCTTAACTTTGATAAATAAGGAGCAAATAGTTTAGTATTTAGTAATAAGAGAATAAAAGACCTCAAGGACATATCTTAAAAAAGAGTACATGGCTAGATAATCAATCTGTCACCAAAAAAGTTGTATATGTGATGCTATATAATAATGTTTCTTTCTAAAAGGCTGAGTGTTCAAATTCCCTAACTACAAGTTAGATTTAGAAATATAATTAATTATAAGGTGTTATAATTATCATTCTAAGAAAAATACTCAAATCTGTCGGCTGAAACAAATATCTTATTCCTTCAAATACACTTAACCACACACGTTTTGACTCTATGGACTTTCAATCGGTTTTTGCTTGTGTATACAAAGAATTCATCAATTATAATCTTATTAAATTTGATATTTTAATTTTTAACACCAAAGTGATGGATGTAGCTACTAGCTAGTAATAATATTTATACCATAAATTTTTTCTTTTAAATATTAAAAATTTGGATATGTCCTTTTGAACACAGGATATTATAATTACATTTGTAGCATGTTTTTTTAGTTAAAAATAATTAGTAGGTCTATCTCTATTCTCTATCTTGTCTCCAAACATGATTTATTATTCTATGCAACTACTTAGTTTATGTCTTCTTCTGCAAACCACTTCCAAAAATGGAGTTGTTGTGGGTACTTATTATAAGTCAAGTTGTTACACGTACATATAATTTTTATTTATATATATACTTTTTTATTTTTTAAGCTAGATAGTATGTTTTACGAAATAATTCGATAAAACTAGTAATCTTTTTGGCAACACAAGAGAGAAACAAAGGTTCACCATTAAAGCACACAACTTACCTACAAATAAGAAAAGCAAATTCAATTTCCAAACACTACGAAAACACTACCAATGGGAGGGTTTTTACTTTTTAGTTACAGAGGGAGACGTTAGCAATCCCTTGGTGAAGGTAAGATCTCGCTAATACATAAAGTGATGACCCATGGGAAAACTTGGCGTGAGTAAAGACCGCGATCCTATTAGGCAACGATAACCCATTGTCACTAATACCAATAGATCACTGATGGCATGTCATTGATATCAGTGGTGAAGCTTGATCTATATTTTTACTAGAACGATAAGTCACGGAACGATTCTCAATATATATATATTTTTTAAAAAGATAATGAAAATTAGTACTATTGAACGAAAATTGTAGCCCATACTAATAATAACATCACAATCAATAAATATATGGTCTTCTATACATGCACACACCACCTATAATCTAATCCTACTCCGTCATCAACCTGTAGACGGTTATCCAGAGACACATTGAAATTGAATGATCGTCTAACTTTTTAAACTTTGACTTTTTTAAGGGAAAAAGACGAAAATAACCCCTTTGACTAAGTTTGGGACGAAAATAACCCCATTAAATTTTTTTCCCAACTTTTAGCCCTACCTTAACGGTCGCTAACGGCCTCCATTTAAACCCAAAACGACCGTTCCTGATGACCAACCACGGTGCGACATGTATCCACCACGGTCGTTAATACGTTGGAAAGGTCGTCGACGACCGTCGTTTTCCGTCAAACGACTGCCGACTACGTGTGTGGTCGTCAACGACCACGGTTGTTTGACGGAAAACGACGGTCGTCGACGACCTTTCCAACGTATTAACGACCGTGGTGGATACATGTCACACAGTGGTTGGTCATCAGGAACGGTCGTTTTGGGTTTAAATGGAGGTCGTTAGCGACCGTTAAGGTAGGCTAAAAATTGGGAAAAAAATTTCATGGGGCTATTTTCGTCTCAAACTTTATCAAATGGGCTATTTTCGTCTTTTTTCCCTTTTTTAATGTTTGATTAAGTCAGCATAAAAGATCCAATATATTACAAATACGCTATTGTTAAAACCTGATGAATGTTTAAGTAACATTATTTATAACTACACAATTGTTAGAAATTGGAATTATGAGAAAAAGAGATCCATCTACTGTTTCAGAATCATCATACCTGTATTCAATATTTCTTCTTCCTAATTGCAAAAATTGACACCATAATATTCAACCTCTAAATCTCTAAACATTATCAAGTAATCCATAATAGTCAGACTCAGAGTCATTATAAGTAGCCCCCTTGAAAACCAAGTTAGAGAATAATCGACCCATTTTATGTAAAATCAATTAAGTAAGGTGTTCATATGGGAAAAACGAATATTTTTAGTGTTGGGGTTAAAATCTGTTTATGAAAAAGATAGGTAAAAATGTTGAATAGGACTGATGTGGGAATGATTGTTGTTAGCGTTCGGAAGGTCTAAGTAATACAAACTTAATAAGAAAGATATATCACGTAGAAAAGATTATAACAGAAATGAATTCACTGAATGCCTTAAAATACACATTTTGGTTGGTTCAAAGAAATACAAATGAGAAACATTGCTGCAAGACAAGTAACAAGTTATTCAAGATAAACAAAGATGAGCAACTTCAGATTACATTTGCTTTGTGCCAAAACTGCCAATGATCACAATTTATGGTACCAGTATACACCTTTGTGCTTGCTATCTTCGTCAGGCTCGATGTACATGCATTCCTTAGCCTCTCTCCACATTGCTTTAAAGATTGGTGTCCTATCGATGTTATAGTAATCACCCAAAACTGGTTTGATGGCATCCCTCGCTTCCTTTGCGTGATAATGTGGAATGTATGAGATCAAATGATGCAATACGTGAGTGTGTGTAACGTCATGGAATACCCGGTTTAGAAACCCAAAATCTCTGTCGACTGTTGATAACGCTCCTTTGATCCAGTTCCATTCGGTAGAATCGTAATGTGGCAATGAAAGATGGGTGTGGTGTAGATAAGTGATCAGAACGAAAAAAGCATGTACGCCTATCACCGGAATTAAATACATGCATGTTACCCAAGCGAATCCTTTCACCGCTACAAGATGCCAAAGCGCATACAAAACTGCAAGAATACCAAGATCGGATAATACAACCTGAATTCTCTCACGCTCGGTGAAAATGGGGCTCATTGGATCAAAGTGGTTGGCAAATCTTTTGTATTTCTTCCCGGAAACATTAGTTAAGAGATACAAAGGAAATCCTAGAGTCAACCTAAACACCAAAGTGAACACTCGACCGGGTGGGTTGTTAAGAACTTTCGAATAAATCATGATTTTCGACTTTCGTTTAGGGATGTAAACTTCATCGTTGTCAAGCGAATTTGTGTTGGCATGGTGACTACGATGGCTGTATTTCCAAGAGAAATAAGGAGTGAAGAGAGCAGAATGGAGGATGAATCCAACAATGTCGCCAACCCACTGGTGTTCACTAAATGCATGGTGACCGCATTCATGACCAATCACCCATAAGCCAGTGAGGATGCTAGCTTGACAAAACCAGTAAACCGGCCATGCAAGATAAGCTAGAGGAGTTGGGAGAAGGGGAATATACGTGTTTGCAAGGAAATAAAACACGTAGGTAACAATAAGATCGTGAACAACATAGTAAGACGAACGGATGAGAGACCGCTCGAAGCAATGAGCTGGGATTGCTTTCTTGAGATCACTCAACGTGAACGGAGGGTCAATTGGCGCACGTTTGATGATCATATCTTTTGGCTGATCAGATGATTCTGAAATCCTACCACCAGATCCCATTTTTTCTTGAATCTGATAGCCTTGGAATGTTGAGTAATAATACAAGAATGTATGCTTGTGCTCTGTTTGTGATAACACATGAGTGTTATTTATAGTGATATTAGTCAAAGTTGGTGGCGCAGTGTATAATTTTGCACTTAGAAAATTATACCACAGAATATAACTCAAATCTTTATTTTACTTCAACAAGTGTCATGATAATAATTAAATACTTCATCTGTGTTTCATCATTCTTAAATCTTTATCAAGTGAAACGTGACTTTTATATGCAACTACTTAGTTTCTGTCTTTATGTGTAAAGCGCTTGAAGACCGTAAGTATATGAGTCAAATTTGATAGGCTAAATGTTGGGTTGCGTCAATTATGTGTTAAAATATATATCTATATTTATTTGTAATGTACTTTATAATAACTAATTGTTTTTCATCTGCATTGTGACGGCGATATTTTTAGTAAACATCTTAAGTGTAAAGAAGTTAAATAAATCGATTACGACATATTTTAATTTGATCTATATTGCAACGTCTAAAGTCTAAGGCCTGATTAAAGTAGTCTAAACTTTAAACCTTTAACCCAAATATGTTTAACTCCTTAATTTACCATAAACCGTAAAGTGCAAAGCAGTAAAAACAATATTAATAAATACATAAAAAAAAAGATGTAAGAAAAGTAAAAAAAAATAAATTAAAAAATAAATACAAAGTTATCGTCGATGAAAAGTTGAAAACAATTTCTCGTGTTAGTTATGTTTCTAACTTAGACATAAACTTACTTAGTTTGGAACAATTGCTACACCAAGAAATTGAAGTCATTTATGAAGGTGAAAAATGTTACTTGAAAAAATGTTTGATAAGAAAATGAAAGATTGTGATGTTTTCAAGAATAAAAGTGAAAATGTCTTGGAAAGGGAATAGTTGGAAAAGTATTTTGAAAGACTTGATGAATCCACTTCTTAGCTTCTATCGATAAAGAGATAGGTTAATTAGAAGTCTAGTTACAAGGATACTTTGATCATCAAGAAGACGTCGAGGAAATGTTAGGACGTCAATGGATACATGCGTAATCTTTATGGATATGCCAAAAAAATCCATAACTTTCTTAATGAACATAAGAATTCCCTTAGAATTTGACTATACAAATCTAGTCAAATGGTTCTTTAATGGGTTCTTAAAGATGTCAATTGATAAAGAATTCCCACCCAATTTACCAAATGGTTTCCTAGTAGACTTGTTTGATTTCTACATGCTAGTTAAGGAAGAAGGAGGATAATGCCATCTAGATACGACAAGTGTGAATCAAAACGAAATTGGGACAGGGTGACGGCGGTGATGACACGCCGCCATCTCTAGGTTTGAACACAATAGAGACGACGGCTAGGGTTTTGATCGTTTTAAGCTGTGATACCATGTAAGATAATGGAATACTGAATTAAGTGAATTATTATTATTGGAGATAATGGATACAATACATAAAGAATAAATTCTAAACCCTAGATACATAGACTCTTGGACTCAGACTAATTAATTAACCCTAATCTAATAATAATAATCGAATGTCTAATAGCGTCTTGATAGCTTTTTTAATATATGGTTGGCCGATTAAAAAAATAGATCTAAGGAGAGGGGGTATGGTTGTAGAGTGGCTTGGTGAAGCCAGGCCCACCGACCAATTAGAAGATGCCAACTCAAAATTCAATTTTTGGAAGCCATTTGAAGCCACACCACAAGGTATGGCATGGTGTGGCTTCACCAAGCCATGTCCGATTTTTTTTATTTAAACCACTTTTAATAAACAATAATAAAGTAAACAATATTCATTAAAATAAAAATAAAATTACAACTTAAAAATAAAATTAAAAAAGTTACAACATTTATTAGAAAAAAAACTAAACGTTCTCCTCCTCTTCGGTTAAAAACACTTCCATTGTGTTTTCGATGTGCTCGGTGATGTCATATTTAAGTTTAAAATGAGTCTCACTATCTTGCAATTCGAAAATGACATTCGGGTCGAGAACCCGGTTAACTGGCGGATCTCGAATGTGGACCGGTGATATAGCAAGGCCATCGTCTTTGAGAGTCATGTTGCTTAGAATAATGACAACGCACATAATGTTCTCCATTAGCGGTTTTTTTATTGGACGACCCTTTCGATCAACTATTGCCCACCTTTCCTTTATCCGACCAAACGCTCTGTCGACGTCTTTTCTAGCCCCTTCTTGTATTTTCTTCATCTTCTTCTCTTTAATCTCAAAAGGATGTGGATATGCCTTCACAAAGACCGACCAAGGGGGATATATGTCATCTGCAAGGTAATATCCACGTTTGTATTTTCTACCGTTACAAACAAATGGCATTCTAGGTGCAACTCAATGCATCTCATTATTGAACAAAGGTGACTGATTAAGAACGTTGATGTCGTTGTTGGAACCTGCAACACCAAAGAACGCATGCCAAAACCACAAATCTTGGGACACAACTGCCTCGAGTGAAATTGTTGGTTTTTTATGATTGCCACGATGATATTGTGCCCTATACTTTCTAGGACATTTTCTCCACTCCCAATGAGTACAATCGATACTACCTATCATACCTGGTAAACCATATTTTTCTAAATGAGCATTATATAAAAGAGTGATATTGTGGCTAGTAGGTGAACGCAAAAAATCTCATCTTTATAAAACTTAATTACGGCATCACAAAAATAGTGTAGGCATTCACGTGCAGTTCTTTCAGAAAAATCTAAATATTCATCATATTCGTCGGGAACGTTACCGTATGCGAGTTGACGAATAGCCACCGTGCACTTTGTAAAGGTGTGAAACTTTCCCTCTTCGCCGCGTCCAAACGGGGTGTGAACCACAAAAAGTTGTTTGTGATGTCGTCAACAATCTTCAGAAACAACCGTTTATACATACGGAATCGGTCTTTAAAAATTCCCTCATGGTAATGGGGATTTTCGGCGAAATAAAGTTCCACCAATCGTTGGTGACCGTTTTCACGATCACGGCAAATACGTCTCCTCCGTTTAGGAGCGGAAACCTCTTCTTCTTCTTCTTGTTCGATGACGTTAAGACATAGGTTAAAGTACTGCATCGCGTCCTCGTACGAACCATCGGAGCTGCTTGACGACGAAGTGAGAATATAGGGTGGTGGAAGAATACCCTCATTGTAAAGACTCATTTTGATAGAGAAAATGAAGATGAAATGGGTGTATGATGTGTGGTTTATAAAAAATTTGAATGTGTATATATAATAAAATGTTAGAAAAAAAGAAGAGCCGTTGGTTGCAACGGTAAAAAAAACGGTACAATTTCGTCGGCTCTTCATGGTTTGGTGGAACCGTGTGGCGTGAAAAAATGGAGCCGTGGGGCTCAAACCGCGTCACGTGGTATGGTTGACGGGAGGAACCTGGCGGTTCCCTTAGAGCCGGGCAATGGAGCCGCCCCTCATACCGCCTCCCCTAAGAGATTGTTCCATCACATGTTGCGCATCGATGAATAAAGACGAGCAACTTAAGTATGTGTTAAGAACAAAAGTGTTGTTGGTTTTGTGTTTTATCTTGTATACAAAATCACAGTTTGCATATGTACTCGATTTCATTAAAACACATATCTTGTAAATGTTTCCCATGAATTATTATAAGAACAAAGATGAGCAACTTAAGAATACATTTGTTTTGTTTTGTGCCAATGATCACAATTTATGGTACCAGTATACACCTTTGTGCTTGCTATCTTCATCAGGCTCGATGTACATGCATTCCTTAGCCTCTCTCCACATTGCTTTAAAGATCGGAGTCCTATCAATGTTATAGTAATCACCCAAAACTGGTTTGATTGCGTCCCTCGCTTCCTTTGCATGATAATGTGGAATGTATGAGATCAAATGATGCAATACGTGAGTATGTGTAACATCATGGAATACCCTATTTAGAAACCCAAAATCTCTATCGACTGTTGATAACGCTCCTTTGATCCAGTTCCATTCGGTGGAATCGTAATGTGGCAATGAAAGATGGGTGTGGTGCAGATAAGTGATCAGAACGAAAAAAGCATGTACGCCTATCACCGGAATTAGATACATGCATGTTACCCAAGCGAATCCTTTCACCGCTACAAGATGCCAAAGCGCATACAAAACTGCAAGAATACCAAGATCTGATAACACAACCTGAATTCTCTCACGCTCGGTAAAAATGGGGCTCATTGGATCAAAGTGGTTGGCAAATCTTTTGTATTTCTTCCCGGAAACATTAGTTAAGAGATATAAAGGAAATCCTAGAGTCAACCTAAACACCAAAGTGAACACTCGACCGGGTGGGTTGTTGAGAACTTTTGAGTAAATCATGATTTTCGACTTTCGTTTAGGGATGTAAACTTCATCGTTATCAAGCGAATTTGTGTTGGCGTGATGACTACGATGGCTGTATTTCCAAGAGAAATAAGGGGTGAAGAGAGCAGAATGGAGGATGAATCCAACGATGTCGCCAACCCATTGCTGTTCACTAAATGCATGGTGACCGCATTCATGACCAATCACCCATAAGCCGGTGAGGATGCTAGCTTGGCAAAACCAGTAAACCGGCCATGCTAAGTAAGCTAGTGGAGTTGGGAGAAGGGGAATATACGTGTTTGCAAGGAAATAAAACACGTACGTAACAATAAGATCATGAACAACATAGTAAGATGAACGGATGAGAGACCGCTCGAAGCAATGAGCTGGGATTGCTTTCTTGAGATCACTCAACGAGAATGGAGGGTCGATCGGGGCACGTTTGGTGATCAGCTCTTTTGCCTGATCAGATGATTCTGCAATCCGGCCACCAGATCCCATGTTTTGTTGAATCTGATTGCCTTCAAATGTTGAGTGATTGATACAAGAATGTATGTTGGTGGTCTCTTTGTGATAACATATGAGTGTTATTTATAGTGATATTAGTCAAAGTTGGTGGCGCAGTGTGTAATTTTATTCCTGTGCACTTAGAAAATTATACCGCAGAATGTTACTCAAATCTTTATTTTACTTAAAACAAGTGTAATAATTTAAACACGTCATCTGTGTTTCAATCATTCTTAAATCTTTATTAAGTGAAACGTGACTTTTAATTTGAGTTTCCAATTACTATATGCAACTACTTAGTTTCTGTCTTTATGTGTAAAGTGATTGAAGACCTGTGTCGTTATGGGCATCCACAAGTATTTGAGTCAAATTTGATGGGCCACATGTTGGGATGCGTCAATTATGTGTTAAAATATCTATATCTATTAGCAATGTAGGTTTTAACTAATGGTTAATTGTTCCAACTATGTTTTTGCCTAAGTTAGGGACATAACTAACACAACACTAGAAATTGTTTTCATCTCTTCATACACGATAACTTCTGCTCCAATTTCGTAAATGAAAATGAACCCGCTCTCATCTTCACGAGTCTTGATTCGGAAACTTATTTTGACACATACATGCATTTATAGTTTAAGCGTTTTAGGTTCAAATTGTGTCCTTTGAATTTATTTTTACTTTATGTTTTTAGTCTTATTTATTTATTTTTTGTACTATTACAAATATATATTATTTTTACTGGTCTATGCTTTACGGTTTAGGGTTAGCCATGAGTTAAACATTAATTTAGGGTTGAAAGTTTAATTAAGGTTTAGACTTCAATTAGGCCTAAGACTTTAACTTTAGACGTTACAATATAGATTTTGTTGAAAAAGATGACATCTCATAATCATTTTTTTTTTGAACGAAAATTCATTAAAAATGCAACACCGCCTAGCAAGAAGCTAGCCGGGCCGGGCAAAAACATTACATAGCGAAAGAAATCCAGTCTTCCCAAGAGAAAGACCGGAGGTTACAACGATTCACATACCACATAAAACTTCAATATTTAATATCTAAAATCACCAGTAAATAGACGGTTCCCGATCATTGAAAATTGCCTTGTTCCTTTTCGACCAAAGACACCAACAACCCGTGAGAAAAATAGAGTTTAAAGCCTTCGATTTACACAGAGGAAGGGACTTCTCCTTGTGCAAGTTGATTAGATCCAAGACGGAAAAGGCAAAAACCGGAGGAATCTTACACTATTGCGTCACCACTTGCCAAACCGTATTTGAGAACTGGCAACTTGTGAAAATATGCTCCGTTGACACCGAGCCATAATCCATTTATTTTATTTTTTGTACTTACGATGTTGTCACCCCCACATATGAATGCTACACCAAGGAATTGAAGTCATTTATGAAGGTGAAAAATGTTACTTGAAAAACATGTTTGATAAGAGAAAGAAAGATTATGATGTTTTCAAGAATAAAAGTGAAAATGTCTACGAAAGGTAAAAGCTGGAAAAGTATTTTGAAAGACTTGATGAATCCACTTCCTAGCTACTATTAATAAAGAGATAGGTTAGAAGTCTAGTTACAAGGGTACTTTGATCATCAAAAAGATGTTGAGAAAATGTTAGGACGTCATGGATATATGTGTAACCTTTATTTATATGCCAAAAAAAAAATCCATAACTTTCTTAATGAACATAGGAATGCTTCTAGAAGTGACTATACAGATCTAGTCAAATGGTTCTTTAATGATTTCTTAGTTAAAGATGTCAATTGATAACGAATTCCCACCCAATTTACCAAATGATTTCATAGTACGTAGACTTTTTTGAGTTCTACATGCTAGTTAAGGAAGGAGGATAGGGCCATCAAGAAACAAGTGGTCTCCAATAGCACATAAGTTAGGATTATCATGGGAACTAGAATCAAATCTAATGCATGTCTAAATGAGTTATTTGGATTTGTTGGAATTCCATTACACTATCACAAAATAAAATGGAGAAGAAGCCAAGCAAAGTGAAGCACCTATAAGTGAACTACGTAAGTGGAGGAAATGAAGGCAGGTTAATTTTTCGCCAGGTTACGGTCCTATGTGCATGGAGGCAAGAGATAGTGAACAAGTTCAAGATATGCACAGTGATGACGACATATGCGAAGAAGACTTTGAAGAAGATGTGGAGGATAACTATGAAGATGAAAACTTCGTTCTCATTGAGAAAGAAGAATGAAAAAGTGATCGCAATTGAAGGTATGGTTTAATACTTTAATCGATGAGGGGGAGTGCTATAACTCTAATCGATACAAACCATGTGGGGTAGTGCAAATGTAAATTAACGGGTGTAGATTATGATTGTATTTAGTATTTTATGTATGGGTCCAAAAGCCATCAAACTTATTAGATCACTTTTATATGTCAAACACAATATCAAGAGTCCTAATATACCCAACAACTAGGACATATGGAATGGAAGAAGACACCATTATGCAGTTGTTGTTACTTGCTTCGATTAAGACTTTTTGTAACTTTAATTCTAGCGTCTTGCTAGCTTTTTTAATATATGGTTACATGGCCGTTAAGAAAGAATAACTAAGAGATTGTTCCATCAAAGGTTGCATCGATCAGTCTCTAAATAAACTCAAGTATCTATTAAGAACAAATAATGTCTTGTTGGTTTTGAGTTTTATCTTGGGTACAAAATCACAGTTTGCATATACTCGATTTCATTAAAACATATAAATATTTCCCATGAATTATTTAAGATGAACAAAGATGAGCAACTTAATTAAGAATACATTTGTTTTGTTTTGTGCCAATGATCACAATTTATGGTACCAGTATACACCTTTGTGCTTGCTATCTTCATCAGGCTCGATGTACATGCATTCCTTAGCCTCTCTCCACATTGCTTTAAAGATTGGAGTCCTATCGATGTTATAGTAATCACCCAAAACTGGTTTGATTGCGTCCCTCGCTTCCTTTGCGTGATAATGTGGAATGTATGAGATCAGATGATGCAATACATGAGTGTGTGTAACGTCATGGAATACCCTATTTAGAAACCCAAAATCTCTATCGACTGTCGATAATGCTCCTTTGATCCAGTTCCATTCGGTGGAATCGTAATGTGGTAAGGAGAGATGGGTGTGGTGCAGATAAGTGATCAGAACGAAAAAAGCATGTACGCCTATCACCGGAATTAGATACATGCATGTTACCCAAGCGAATCCTTTCACCGCTACAAGATGCCAAAGCGCATACAAAACTGCAAGAATACCAAGATCCGATAACACAACCTGAATTCTCTCACGCTCGGTGAAAATGGGGCTCATTGGATCAAAGTGGTTGGCAAATCTTTTGTATTTCTTCCCAGAAACATTAGTTAAGAGATATAAAGGAAATCCTAGGGTCAACCTAAACACCAAAGTGAACACCCGGCCAGGTGGGTTGTTAAGAACTTTTGAATAAATCATGATTTTCGACTTCCGTTTAGGGATGTAAACTTCATCGTTATCAAGCGAATTTGTGTTGGCGTGATGACTACGATGGCTGTATTTCCAAGAGAAATAAGGCGTAAAGAGAGCAGAATGGAGGATGAATCCAACAATGTCGCCAACCCACTGATGTTCACTAAATGCATGGTGACCGCATTCATGACCAATCACCCATAAGCCGGTGAGGATGCTAGCTTGGCAAAACCAGTAAACCGGCCATGCTAAGTAAGCTAGAGGAGTTGGGAGAAGGGGAATATACGTGTTTGCAAGGAAATAAAACACGTACGTAACAATAAGATCATGAACAACATAGTAAGACGAACGGATGACAGATCGCTCGAAGCAATGAGCTGGGATTGCTTTCTTGAGATCACTCAACGAGAATGGAGGGTCGATTGGGGCACGTTTGATGATCGGCTCTTTTGCCTGCTCAGATGATTCTGAAGTCCGACCATCAGATCCCATCTTTTGTTGAATCTGATTGCCTTGGAATGTTGAGTGATAATACAAGCTAGAATATATGTTTGTGCTCTCTTTGTAGTAACATATGAGTGTTATTTATAGTGATATTAGTCAAAGCTGGTGGCGCAGTGTGTAATTTTATTAGTGTGCACTTACAAAACTATACCACAGAATATTACTCAAATATTTATTTTACTTAAACAAGTGTAACGTAATATGATAATATTTAAACACGTCATCCATGTTTCATCATATTTAAATCTTTATCAAGTGAAACGTGACCTTTATATGCAACTACTTAGTTTTTGTCTTTATGTGTAAAGCGCTTGAAGACCGGCATTGTTCTGGGCGCTTATCAACAAGTATTTAAGTCAAATTTGATAGGCTAAATGTCAGGATGAGTCAATTATGTGTTAAAATATATATCTATATTTGCTTGTAAGGTAGTTTTTTTTTTCGTTGAATAAACGGAGATTGTTTAGATACTTTGTACGGGGTGTTCTAATAATGAAAGTCATCACCGGCTGGCCTAATTCGTGCGTTGTGAGACCAACATCTTAAGTACAAGAAAATTAAATAAAATTACGACATGTCGATCTGCTTACTCTTCAACTAAATGTATATCATATAGTTTAAAATCTAAGGCCTAATTAAAGTCTAAATCTTAAACATTCAACCCTAAATGTTTAACTCCTTAATTAACCCTAAACCGTAAAGTGTAAAGCATTAAAAATAATATTAGTATAAAAAAAGATGTAAGAAAATTATAAAATAAATTAAGAGGACATGATTTTAACTTAAATGCCTAAACTATATTTTTTGTCTGTTTCAAGATAAGTTTTGGAATCAAGACTCGTGAAGATGAGAACGCGTTCATTTTGATCCATTGAGTTAGAGAAATAAGCAAAAGTTATCGTCGATGAAAAGTTGAAAACTATTTCTCGAGTATTATGTTCCTAACTTAGACAAAAACTTAGTTTGGAACAATTGCTACACCAAGGAATTGATGAAGAATTGATGAAGTCATTTATGAAGGTGAAAAATGATACTTGAAAAACATGTTTGATAAGAAAAAGAAAGGTTGTGATGTTTTCAAGAATAAAAGAGAAAATGTCTTGGAAAGGGAATAGTTGGAAAAATATTTTGAAAGACTTGATGAATCCACTTCCTAGCTAGTAGCTACTGTCAATAAAGAGATAGGTTAGAAGTCTAGTAGTTACAAGGATATTTTGATCATCAAGAAGACATCGAGGAAATGTTAGGACGTCAATGTACATGTGTAACCTTAATGGATATATATGCCAAAAAAAACTATAACTTTCTTAATGAACATTATTACAAAACTAGTCAAATGGTTCTTTAATGATTTCTTAATTAAAAATATCAATTGATAACGAACTCCGATCCCACCCAATTTACCAAATGGTTTCATAGTAGACTTGTTTGATTTCTACATGCTAGTTAATGAAGAAGGAGGATATGGCCATCTAGGAACAAAAAGTGGTCTCCAGTAGCACAGCACATAAGTTAGGATTATCATGGGAACTAGATTCAAATCTAATGCATATCTATATGAGTTACAAGGGGCTAATTGGCACGTCCTTCTTGATAGCGTTTGCATGGAAGTGTTAATTTTGTGATGCATTGGTGAAATGACTACATTTTCTTTAAGCACTTTTTGATTTATACAAAAGTAATTGTTTAGCCTCAAGAAGTTAATTATCAAAGCTTGATAAATCAGATATGCATGTGTCAAAATAAACTTTATTCAAATGAAGTTATATATTAACGTAGGATATAAGAATAATATATGAAGATTTAAAACCAAGGGTTAACAACTCATTAAACACTTCAATAGAAACCTAATATGAATTGAAGTCAAATTCCATTGATCAAGTGGTATACTATAATTGAAGTTATTTTTATCATGCATTAAATTGGGAAAAAAACCACAAACCATACAAATCCATGTATGACAAAAAGAAAACAATACTAAAAAATGAAAATAGCCATACAAACTCATGATGAATCTTTAAACATTAACATATGGAACTAAAATTAATATATATTCATGACGAAAACAATAACAATACTAAAAAAAATGGAAACAGCACATGCATGAAAGATATTTTTTGTTACGTGGCTTAGATTAGAAATTACCACAGCCAATAAAACCATCAAAAAGATAAAACCATTAAAATTAAAGCCACATTTAAACCCATTCTAACCAAGATCAACCAACCACATAAATAAGAAATAACATCGACATCAAGCTCCCAAAAACCCTTTATCAGAATCAACCAAGGCTTAGATCGAAGTAAAAAGCGACCTGATCAACCGAACATATATGTCAGAAAAGAACATCCAGATGAGACACCCAATAACACTTCATAGAACCATGACAACTAAGCCAAAATTTGAACCAACAAAGCCATTAAATTAGTTCATAAAATTGTACCAAAAATTCAGCCAACATTGAATCAATTGCAAATTGAACTCAATACTTGTTGTAATGGTTAATGTAATAGGTCAACACTAGAATAATGAGCACTTAACATCCAATCTCAAAACACCTAAAGTCTCTGTAAGCATTAATTAGTAACCACATCAAAAAAGAATTATTAGGGTTTTTGTTTCTTTCTTGAAGTCTTTGAAGAAGCATGGTTTCGATGGCACCAGTTGGGTCGTCATCTTGAAAATCCAGTGCCCACAGCAACTTGGCGATTATCTCTCTGCCTATCGCTTTCCTCGTTTTTGTGAATTTAGCCACTGATGAAGATGAGAAGACTAAATTATCAAACATACAGGTACAATTACCCCTTCAATGAATAACATAATCAAACGATTTAGAGAAAATCCATAAGGAGAAACGATTTACAAAAACCATAAAAAAACGCCACATAATGCAAGACATTTGAACAAACACTTGGTGTGCACCAAGTGAGCCTAAACATAAAATTAATATGTCTTCCAAATCACAAACCGAAGGCAATCACAATCACAAAGAAAATCCAGATTTGTAACAATTTTGTGCTCTTAAACTCATCACCCAAATGCACATGAAGAAGTCATGTAAACCATTATGGAATTGATGTCAGAGGTCTCAAAGTTAACATCAATTCATGTATGCAATTCAAAGCCAAGAAACATCAGAAGCGAACAAACAAAGACAGAAGAAGCAATAGGCAGACGATCAAGGAAGATTAAATTGAAAAAAATTGAAGAGGCAGAGCTTACAAGATGGGTGAAACAACGATTGGCAGAAAAGTTGGAGCCTCCTTGCTCTTATCTTAACCCCGATCGTACACCTCCACAGTTGAAAGAGGACGTTCTAGGCATGCCCTCGCATTTAATGCCAGGTATGGATGTGGAGGTAGTTGGTCGAAGATGATGATGGTCGTTGTCTTGAAAGATGGCGTTCAGGCATACCGCCGCATTTATTGCCAGGCATGGATGTGGAGGTAGTTGGTGGAAGCAGATGGTGTACGATGATGAGGGTCATCGCCTAACCCATGCCTCCATTCTCTGCTCACGTGTAAAAAGCAAGAGGAAAAGGGGAAAGGCTGGGAAGTTGTACAAACTTGCATAAGCAGTGGTGGATCTTGAAAATTTTTTCGTGGGTGACCGAAAATTAGTGGTGACCATTATTAGTATATAAAAAAAAAATTAGTGGTGATCGACAGGATATATATAAAAATTTTCTTCGTAAAACACGTATATATAAAAAATTTCTTCGTAAAACATGTATACTTGATACCTCTGTACAAAAAATTAGCAGTGACCGAGGTCACTGCTGGCACACTATAAGAATCGCCCCTGTGCATAAGATGTGTACCCCAACTAAAACATATGCTTCAAGAGCTTGTACCAAAAGCTTTAAATGTTGCAAACTTAACATGTTTTTGTTTATATATAGAATTTGAAGTTGTTGGAATTCCACTACACTATCAAAAATAAAATGGAGAAGAGGCCAAGCAAAATGAAACATCTATAAGTGAACTATCTAAGTGGAAGAAACAAAAGAAGGTTAGTGCAACACGAATTTTCCGTCAGGTAAGGGTCCTATGGGCATGGAACAAGAGATGGTGAACAAATTCAAGACATGCACAATGATGACGGCTTAGGCGAAGACTTTGAAAAAGATGCGGAGGATAACTATGAAGATGAAGATCGACTTCGTTCTCCTTGAGAAAGAATAATGGAAAATTGATAGTGATTGAATGTATGGTTTTATCGATAAGGGGAGTGTTGTAACTCAATAGATTCAAACCATATGGGCCAGTTCAAATGTTAATTAATGGGTGAAGATTATATTTGTATTTAGTATTTTAAATACGGGTCCGTAATGTCACAGAATAATTATTTAACTCTTGTGTGCCTCTTAAGCATCGTACTAAGATAAGTTTTTTTCTCAAATTGAACAGTGATTCAAACGACTAAAATAAGGATCGAACGATTATGTACACAAAGAACACTTTGTGTTCTGTGATAATGTTTTTACAAGAATGCTTTGATTACAAGTTTGTGAGGGGGTTTGCAAATGACCACCTTCCACCTATTTATACTAGTTCACACATTAATCATGGTTATTCTAGATCATTCTCTAATCTAGAATTTTCCATCTAAATATCTAGATATTTATACAAGTATATTCTAGATATCTCCATGATTAATATCCATGATATTTTCATGGACCTTTCTAGATTCTATCAAGGATGAAGATTGTAGAGATATCCGAAAATTTTTAGAACCTTTGTACTTATAACTTGAATTTAAGCGGGCAGTGACAGTAAGTCATCAAACTTATTAGGTCAGTTTGTTATTAATATATGGTTGGCCGTTCAAACAAAAAAAAAATTAAAATTAAGAGATTGTTCCATCAAAGATTCTCGATCATTATATTAAGAACATATAATTAAAGGATTTTGGAATTCAATTCCTTGATTTGATAAAATACAAACCGAGGATATATAGTCTAAATACAATCACGAAAAAAAGGGATAAGATACAAAATTAAATTAATTCAAATCATTGCCAAAGGTGATGAGATCTTATCCACTAATATTCCCCCGCAGTGAGAACGTGGAGAAACGAACACGTTCAAGCTGGATCGAAATGAGTCAAACAGATATCTGGGCAGCCCTTTAGTGAAGATGTCAGCATACTGATGAGGAGACGGGACATGAAGGACCCGAATATGACCAAGTTGCACCTTTTCTCTGACAAAGTGAATGTCCATTTCCACGTGCTTTGTGCGCTGATGTTGCACAGGATTCCCAGAAAGATAAACCGCAGATACGTTGTCACAATAAACAATAGTAGCTTTAGGAACAAATACATGTAACTCAAACAATAGATTTCGAACCCATGTAGCTTCGGCGACAGCATTAGCCACCCCCCTATATTCCGCTTCAGCACTGGAGCGGGAGACAGTCGGTTGCCGTTTCGAAGACCACGATATAAGATTGTTTCCCATGAACAGGCAGTAACCTGAGGTGGAGCGTCTGGTATCCGGGCAACCACCCCAATCGGCGTCCGAATAGGCAACCAGAGACATAGATGAGGAAGCTGTAAGGTGAAGCCCATAATCAAGGGTGCCATGCAAGTAGCGAAGTACCCGTTTGAGAAACATCATGTGAGACTCCCGAGGGGCATGCATGAACAGACAAATTTGCTGAACAGCGTAGGAGAGATCCGGTCTAGTAATAGTCAAATACTGTAACGCCCCAGCAAGACTCCTATAAAGCGACCCGTCTGGAAGAAGTGCCCCGTCCGTGGCACTGAGTTTGGGATTGGTGTCGACCGGTGTGTGACAAGGTTTACAATTCGTCATATTTGCCCGATGAAGAATATCCCGAGCATACTGAGCCTGACCAAGGAACAACGAGCGAGTGTCCCGAGAGACCGTGATGCCGAGGAAATGATGAAGAGGCCCCATGTCAGTCATAGCAAATTCAGCCGAGAGACGAGTGATAACCCGCTGGAGTAGCTGAGGGTGGCTGGCCGTAAGTACAATGTCATCCACATACAGGAGTAAGTAAGCAAGCTGATCACCCTGTTTAAAAATAAATAAAGACGTATCACATATGCTGTTTCGAAACCCAAGTGAGGTGATGAAGCCGGAGAACCTGGAATACCACGCCCGAGGGGCCTGTTTGAGCCCGTATAAAGATTTCCTGAGACGGCAAACATGATTAGGATAGCTCGGGTGAACAAACCCAGGAGGTTGTTGCATGTAGACGGTTTCTTCAAGGTGACCGTGAAGAAACGCGTTTTTGACATCCAACTGATGAATGGGCCAGTCTCTGGACACTGCAAGTGATAACACAGTACGAATAGTAGCCGGTTTGACCACCGGGCTAAAGGTCTCCAAACAATCGATCCCAACGGTTTGTGACTTACCGTTGCAGACTAAGCGGGCTTTATACCTATCAAATGAACCATCTGCTTTAAACTTGTGTCGAAACAGCCAAAGTGATCTAATAACCGGATGCTCATGCGGACGGGGAACAAGATCCCAAGTTTTATTAGTCTGTAACGCGCTAAACTCATCATTCATGGCATGCAACCAGTGAGGATCTTGCAATGCTTTTATATGGGAGGTGGGGACGGGAGAGATGTGGGTGGCAGTCGCAAAAAGGTATTTCGGATTTGGTTTAACGATGCCATGTTGGGACCGGGTTTGCATGGCATGAGAGTTGGCCGGTGGGGGGTGGGGGTAGATGGTTCAGGTGAAGCTGAGGTATGTGGCGGGCTGTTTGGGTTGTCGGGCTGGGAAGGGGCGGGTGTAGGTGAAGTGGGAGGAGGATGGGGGCTGTTGGGCTGCGTTGGTGGGCTAGAGGGTGGGCCTGCGGTAGATGGGGCAGGTGTGGGAGTTGGGTTTACGATGGGAGGGGTTGGGCCCGTGTGGGAAGATTGGGTTAAAGGAATGGTGGGGAAGGATACGTGATCCAGATGAAGGGGGTCATCATCCAGAAACGCATATGTGGAATGATCCCGAGGTGTGTTAAACGGGAAGGTGGTCTCGTCGAATATGACGTGGCGAGAGATATGGACGCGACCGGTTTGGGGGTCCAAACACCGATAGCCACGGAAGTCCGGTGGATATCCGAGAAACACACAGCGGGTCGATCGTGGTTCAAGTTTGTTTGTTTGGGTGGCAGACATGTTTGGGTAACAGGCGCACCCGAATACACGAAGGTGATCGTATGTCGGGTGCCTGCGGTAGAGGGCATAAGCGGGTGTAAGAAAGTCGAGTTTCTTTGAGGGCAAGATGTTGTGAAGGTAGGTGGCTGCGTGGAGAGCTTCTACCCAAAATGTGGATGGAAGGCGGGCATGAAAAAGAAGGGCACGGATGATGTCGTTTAAACGCCGAATCATCCGTTCAGATTTCCCGTTTTGTTGGGAGGTCTGAGGACAGGAGAATCTGAACACAAGCCCGTGTTGGTGCGTAAAATTTTTGAAGTTGTGGTTGTCAAATTCCCCCCCAAGGTCGCACTGAAATGTTTTTATATTCGTATTAAACTGGGTTTGTATTAGTTTGTGGAATTTGACAAAGTGAGTAAATGTTTCAGATTTATATTTAAGCGCATGCACCCAAACAAAATTAGTAAAATTGTCAATGAGCACCATGTAGTACTTATAACCAGAATTACTATGGACCGGAGAGGTCCATAAATCACAATGTATTAAATCAAAAGGTTTAAAAGTACTAGACACCGAATCAATAAAAGGTAAACGTTTGCTGTTTGAAACTTGACATGAATTACACATGGAAGAATCAACATTTTTATTAAACTTAAAGGAAGCAAAACGACTGATATGGTGTAACACGGTCGCGCCGGGATGCCCGAGACGATCATGCCATGGTGCAGATGACGATGTGGAAAGTAAAGCAGCGGTCGGAGGTGTGAAAGGGTAGAGTTCGCCGGAGCTATTGTGACGGGAAAGTAGGCGTCCATCCTTGAGGTCCTTCAAAGAAAAACCGAAAGGGTCAAATTCAACAGAAACTTGATTATCGATGGTGAATTTGCGGACGGAAATTAAATCCTTGATAACCTTAGGTGAATGTAAAATGTGGTTTAGGTGGTAGGTTTTATTATTGGTGTTATAAAAGCCATTGCCAGATCCATTAACGGGTAGTAGTTGACCATTACCGACAAAAATAGGTGTAACAGGTAATAAACTAGGGACTTGTATGTTACCTGGGTCGGAGGTAATGTGAGTGGAGGCACCTGTGTCCATTATCCATTGCGATTGGCCATTGTAGTCCCGGTGCACAGCAGTCATCGCAACTCCAATATCCGATGGGTTGAGGGGATTTAAGGTGGGCTGAGCAGGCGCCAACCCGTAGGCAGATGGGTCGCCGAGAGCTGCTGGGCCAGGATAGGGCTGCTGCTGTGGTCCAAGGAGATGCACCTGGGCCGGGTACTGTTGATAGGCCTGGGAAGGGTATGGGCTAGGGGGCGGAGTCCATGAGGGCTGCTGTTGGGCCATGACTTGCGGAAATTGGGCCCCCCTATTTCCCCCAATCGCAAAAGAGGGCTGGTTCCAAGGGCCGATGTTGCTGCTGTTGGTGCGCCCCCCACCACGACCAAAGTTCTGACCGGTTCGATTACGTCCGCGGGCAGCCTTAACCAGGTCATAGTTGCGACCACGGTACCCATTCGGGTAAGGAGAAGGGGCTGCGGTGGCTTGAGTGGGGGTGTTGAGACGACTTTGACCGATGGCGGATTGAGTAGACGAGTGAACCAGGGCCGCATCCCTGCTGCTGGAAGATCGAGCGGCTTGTCGTTGCTGTTCGGCTTCGACCATACCCCGAGCCTCATCCCACGGTGGACACCGATGATTGATGATGGCGCCAATGGTGTCATATTCAACCGGCAATCCGCGAACCATCTGGATGACAAGACGGCTTTCGGATACCGGTTGACCCACGTCACCGAGTTGGTTGGCGAGGTCCTTCAAAGTCTGGCAGTAATCATCGAAGGACGAAGATGCGGTGAGCGTGGCGTTGGTGAACTGCTGTTCCAAAGTTGCAGCCCTTGCATTCTTGTTGTTGAGAAAAACTTCGGCGATTTGGAGCCATGCTTTCCGAGCCGTTGTGTCGTCATCGAGAATACGGCGCAGAATATCATCCGACACCGTACTGTATATCCATTGGAGCACCAATGAGTCAAGCTCGACCCATGTCTTGTACGTGGCGTCGTCTTCTTTGGGTGGGGCAGTCCCATCGATGTGCTGAGTCACGTGGTAGATCTTTAGGTGATTTTTAAAGAGCTTCACCCATGTGGAATAGGGTGTCTTTTTTCCGTCTAGCGTTCGAATCTTGAGGTTGACATTGGAAACCGTGAAGGCTGGGTGTAGGTTCGATTTTTCGGAAGTGGAGGAGGAGCCCGAAGGCTTGCCGGTGTCGGGTTCCACCATGGATGGTGGTGGCGGCGATGGAAAAAAAATGGGGAGAGGTAACCCTAAGCTCTGATTACCATAAAGGATTTTGGAATTCAATTCCTTGATTTGATAAAATACAAACCGAGGATATATAGTCTAAATACAATCACGAAAAAAAGGGATAAGATACAAAATTAAATTAATTCAAATCATTGCCAAAGGTGATGAGATCTTATCCACTAATAATAATGTCTTGTTGGTTTTGGGTTTTATCTTGGGTGCAAAATCACAGTTTGCATATACTCGATTTCATTAAAACACATATCATATAAATATTTCCCATGAATTATTTCAGATGAACAAAGATGAGCAACTTAATTAAGAAAACATTTGTTTTGTTTTGTGCCAATGATCACAATTTATGGTACCAGTATACACCTTTGTGCTTGCTATCTTCGTCAGGCTCGATGTACATGCATTCCTTAGCCTCTCTCCACATTGCTTTAAAGATTGGTGTCCTATCGATGTTATAGTAATCACCCAAAACTGGTTTGATGGCATCCCTCGCTTCCTTTGCGTGATAATGTGGAATGTATGAGATCAAATGATGCAACACGTGAGTGTGGGTAACGTCATGGAATACCCTATTTAGAAACCCAAAATCCCTGTCGACTGTTGATAACGCTCCTTTGATCCAGTTCCATTCGGTGGAATCATAATGTGGCAATGAAAGATGGGTATGGTGCAGATAAGTGATCAGAACGAAGAAAGCGTGTACACCTATCACGGGAATTAGATACATGCAAGTAACCCAAGCGAAACCTTTCACCGCTACAAGATGTCGAAGCGCATACAAAACTGCAAGAATACCAAGATCCGATAACACAACCTGAATTCTCTCACGCTCGGTGAAAATGGGGCTCATTGGATCAAAGTGGTTGGCAAATCTTTTGTATTTCTTTCCGGAAACATTAGTCAAGAGATATAAAGGAAATCCTAGGGTCAACCTAAAAACCAAAGTGAACACTCGGCCGGGTGGGTTGTTAAGAACTTTCGAATAAATCATGATTTTTGACTTCCGTTTTGGGATGTAAACTTCATCGTTATCAAGTGAATTTGTGTTGGCATGGTGACTACGATGGCTATATTTCCAAGAGAAATAAGGGGTGAAGAGTGCAGAATGGAGGATGAATCCAACAATGTCGCCAACCCACTGGTGTTCACTAAATGCATGGTGACCGCATTCATGACCAATCACCCATAAGCCGGTGAGGATGCTAGCTTGACAAAACCAGTAAATTGGCCATGCTAAGTAAGCTAGAGGAGTTGGGAGAAGGGGAATATACGTGTTTGCAAGGAAATAAAACACGTACGTAACAATAAGATCATGAACAACATAGTAAGATGAACGGATGAGAGACCGCTCGAAACAATGAGCTGGGATAGCTTTCTTGAGATCACTCAACGAGAATGGAGGGTCGATCGGGGCACGTTTGATGATCAACTCTTTTGCCTGATCAGATGATTCTGCAATCCGGCCACCAGATCCCATGTTTTGTTGAATCTGATTGCCTTCAAATGTTAAGAGTGATACAAGAATGTATGTTGGTGATCTCTTTGTGATAACATATGCTTGTTATTTATAGTGAGAGTAGTCAAAGCTGGTGGCTCAGTTAGTAGTTATGTACACTTAGAAATTACACCACGTTTGAGGGTAGTTGTGTACTTGACCCGGTAACCTTTATTTGTTTTTTTTTATGTCATTTTTTATAATTTTTTAAATTCTTTTTTATATAGTTTTTTAAAGAGCTTTATTGGTTTTAATTTTAATTTCAAATTGTTATCTTTACGTATAACTTTTTGTAATGTTATGTTTAACAAGCCTTCTAATTTCAATGTCGATCCCATAGTCCTTTTATATTTCCGTTTTATTTACGTTGTACTTTAGCGATGTAACTTTTTGTATATGCGTTATTCCATGACAACATGCGGATAGTAAAATTTAGTTAACTGGGACAAATGGTTACTAATTAGTGTACTCCCATCAAGTAGTAATTGTTCGAGTCCTTTAATATGCATATTTGGTCGATTTAGGCAAGAGTGGATTAGATTGCCGATTTAAAAAACTAGAGGCGGAACTCTAGGCAACAATAGGTTACATAAATATACGGTAAAAATGCCAGCGCATTTGAGAGTTTTGTGCATCTTCTTATTTTAATTATCTCTCTTTCATTACTCTCAAGACATTTGAAACGTGACCTTTTTCAACAATATTATATGACTGGGAAGCAAAATAGTGTGGGACTGTATTTATCTTCTTATGCATATTTTTATTTTTTATTCCATACAACTACTTAGTTTCTGTCTTTTATCTGTAAATTGTTGGGGGGACCGGCTTCGTGGCATCCACGAGCATTGGGGTCAAATTTGATAGGCCAGATGTGTCGATTTATGTATATTAAAGTTTTTATATTTTATTCAAAACAACTTAAACGTTACTATATTTCTCTACTTAAACTATTTTTAAATCTATAAAATTGAGATTAATGTGGCTTAGTTACGAATTGTCACACGAGTTGTGTTAAATAAAATCAATCGATATTTGTTAATAATGTATTAACCGAAATGTAAGTTCGGTATGTGTATGACAAAACAAGAGCTAGAACTTTATAAGTTTCTAGTTAACTTAAATCTTTTGATTAGAAATAAACATCTTACATCAGTGCGATAATGAACAAGAGTGTCATCCGCATAGATTTACATTTATGATGTATCATTTGTTGTTTTAATAATGTAATTTTAGTACGTAATTTCTACACAATGATAAATACATATTACAGATCTGAACGTAGGACACATTTATCTGAACATAAGACACAATGACTAAAACACCCCTTCTTAAACTTCTTAGATTTAAAAGACTTCTTATTTGTGTAATACGCAAGCTAGTATAACTAGGTATGTGTATATTTTTCGTATATCATTTGTTGTTCTAAGAGCATTCAGAATGGCTTATCCATCTTTAACTCAATCTCTAAGGCTATGTGTAGTGGGAATTTTGAAGGAGGTGGGGTTATGTGACATGTGGCATATGGGGGGGGGGGGGGGGGGTTATAAGGTAAGAGGTGTAGTGGAGGGTTATGAGGATGGGGGGTTATGTGAAGTTGAGAACTAATAGGAAAAAAGCAAAAAAAAAAAAAAAAAAACATCAAAGGGGAGGCGTTATGTAGGTAACGCCCGGGACGAATTTGGCTAACATGGCGCCCCGGGGGTGGTTGCGGGGCGTTTTAGGGGCGCCATCTTGCCAAAAAGTGCAAGATAACGCCCCACTACGAATAGCCTAAAATATAAGGTTTTGTACTTATTTTCATCTTTATTGGGATCTCCATAAGTCCATATCTATCTCCATCTCCAAAATATATAATTTGATAAATGTAGATTCCTTAGGATGGGGGGTATGTCTCGGCATACCCCCTCGGCAAATCTCGGCGACCTTCGGCAAACCCTCGGCGACCATACCTCCCCATGCGGCGTCCTTGTTTTCGGCAACCCCCTCTCCCATTTTCGGCGAATGTTTGCCGAAGAAACAACCAAAAAATTAGCCGTTTTTTTTAACAGTTGCCCTCCTCAACGGCTAGTTTTTCAAAAAAAAAATTTAATTCACCCACAACCCTATAAAAGTTTGCCTAAACATTTAGGCAACCATACCCACCTCCAAAACATCATTTAGGCATATTTTTTCTCTCTCATGTTGGCACAACATGATTGGTTGGTTTTATGATTCAAATGGTTGCCTTAGGCAACCATACCCCCCATCCTTAAATATGGAGAAACATGTGTAGACTCCATAAGAATATTTATAAGTATTTAAGAAAGAGATAATATAATAATATAATTGTTTGTGAGTAAGACAGAGATAGAGATGGAGATGGAGGATGAAATGTGATAGGTTAAACCAAATTTAACAAAAGCTTTTAAAACCATGATATTTAGTTAAATAATAAAGACGAAGGTTGATTACAAATGCACTAATATTAGGCAACTTCTAGCTAGTTACTTTCATCTAATATTGAGGGTTCCAAAAGGAAAAGAAGATTAGTTGTCTTCCGTTACTTTATTTTCATCCCATTTAGGTTAATTTTTCACAATATAAACACAATTTTGTGTATATTATTAATTTTTATGGTATTTCCTTAGGGTTAGGATGGGTGAATATTAACACACGATTACTTAATAATTAATTGTTTTTACAGAGGTGAAACCAGACAGATAGAGATGAAAGCCCACAATCACATCCATCTCAAACTGTACTCTCAGTATTAACGATCGAGCTAAACCAGATTCGAACAAGCCTTCGTTTGGTTCACTTTGGACTAAGGTTTGCTCAAGCTCGGTACATTTATAAACCATATTGATTCCAACACCAACAAAGGTTCGTTCAATCTCAATTCGTTTGAAAACTTTAAAGAAAATTACTAAAATATTTTGTTTAATAAAATAAGAATTTAAATAGAGTTATAAGATTAGTTTCACCTCTTTCATAAGATTGAATGAGTTATATGAAAGATGTTTCATCTCATTATGAATGTTGAATGTGTGTTTCAAAGTGTAATACTCGAGTGGTTTTAGGCAATTTCAATTTCTTTTCGGGTACTTTCATGTAATTTTGAGGGATGAAGGGATCCAAAGGAGAAAGGAGATTAGGTGTCCTACATTACATTTATTTTCATCCCATTTATGATTATTTTTCACAACTTAAACACAATCTAGTGCTTATAATTTTATTTTATGGAATGTTCTTAGGACATGTGAGTAATAACATATGATTACTCTATAATTATTTATGTTTACATAGATGAAACCAGATGAATAAAGATGAAAATCCACAATCACATCAACTTCAAACTTGTTAAAAAAACGTGGAGCAATACACCTACTTCCCTCAATGATGACCAAGAGAGAAATGAGCTTTGCCAAAAAGAAATTATGATTATTACACAATTTGTGCATCTCACCCTATAATTTCATTATATTCATGATGACATTTTTATAGTTTTCTAATCTTTCAAAGAATTCAAGGATAAAAACACACACTCATCAATGAAATCAAGACTACTAGCTTCATTTGGATCAAACATCAAGCCAAGACATGTTTAGATTGGTCTAAGTAATGTCATAATACTTTGTATTTCCCTTAAACTTATATATCGTTCTCTTCTTTAGCTTCTTGCTATTGGAACTACTGATATTAAAAGAAAATTGCGTGATATATTATACGGACATTAGAGAGAAAGATGGAAATTTAAGTAACCTAGGTTCAAAGTGTTGTGCCACCAAACATAGCCGCAAATGGCGGTTACTATGGTTGTTTATGCTTGGGCCTACCTTATTTTCTGGAGTTATTATTGGACTTCTAATGGTAAAGCTGGAATTTCATGGACCTATTGGATCGGATGGGCTTATGGATGGCAACTTGGGATTGGGCAGATTGGGCTCATATGGATAAAAGATTCAGGAATTGGGCTTATTGGCATTGGATCTGGGCTATTCAAGGTATGTTTTATTTTTATTGCGTCTGGTGTGCTTTTTGATTGCGTGTCAAGTTTTTTTTTTTTAACGGCGAGATTGCGTGTCAAGTAAGGTAGGTAGAAAAGCTTTGGATGGGAGCTAGAGATTTTTAAGTGCAGTTTTAAGTTGGATAGGTTAATGTTGGTTGAATTTTCTTGTTTAGATAGTGTTTGGTTTTTGGTAGTTTTGGTCTACTAGTGTTGGGTTCTATTGTATTTCCTTTTCATCTTGAGATCTTGAGGGGACCGAGTAATTCACTTGATTGCTTTTGAGATCGTATTGTAATTTTTATTTGTTATTAATAAACTTTACCGGGGTACCATCCCCTTTAAAAAAAGAGCGTGTAAATTTTTCTACGTTAATAATAAACTTTACCGGGGTACCTCCCCTTTTATAACATGAAATGAAACACCATCCCATATGGCGTGATGGTTTGCATGATGGGCTAAAGGTGTGATTCTTGACCTAATTAAAAATAATAGTAAGTTTTTTCCTTTAAGCAGTTTCCTCACTCATAGTTAGACCATTCATAGCGGCCCATATTATCCCCAACACCACACCCGGAACGCTATGGGTGAAAATCATTACATTTTGTTGAATTTTTCCTTTTCTTTGAATGAGTAGAAACCACTTTTAGTCATCTGACCAAATCTAACACCTGATGCATCAAAAATCTCAGATTTACAAATCTCTCATCACAAAATCAAATATACTCTATGCCAGATTTTAATAGAAGAATTTCAAGTTTTGATCCAGAGTATTTCCGGTACAAACACCAATTTGTTAAATAAATCAAAATCAAATCAAAACCATAAACAAACAAAGAGGAATTTAAATTAAATCAATGAATAATCGATAAAAGGATAATTAGGGCTCAGATCTGTAAAATCAATCGGCGCAAGGATCATACCTCCATGGCTGCAATATTCTCGGCGGAGACGATTGCATCTACCGCCGGAAAGTTGCCCCGCCAAGATTCGGTAGATCTCAAGCACCGATTCACTCAGACAAATAGAAAATCATCATCACCGCCCTATTAAAAAAGAGTACACTTATGTGTGTATATATATATATATATATATATATATATATATATATTTAAGTGTGGGTGTGTGTGGAAGGGGATGTAGGTCTGAATCGAAAGGGCGGTTGGGAAGTGGGGCAAAATCGAAAATCATAAGCGACGGAGGGGGTCAACCACCCTTGAGAAACATCCTTCACCTCCGATGCTTCATTTCTTCATTGTCTGAGATTTTTCTGTTTGCCCCAAACCCTAGATCTGGGAAGATGATCGATTTTTATACACGGATATTGTTTGTTTCCGATCCCCGGTCCTTTGGGTCTTGGGGAGTTTCACGGGCCCATATGCGAAATCGGATGAACAAACTCAAACCGGCCCAAGAGGCCCAGATACAAAAAACTGATCAAGTCATCGGTGCGTAATTTATGTTTATTGGATTTTATTAATCCAAGTTATTATCAATTAGTCAGTATTAATCCCAATTTAAAAAATGGCCTCTATTAATCTCAATTATTAACGTGTTGGATTTAATTGGACCCTCTTTACATTTTTCTTAACTCCGTTTGGGATTTTACTCAAAAAATTCTAAAGGGGTCATTTTTTAAATTGGGATTAATACTGACTAATTGATAATAACTTGGATTAATAAAATCCAATGAAATCCAACACCTTAATAATTAGGATTAATGTGGGTCATTTTTGAAATTAGGATTAATATTGATCAATTAATAATAACTTGGATTAATATAATCCAATAACCCAAACCTTGTTTTTACCATAAAACGGATATAAAATAGAAACAAAACCTTTGTCAGTCATCTGTAAAGAAAAGTTCAGGTCCATCACAGAAAACCAGTAATTTTTTCATTGTATCTATCATATATCATGCTTGTGTTCCATTGTCCAGAAGGGTGATATGGACCAGGCCACATCGGGTCAGACTACCCCATGAGCAGGAATATCCGGGCCCAAAAGGCAGGTTCACAAGCCCAAACGACTAGAAGAAGATTAGTTAAACCCCATGATCTCAATTCTCAACAAGTCCACTTTCCTAGTTTGCAGCTGAAGATTTTTCCTCATTTCTTGTTTACATGAATTGCATGACAATAGTTGGTAGCCTGGTAGTTTCTAATTGTTTGTTCTATTTAAGTGTTGCTTTTGAAAATAAAAATGATCAGAAAAGTTAATCGAAAGGGCCGGTCCTGAATGGATCAACTACAGTGATTCGGATACACAAACAATCAATCTAGGTGCTAAATCCCTAGATCGACTGGCTGGAGACGATGGAGAAATCGTGTAGATGGATGTAGGATCGAGAGAGAGAGAGTGGACAGATAGAGAGAAAACGTGAATTGCCTTGAGAGAGAGGTCCAAAAATTCCAATCAAATCGTCAACCTCAAATGTGAGGTTATGTATTCTATTTATAACCAACTAATTAGGTTTGCGACATCTTGGGCTCCTCCACATATGGGTTTACGGCCCAGGAGGCTTCCCAAGGACCAAACATATAACTTGACTAAACCAAAGCTAATTACAATTAACTGAAAACTACAAATGTTCTAGTTCTTTATTCCGACGAAATTATTTAAGTCAAATAGTTCACGAACTTCTTAAACGTTTGATTCGTTTACACTTTATAGCTTCAACTAATATACACAAAGTTAACCTAAAATTGATCTAAAGTGGACTCAACTCAACTCAAACTCATAGTATCACATGTCATGCCCTCACCGGCTAAACGTCCAAATCCATGACATCCTCATATACTAACTTTCCAAACAAAGAAAGCAACACCCAAATCGCCACGTGTCTTTCTCCTTTAAACCATATCCGTTTTTAATTGACTGCTTTAAATTCTAATGACTCTCGTTCCCCAAAAACACACGTCCAATGACCACATCAACACCTTCATCATTACGCTGCCACGTGTCCCCACTCTTTGGTCTCCCTCTTTACCCTTTCTTCCCAACCAAACCTGCTCTTCTTCACTTTTGTCAGATTTTAAATATCAAACATGAATTCACTTACAAGCAATCTTTGTTCTTTTTTAATGGAGGGTAATTCGAAAAAAATCAACTTTTGAAAAAATTCAAAAATAAAAAAATTAAAAACCAAATCTTGACCCTTCATTTTTTGGTGTTTCTAACTCAAAATTCTACCGATTTCATCTTCTTTCTATGAAATTCAGCCTCATAAGTTCCAAAATTTCAGAAATTTTTTAAACCCCACACGTTTTCTTCCATTTGATTTGCCAATTTGGGGCTTACGGTGGGCCAATGTAACTGGCATTGGATAAGATCTGCTTTTTGGACCGGTTTATATTCGCACTCTGCTCCAGATTGATGCTCGTTTCTTCCATTTGGTTCGCATCAAATCACCTGTCTAATATTATAACGACCCTTTATTTAATGTATACCGGATTTCTTTAATGATTTAATCAATCTGGGAAAGTTCATGCGCATGATGCGGTTGCATTTAATTTGCTCATATGTTTATCTATAAATATTGGGTTCTGAAGGTGAATCTTTGTAGGCCTTTGCAGATCAAGTCTCCCTTCATTTGAATTAGAATACATTGCTACAGATTACAGAATCTTGTAAGTTCTTTTCTTCAGTTGTAGGGTTTGATTAATTGATTTCTTGTTGAATCTTGGTTAAGAAAAGCTTGTTATTGTTATTTCATTAATGGGTTCATGTAGAAATATTTTTGGCTTAATTGTTGATTATGGTTTTAATTAGATCAAGAGTCAAGATGATAGTTGTATGGATTGATGTAAATTTTGAACCTTTGAGATTGTAACTTCTGATAGATCTGCTTGATTTACATTCCAAAAAGGTTAGCACTTATCTGATTTCAAGTCACATATAATAAGAGTTTGAGGGTCTTTTTTGGGAACAACCTCTCTATCTTGTTAAGATAGGGGTAAGGTCCAACTTTCGGAGTGGGATTTTACTGGGTACATTTGTTTGTTTATGTCTATGTATGATCAAATTCTAGTGAGTGTAATTGAGTAGGATTTTCGGATTATTAAGGGGTAGCTGCAAAAAGACTTATTGTGGTTATTTGATTATTGAGTTTTTTAGTTATTTAATATGCAAATTCTTCAGGACTGCTTGTAATGGGAGACTTGTATATCCATGGAGGAATTCGACATAGCCAAGCAATAGTGAGTACAACTGCATGTATAGCTTTAAATAACTTCATATTCATGGTTTTGGATAAAAACAACTCTTTCCCTTTCCTTTATTATTTCTCATATAGGTGTCTTGATCAGGGTTACAATAGTGGTTTGGGTCTTATTAGTCCTTTTGTGCCGCAAGCGTTGTTTGATGATGTTTTTTCCCGTCTTTTGGCGCTGACTTCTTACATAAGTAACCGGTTTATCCATTTTTTTGGTGAGCAAGTTAGAACTTTTCTTGTTTTCTGCTGTTGGTAAGCCCTTTAAATAATTATTTGTTTGTGTTTTATGTTATCGCAGACGATCTTATCTATAGAGATGTTAGTAGATACTCAGACGATTTTGTGGTGGTTTCTTCCTATCAAGATCCAGGATCTTCAAGTGGGAAATTTGTTTCTTGTTCTTCAACATCCAAGAATCTTGGTACAACTCCTGATATACTTAAAAGAGAAACTGTAATTCTTGAAGATCGCTCGACTGTTTATTCGAGATGTGAAATGATAGAAAGGAAGTTCTTTTATGGGGGTATCCGCTTCATTCTAAAAGGGTATATACTTCATTCTTCGTTGCGTTTTTTCTTTGTATTAACAAAGAAGGAAAACTTATTTACATGTTAAAAAGTTGTACAAGCCAACTCATGGCATTAGAAGTGGCATAATAGGAGTGTTGGACAAGTTGTGTAATTGGTCAAAAAGGGTAACTTCTAGTAAGGGTCAAAAGGGGTTGGGTCGGGTCGGGCTGGGCTAACCTGCAAACACTTCTGTTATTTTTTTATATCTGGAAATTGTTAATGTACTATATAGCTTGAAAAAATATATTGTTACCCTAGTGATCTTATATTCTTAACATAGTGATTCCAAAGGTTTTATGCATTTCAATAAACTTGAGAATTTGAGATTACTTTCATACCTCTTAAGTAACATTTTTTTAGCTTAAAACGACCTTGAGAAACCCATTCCAAGGATCGAGAACCAATAACCATTTTGGCGCCTGCCTCTGTTAGGATTGGTTAGGCAGTTAACCAAGGTCTTAAACCAACAAGTCTATTTGGTGATTTTTTTAAACATGTGTGTTCAATCTATGATCAGTATAATTAAAATCATGATTTTTCACAATCTTTCTTGTTATTTGGATTAGTTACTGTTATTTCATACACGTTGATGATTTTTTGCAGTTCTTCTGTAAAATTGCAGGTTGGAACTCACTAGGTTATTTGTCAAGTCCACTTTGGTTCTAGCATTGGCTCCCTACCATATATCCTCTCAATGTGCTAAACATGCACAAATTTGCCTGAAAAGGTATAGTAACTGGTTTTCTCCTTCCACATTATTAGACAGTTCCATTGATCTTTTATATTCAATATTACTATTACTAATACTAATGCTTTACATTTTTCCATTTATTTCTGGATTTTTTCAGTTTCCTATCTCGAGTACAGATTACCTTTCATGGCTCTTCCAACGATATCGGATGGATGCAACGGGATTCTACCATGGATCCAGTCACAGACGGTTCTGCAAGATTTTTGGAACTTTTAAATGCAATAAGGTACCAACAATTTTATAAATCTCCAATAGAGTGGTAAAGTTACTGTTCTTTTGGAATAATTTCCCTTTTTTGTTCCTAAGGAATGGAGAGCACAAGCTACCCGGATCATACGTGTATTTACTGATTCCGGGTAAGAGACCCTTACTTCTGTATCTACCTGTTTTACTAATTATTTGTTTGTTCTTTAAACTTAAATGTAAAATTTGTGTCATTATCAGGATTATTTAGCAACCATGGCCCATTATACTTTGTTAGCACCAAGAGGTTCTTTTCAAAGATGGGCTTAGCTTGCCATATAGCAAAAATCCATAGTGAGGTATCATTTTCTGATTTACTACATAAAGGTTAAAAAAACATATGCTTGTTTTCTGTATTACACGGTGTTGTGTATGATTACACCTAGAATTTTTATTTTCAATCCAAACATTTGACGTATCATTTCTTGGTTTTTAACATAAAAATCAAGCAATTTTGTTCTTTATGTTTAGATTATGATCTTGTATCCAATTTCACCAAGATCTCTTCATTTCCAATCCGAAAAATGAAGTATCATTTTCTTGATTTTCAACATGAATATCAAGTAAGTTTATGCTTTTTGTTTCTATAATTCTATCATAACGTTGTTTTTAACTTCATCACGATTTCTTGATTTCCATCGTAAGAAGAAGAAAGTTTATGCTTTAAGTTCAAATTATAACGTTGCTTGTGATTTCACGAAGAATGAAGTGCTGTAACATTTCTTGATTTTCAACCTAAACATCAAGAAAGTTTATGCTTTATGTTTACATGATGACTTTGTTTTTATCTTTCGTTCCAATCCCAAAATAAGTTCATCTTTTTCACGTATTACATTATTGATTATATGACGGGAGTATCATGGTTTGCAAATTTTTGTTGGTTTTTGTGAACTAGGCATCAGTGGAGTACAATTCGTTGGTATTGAAGCAGTATATTGAAGAGTTGTTTTGGGGTTCGGGAAAACGTGTGATGTTGCTTGGTCATAGCAAAGGTGGGGTGGATGCTGCGGCTGCTTTATCGCTTTATTGGTGTGATTTGAAAGACAAAGTTGCGGGGTTGGCTCTGGTGCAGAGTCCTTATGGTGGAACCCCAATTGCCTCTGATGTTATGCGCGAAGGCCAGCTTGCTGATAAAGAAACCAGGAGGATCATGAAACTCATAGTCTGCAAGATCATCAAGGTAAATATGATTTTTGACTTTCTAGAGTCAAACAGGTTATGTTTTAAATGCAAGTCGTACAATGATTGTTTATGATTGAACAAGAAGTCAAGAACCGAAAGGCTATATTTATGTATAAACATGAGGTTCTGATTATTGAATATCATATAATCATTTTCAAGTTGGTCATCTGAAAACTCCCTACATTTTGATAGAACAATGTTTGACTTTTATTAAGTCAAATGCTGGTTATGAACTGTTCTCTTTTTTTTAAATAGGGCGACATAAGGTCTCTCGAGGATCTAACATACGAGAAAAGAAAGCAGTTCCTGAGTCAACACAAGCTCCCAAAAGGAATCCCACTAATCTCATTTCGTTCCGAGGCAAATGTGGGACCCGGGGTCATATCAATGATGTCCCACATAGCACACGTGGAGCTTCCTAAGCTTTCCTTCTTGGGACACAGGTCCCACGAGTCTGAGTTTGAGGTGGGACCCGTTGTGAAACATCAAGTTCCGGTGGTGGTTCCTGTGTCTGCTGCAATGGCTGTGTCGGCTCTCCATCTGCAACTTCGGTACGGGGAGAAGAGCGATGGGTTAGTTACGTGTCGTGATGCAGAGGTCCCTGGCTCGGTTGTGGTTCGACCCGACCAAAAACTTGATCATGCATGGATGGTTTATTCTTCATGGAATAAGAATCAGTTAGGGGCTGATGCTTCTGAGATGTGTGAAGCTTTGCTAACAATGTTAGTTGAGCTTGGAAAGGAGAAGATGGGGAATTAGTTTTATGTTTCCCGTTTTCTGTTTATTGATTGTAATAGGTTTATACTTATTTTTAAGTTGTTGTGTTTGTTCATCTATATATTGACATGAGATAACATACTAAAGTTTTGAGAAATCAAAGGGTTTTTTTTTATATGTTTGATAAGATCTTTAATCCATTTGTCAAACCCACTACCATTTGCACTTTTCTCATGATTGTTGTCTCTAGAAACTAGCCTATCTATCAACTTAATGTCAAGAATCCATTCCTAAATGGTGACCTAGCTAAGGTTGTATATAAGAAACGACCACATGGGCGTGGTGATTGCGTATATCCCGACCATGTGTGCAGGCTTCGTAAGACTTTTTATGGCCTCGAGCAAGCCCCCGTGCCTGATATTATCGATTTGTCGTCTATGTTGCCCCTATTGGGTTTTTCAATAGCAAATTCAACTCTCTCTTTAAGTATCGTTGTGGTAATGATGTAATCTATCTCTATTATATGTTAATATACACAATAACATCTTTAAAACACATCTTATCCTTAAAATTTATGGAAAATATATGAAATATTTATTTATTGTCCTATATTAGCATCTTTATACTAAAACATTATCCTTATATTTTAAGGGATAAATATACCAATCCATTACACAAGTATAGGTTATTTAAGAATAAAGAATGTGATGTGGGATGTGCTTTACAAGTCTTCAAATTTTATGGGTAAATGTATTTTATGGGTAAATTATAAAGATAAAGTTAAATAAGCTGCTGTGAATGCTCTGCCTCATCACTAGCCTTTGTTGATCTTGTCATTTCTCGGCTCTCTACCGAACTTGGCATGATTGACCTTGGTCCATTATCCTTCTTCCATGGTATTGCTGCTACTTGCTATGATTTTGGCGGTCTGTTTCTTTTACATATTGCATTTGCTTATGATATTCTTGCACACGACAATAAGGCCTCCTACAATCCTTGCAACACTCCAGGGATAAGAAAACCATGTTATCCTCAATACCCACCTATTGCAGATCCCACTCTATATCGTAGTCTAGACAGTGTCCTGTAATATTTATCATTATCTTGTCTGGATTTTGCATTCACAGTTCAACATGTCTGTCTATTCATGCACGACCTAAGTAAACCACATATGCATGCCCTGAAATGCATTATCGCTACATTCAGGGTATTCTCACATGGTCTATACTTGTGTCCTTCATTTGTTGGTCTTCTAGTCCCTGACGCAGATGCGTATCGGTCGGGATGTCCCAACACTTAAAGGTCCACTTCCGGGTTTTTTGTCTTTCTTGGTGACAATTTGGTGTCCTACGCTTTCAAATGCAATACATTAACTCCCAATCAAGTGCGGAGGTTGAATGGCGTGGTCTGGCTTGCTAAAGAAGCTTGGATTTATAATCTTTCTTCTTGAGTTATACCGTCTCGTGGGGTGTGCCATAGTCATGTTTCTTGACAATGTTCATGTATTTAAGATCAAGGGTGAATTTCATATATACCCCTACAAACTTTAAAAGTATCATATATACCCATTAAAATTTATAAATTTCATATATCTCCTTCCAAACTAATTAAAATATCAAGTTTATCTATTTTATTAAAAATAAATTGAAAAATAACCATTTTACCCTAATTTTTTTAAAAAACCTTAGAATTTTATATTTACCCTATTTTTAGTTATCCCTTTAAGACCCATAAAATCAGAAACTAGAGATGTAAACCCATGTCACCTGATCCACTAATTAAAGATGAAATGCAATATCTTCTTCACATATAAAAACAGGGATGGCAACTGCAACCATCTTACGGTTACCCACATAAAGAGTTAAGATTAGATAGATGTGATTAGGGAAAATCATTAAAAAAGCCATTGACCCATTTTGAGTTAATAAAACAACCTTTTAACTCATCAATTTTCTAAAATGGTCTTTGACTTTTAAAAAAGCGAATGAGTCCAGCGAATATAATATAAACATGACGAATGTACTTTAATACTTTTTATATTTTATTTTTTAACTTTTTAATTAATTAAGCCCCTTAATTGTGTTTTTACTTAATAATTTCTATTTGTTAATCTTGAAAAAAAGTATAGACTGTGATAAATAATATAGATTTGTTAAAATATATTAGTTATAAAAATAGATACGTAATAAAACATAACTCTTTTTTGAAATAAAAGAATAGATTTGTTAAAAAAAATAGATCCAAATAAACTTCTTTTTAAATAATACTATTTAGAAATTTTAATACTATATTTTTTGAACTCACGCTCTTCAATATTTTATATAATTCCTTACTTATTCTCCAACTCTTGTTATTTTTCTAAGAAGTTATAGAAAATTGGTTACGAGATTTAATTGATTTTTTCGTTTTAATAAAATTTATGTCAAAATGTTCGCAAAAAAAAATATGATCTACTGTATATTTAGATTTTTTAAAGATATTAAGCATAAATTATTAACAAAACACATATTAAGATGCTTAATTAATTAAAAAAAATAAAAATAAAATATTAAAAATGAATTCAATTTAACACTTGTCGTTTGGAATTATTCGTCATTTTCAAAATTCTAATTTATTCTTATTATACTGCGAATACCAATGGATAATACTATCAAATTAGCGAATCATTATATGATATGGAGAATGATTATATGAAATGGAGAATGAGAATGGTGAATATATAAAAAAAAATGACGTCGCAGTATTGTATTGGTTAAACATTTTGGTAAATTGTCTGATCAACGACCATTTTATTAACTTCTTTTCGGTCAATAGCTTCAGTCATAATTTTCCCATGTGATTATTCATGTAAACAAAGAGGGTTATCTCAACGCACGAAAAAAAAAAAGATGTAAATCGTAACTCCTAAGATGCTTAAAATGTTGAGTAAAAAGGTTGGTTATAAAAAGTTATATAATTTGTAAGGGTATGATAGTCCATAAATTATAATTTTATTTAAATTGGACATATATCATACTTCTTATTTTTATTGAGTATATTATGATATGAGAAACTAGACCAGAATGCTCTAAGACGCTTTTTCACATCGTATACCATTGAAATTTTCCTTTTAACTTTTTCTTAAACTTACAAACGCCATCCTATATTCTATTAAAACAAAATGATAAACAAAAATGTTTTTGACAACATCCATTGAATCAGATATCTATTCCTAAATCTACATCATCCACGTATTACATTTTTTTTAACAGCAAAGCCAACTTAATTAAAAAAAAAAACTAGCGAGAAGCTTAAATGAAAATAAGTTTTTAAGAAAACAAAAACAAGCTACATATATGATTTACAAAAAGAAATCAGCTGGATAATTGCAAAAATCCTCCCAGATTACATACACAATCATAAGCCTTAATAACGATTCTATTAAACTTATTCGAGAGCTACAGCAAAACCTTGTTTCATACATTAGTTAAACACATCCTTTGTATGGTTGTGTTTGACTATAAAATTTTCTAAGTGTGAGATTTATAAAAGGGAAAAAGACGAAAATAGTCCATTTAATCAAGTTTGGGACGAAAATAGCCCCATGAATTTTTTTCTCAATTTTTAGCTCTGCCTTAACGGTCGCTAACGACCTCCATTTAAACCCAAAACGACCGTTCCTGATGACCAACCACGGTGTGACATGTGTCCACCACGATCGTTAATACGTTGGAAAGGTCGTCGACGACCGTCGTTTTCCGTCAAACGACCGTGGTCGTTGGCGACCACACACGTAGTCGGCGGTCGTTTGACGGAAAACGATGGTCGTCGACGACCTTTCCAACGTATTAACGATCGTGGTGGACACATGTCGCACCGTGGTTGGTCATCAGGAACGGTCGTTTTGGGTTTAAATGGAGGTCGTTAGCGACCGTTAAGGTAGGACTAAAAGTTAGGAAAAAATTTTCATAGGGTATTTTCGTCCCAAACTTGGTCAAACGGGCTATTTTCGTCATTTCCCTTTATAAAAGTCTATTTTAATAACAAATTTCTGTAAAATCGAACGGTTATTTATATTTTATTTTCTTTACGGTAAACACATACTAATCTAAAGGTAATCTTATAAATTCCATCTAAAGTTATCACACTTAAATCAGAATAAATTGCACATATAGGCCAAGAGTCCTTTTGTTATATTAGGTTTTTTTATGGACATTTAGATTTTTTAAAATAAATTCATCACATCCCATTCGTATAATTTAAACTCATAACATTATTTAAAGGGTACAACGTTTTTTTATCAAGGTGTTTTTTCCTACTCCTTTCGCTTATACATGTGTTATGAAAACTTGTACATCGATAATATAACCAATGCGGTGAAATCACAGAGAATACCCCTAAGGCCCTAACTTTCGAAAGCCACAAAAATTAAGAGGGGGTAGTGTTCCTGTGTAGAGACGTCATGCCACATCAGCTCTCGATTCTACTCGCTCCACCCGATGTACTTATGTTATATTAGGCATTGAGAAGTGGGAGATGAGGAGATCGAGTTACTACATTAAACATGTGTAACTTTTCTATATTTGTACCTCGTTCATTTAATTATTGCAAATGGAATTCATTAATTTTTTGATACATTGGACATTGTTGTGAGGCCCGCCCATGAAGCCTATTAATGACTCGTGCATACCATACTTTTATGCATTGAGATCCCAAAATCAGCATAACCATAAAATAATAATAATAATAATTGAATTATTATTATTGTTATCATTATTATTATTTTATTATTATTATATAGATTTATGCAAATTTAACATTACAAAATCAAAAATGTTACTAGATTATACACTTTGTTAAAGATTATATAGTGATTCTTCAACATTGATGGTGGTCATTTTATAACATAATCTATATATGGTATGCATATAAAAAGATTTTATTCTTAAAAGCATGATCAATTACCTTATTGAGTTTACCTTATTGAGTTTGGAGAAAATGAATGGAATAGAGCACATGACAATATGACATGCAAGGTGATTTTAAATTTCATCATATCATTTTTGGTATTATCATTTCTTAGTGAGTTTCCATATATATAATCTCTCATAATAATAAGGGTCTCGATTCCAACACACGTTAGGTTCACATAGTCTAAATCTTGTCTGAAAAGGAAATATAAGGAAGATCCAAATAAGAACACAATCACGTGATCATTAATTATATTGTTTATTGGGCTCAATTTTAATTATAATTGGGATCAACGATGAATTCAGGAATATTTACGAGAGGGGCATGCAAAAATAGGTCAGGTGAAAATGAGTCAGTCAAATAGCATGAAAAAGTCAACAAGTCCGTCTATATCACGAATTAAATGATACATAAAATGCTAGAGTAACAAACACTACATGAAATGGAGTAGATACGGATCTAGATGATCAGTATATGGAGCTTGACCCGGCCAGCCGGTCGCGTGACCCGCAACCCTTTTGTGGGATTTGAAGTCCCAGTTATTACCTATTGGCCGATAATAATCCCAGTTATGGTTTTTCCCTATAATAATCCCAGTTATAAACATATTGGCTTATATTGATCCGCCGTTAAATGTGACTAACGGTGTTAGATATTTGCTTATTGTGCAAGCCACATAAAATCCTAGTTGGCATTTATTATTAAATAAGCTTTAACAAAATTAGAAAAATAAAATAAAAACCTAATAAAATATCAACTTGGAAACGTCCGTGGTTATTAGATTCGCCACCATCCAAAAGTTCACCGGAAGCGACGGGTAACTCGTCGCCATCGCTCCGGCGACTGCATCAAGTAACTACCCGTTATCACCACCATCTATCGTCACTAACAGTTGACTATCAATGCCATCCACCGTTTTCCAGTGGTCGGAGACTCGCCACAGCCACCTTTCCCGTCTCCATTCAGAAACTAAACAATTCCAAACCACCTGCAACATCATCTAACCATAAACATCATTCATTTCATCCCAATTCATTAACTAATAACCAAAATTGTCACAGCAGCATCATCAGACTATCCATTCATCATCAATCACCACTATATCATCTAAACAAAAATAGCAGACTAATTCAGAAATTAATCACGGGTTAAACACCCAGAACTTCGATCTAAACCGAACCCAAATCGGGAATTCTTACCATGGTCACCGGAATCGAGCGGGAAGAAGAAACCCACCGCTGTTGTCCCCTGAATTAGAGCAGAACAGGTGCACTGCCGTGAATCAGGAATGTACTCGGGAACTTAGAAACAAAGGGAGGAAGATGGAGGTTGGACCAAAGGTGGCTTCGCCGGACGCCGGAGTGCACCACAGCAGTGCCGCAGCCGGGTTGGCTCGAACAAGGGAGCGAGAAGGTCGTCGGTGTTTGTTGCAGGTTCGCGGGAGGTTGAAACCTAGAGGTTCGATGGAGTCGCCGGATCCTGGGTGACGCTGCTGCTGTTGAGATTGTTGAGAAGTAGGCCATACAGATAACGGCGGAGCCGCCGGCCGGCAGCTTCTGGTTTCATTCAGATTCCGTGCTCTGTTTTGTAGCATCATTTGGAGGTACTGCTGCTTTGCAATTTCTTGTTTCAACCTCTAAAACTACAGTAAAATAAATGAAATAAACCACACATTATTATTATTATTGAAATTAAAAATTGAAGAGTTCTCACTTACCTGAGCAACTTGAAGTTGTTGATAATGGCGGTCGGTGGCTCCAATTTCACGCGGTGGTTGTGCGGCTAGGAAGTTTCTGTTAGAACCAGAGTAGCGTGAAGCAGCTTCTTCAACCATCCTCATCCGAGCAAGTTCTCCGGCGATAGCGTAAAGCAGATCCCATGAGGTTTCCCAAAGTTGATATTTTATTAGTTTATTTTTTAATTTTATTAAAGCTTTTTAATAATAAATGCCAACTGGATCCTACGTGGCCTGCTCAGTCAGCAAAAATCTAACAACGTTAGTCGAAATTTAACGACGGATCAATATAAGCCAATATGTTAATAACTGGGATTATTATGGGGAAAAACCATAACTGGGATTATTATCGGCCAATAGATAATAACTGGGATTAATATGAGTCAATTTTCCTATAATTTTATATTTTTCTAGTGTAAGTGTGATTTTATTTATGTTTAAACACTTTTGTATCTCATAGTTTAGGAAGTTGATTTGAATAAAGTTTAAAGTTTTTTTTAGAGGTTTATCCAAAAACCTTAGTCGTCAGATTTTAGATTGACTGTTTATTTTATCGTTAAAGTTTTCTAACGATCAACTATACGAGTCCCTATTAGGTGCTGTTTAGTTTCTGTAACATGGAGATTGAGGAGTGAGGGGCTCCTAAAAAGTGTGGAAGAGGCTTGTTTGAATTTATAAAGAAAAAACTTATTTTATTTTACACTAAAAAACTATATTTTCTAAATTTAATTATTATTTTTTTAAATCTCTTACTTCCTATTTCTCATATCTATCTCTATTTAATTAAATAGTATATTTTTTATTTCGTTTCTGTTATTTTTTTTCTCTTTATAATACCCGCATTAAATCATAAATAATAGGCTTATTGGATTTAAATAATCCCAACTATCATCAATTGGCCGATAATAATCCCAACTGAGGAAATGTTTTTTAACGAGCCTAACTTTTATAATATTTTCCTCTGGCAATCTCAAACTAATAGAATGTTAACACCGTTAACTTTTGATTAGGTGGCATGTCTAGGTGGCGGTCCAGGTTGTATTTTAATTTGATGTGGCAAATTAGGTGGCAATATGCAAGGGATTTGTAAAATAGAAAAGACAAGGGGCCATTTATAAACTTTTTTTTAACCTTCAACCCAATCTCACCTTCTCCACCACCATACTCACTCGACTCGCTAGATGATTTACGACTCCCCCTTCAGATCGATTTCCAGTCCCCCCCCCCCCCCCACACCCACCCACCCCGCACTGAACCCCAACGGCGATCCTTCCCCCTCGCTACTTCCTTCTGACGACACCATAGCAAGCAACGAACGACCTCCTCTCCATCTTCTTCCCTTTTTCTTTCCAGTTCGCGATGACCCAAGCAGAGCGCACGACGCTGCTGCTCCGCTCGCCTCCGACGGCGACGGTAGCCTTGAGCTCGCCTTCATTTTGTCGTTGATTAGGTAATGGAGTTGTCGGATCTGTTGGAGTTCGAATGGTGGTTTGGACTGTGGTGGTGGTGGTGGCTGATGAGGAGGTCGCGCGGGCTGGAGATTGACCGGAGATTGGAATCCCATGGTGGTGGCCGATGAGTCGTCGGGTGGGTGGGTGGGTAGGGTTTGATTTAAAAGTTTTTTTAAGTTACATTCAAGCCCCTCATATTTTCTTTTTACACAAATACCCCCTAATGTTGCCACCTGGACTGCCACCTCAGCAAAAGTTAACGGTGTTAACATTCTGTTAGTTTGGGATTGCCAGAGGAAAATAGGTTAAAAGTTAGGTCCGTTAAAAAACATTTCCTCGGTTGGGATTATTATCGGCCAATTGATAATAGTTAGGATTATTTAAATCCAATAAGCCTAAATAATATTATATCAGATAAAAGATAAAAAAGTGAATAGTAAACATTAAATATGGTGTGTATGAGATATAAAGATGAATAATGAGATGGATTTGACATTTTAAGTGGTTTTTCTTAAAATTTAAGGATGAGAATGAAAATAGGAAACAAGATGTGAATGTTGTAAGTGGCCTAGAGTAAGTGAGACTCGTATATATAGTTCCACCGTATGATTGGTTGATTAATTAATTTTTTTAATTTCTCTAAAATTTAATTTTGCACGGAAAAGTTTAGTTCCGGCTTAATGATTAAGACGTTGTTTTCGCTAATTTATAGTCACCGATTCGATTCATGATCGTTGTATATCACCCTTTTTACATATATACCCTTCCTAAGTCATTTTATTACATATATACCCAACTCTAAACCTTAATTACATATATCCCCTTCCTAAACCATATATATTACATATTTACCCAATTCATATAAAAGAACTTATTAAATGACTATAATACCCTTATTGAGTATTTACATATTTCCCCTTCTAATATGATCAATTATATATTTATCTAAAAAAACAAAAAATGCCTCCTTTTCTTCTTATATATATTATACATTTACATTTTCACATTCTAATTTCATTAATTACATATTTATCTAAAAAATATATATAAATTACATTTTTCATTAATAATAGAAATCATGTTTCAATCTAAAAGCTAGAGCTATTGGAACAAGAGAGCTAGAAGAAAGGTAGAACAAATCTACTATATTTAGAAGAAAAAAAAACCCAAAGTACTTTTGAAGAAAAAAAACAGCGAACCAATCAACCAAAATAAAGTGTCAAATTCAATTCAATATGTGAGACTATACAACTAAACAATCGTCATCAAAGACAAAATAAAAGATGACTTCTTAACTAGAGCAAACAACAAAGGTATAGGTATAATATGGTGCAATCCATGAAACCAAAAAGCAAAACTTAAAATGATAATGAATAACGCCAAATCTGCTATTGAAAAAAAAAGAAAAAAAAAACTCAAACAAAAAAACAACCTAATGCTACTCTTGAACAAGAAACATCGAACAAAAAAACGTAAATAAAAAGCAATTCGATGGAGCAGAAAACCTAATGAAAACCAAAAACCTACATACTAGACTATATGAAACTAAAAGAGAATAGAGTTAAAATCACCTGGAAACCTAGATTGAAGGAGTAAAATGTGACCAAATATTAGGGTTGGAGAAGGCTGAAGAAGCCAAATTCTAGGAGAACCACTTTCATTTCAAGTAAATCTTCTATTTTGTTGATTAATATTCTTTTTTTTTCTTTCTAAAAATTAGAAGGGTACATGGGTAATTTCATGGGGAGGAGGGATATATGTAATTAAAGTTTATGCTTAGATAAATATGTAGTAAAGTGTCTTAAGAAAGGCATATATGTAAAATCCCTATTCTAATCGGTATTTGGTGCAATTAGAAGGCGAAGAACAACTACAAAAATAGGAAAACAAGTGCTCCTTTTTTATTGATGGAGAGATAAAAAAAATTAGGCCGCCATCTAGATTAAACTTTTAAGTGTTGCTTCTTTTGTGGTGTTATTTTAATTTTTAGTACACGTGTCACGTGGTGATAGGTTATTCAATACTTTTATTATAGTTTTAACTTTTAACATAATAATACACACACATGTGTGTACTTGTGTGTATATATAGGTGTGCATGTAAATGCTTCTCACGATACTTCTGTTCTAGTCTTATTTCCTATCCAAATCTTACTTACCACCACAATATCCGACCCGTTATCTACACAAATGGGTCCGAATAAGAAATGGAGCAGAGAAAATGCGGAAGAAGATGACGACGTCACCAATGGTACTAGAAATAAAACCAAGAGTAAGCATCCGGTTTACCGAGGGGTTCGGAGGCGGGCATGGGGGAAATGGGTATCCGAGATCCGAGAACCCAAGAAAAAGTCACGGATCTGGCTTGGAACCTTTTCCGACCCGAAAATGGCCGCACGTGCACACGACGTCGCCGCACGCTCCATCAAAGGCAAGTCGGCGATTCTTAACTTCCCCGAACTATCGGACCTCTTGCCCCGACCCGTTTCGTGCTCTCCGTGGGACATCCAGGCCGCGGCAAGAAAAGCTGCCGCCATGACGCCGTCAACGTGCAGTTTGGAGGAGGTGCTGACGCCGTCAAAAGAGGTGAGCGAGATAGGACGGATTCCGTCTCCGGGAGAGGGTTTTGTGACGGACGATGATTTTGGTTGGGATCATTACTCGTCGATGGCGGCATGGTTAGACGGTGGATATTTTGTCGGAGAGTCGTCGGCGACTTCCGGAAGTACTAGTAGCCTTTTCATTGATGACTTATTATGGCAAGATTGAAAATTAGTTTTTTTTACCGCTGATATTTTGTATGACTAATAACCGTTTAGTAGTTGGGAAGTTATATTTTTTACCACTAAAATGTTAATTTTATTAAAAGAAGTAAAACCAACTAGCTCAATAGTTCAATGAAATTTGTGAGACTTACATCTAAGTTTGTGGGTTTAAAACCGGATGTGAACATACAATAATACTCTCCTGGCTGGAGATACTGGTTTTCCAGAAATTATCGGGTTTCTTTTGAATTAAAGATGAGTATATAAACAGCAATGTCGCTAATTAATCCTAAATATGTTGTGCAAAAAAATTAGTAAAACTTATGCTTTGTTTATAAGGTCGTTTGTAATGCCCCCGTGAAGGGGGCGTTTTTGTCCAATAACGCCGGATAACGCCAAACCTCTCACCCTCTGAACGTTTTTCTTCCTTCCGTTGTTTTGCTCTCGGGGGTTGACAATCAATTTATTACAAATCAATTAATCTCATAGTCATCAGAACTATGGCATTGTTCATCGCAGTGGGGGTAGACTGCCTGATCAACGGGGGTAGACAACTTCTTTGGAAAACGATTTCGAATAACTTCATCGCAGTAGACAACTTCTTTAGTACACGTGTCCAGCAAAAACAATCCCCATCAGGAATCGTGCCAAATCTAAAAAATCTCATAGTCATCAGAACTATGGCATTGTTCATCGCAGTGGGGGTAGACAACTTCTTTGGAAAACGATTTCGAAGAGTAAGGAAGGAGGTTATAGAGGAGGTGTTTCGGGGAACTCTAAACTGGGCTCAACCGTTTCTTCCTCCTGTAAGGCTTCAGTTTCGGCTTCGATTGATTTGGAGGAGGAGGTGAATAGCACGATTCAAGTGGGGAATTGTGTGGGGATGGATTTCACGGGATGCGAGGAGCAGGTGGAAGGTGAGATCAGGAGATCTAAAGGAGTTATTGCTTAGTTATGGATTTGATTTCGATTAACAGCAGAGGTTTGGGGGGATCGAAGGTTAAATGGATTTTTGATTTAGCTCGGGAGAATAAGGTCTCTTTTCTGTGTATTCAAGAAAGTAAGATCTCTAACCCGTTACGTGTTCCTATTACGGGGTTATGGGGGAATAGGGCGGTGGATTGGGATTGTTGCCCTGCTATTGGTGTGTCTGGGGGTATTGTTTCTATTTGGGATCCGGGGGTTTTTTCTGCTACATCTAGAGAGAAGCACAATAATTTTCTGATTGTTTCGGGGACCCTATTGGGGGTTCGTGAGGTGGTGAATGTTTGCAATGTTTATGCCCCTCAGTCCAACAGAGCTAAACGAAGGCTTTGGGAGGCTCTTTCTGAGGCCATTGATCGGTTATCTGGATGGTGGGTTTTGGTTGGCGATTTCAACGAAGTGCGGTGCATTGAAGATCGTCGCAATTCCACTTTTAATTTGAGAGGGGCTGAAGTGTTTAACGAGTTTATTGACAATGCTGGGCTTCAGGAGTATCAAATGGGAGGTACCAGATTCACTTTTTCTTATGGGCAGGGTATTAATTTTAGTAAAATTGATCGGTTGTTGGTGTGTAATAATTTTTATCAACGTTGGCCCAATGCGGCGTTTACGGCGCTTCCACGTCGTTACTCTGATCACAGCCCCATTCTTCTTAAAACCTCCTCTTACGACTTCGGCCCTGTTCCTTTTCGCTTCTTTTCTTCTTGGCTTGATCATCCCGAGTTAAGATGAGTTGTTGAAAGGGCGGCTGGGGTGCATATTGGGGGTGGTTTCCCTGATCAGATTTTACATAGGAAATTGAAAAACATCAAGGCGGCTATTAAAGATTGGAGTCATCAGTTAAGAATGAACTCGGAGGCTAGGTTGAAGGAGTTGGAATTGGAATGTGGTAACTGGGATAAAATTGCCGAAGGTAGACAGCTATCGGATTCTGAATTAAGGAACTGGGGTAATGCTAAACATGAGCTTGAGTCTTTAGATAAAAATAGAAGAGCTGACTTTGCGCAGAAAGCTCGTGCCCGTTGGGCCTCCTTTGGGGATGAAAATACTGCATTCTTTCATGCTACGGTGAAAGCGAGGAACGGTTCGAACAGGATAAATGGCCTGCGGATTGGTGGTGAATGGGTGACGGAGCCGAAGCTGATTAAAGAGTTTGCCAAAGTATTTTTCGAAGAGAAATTTAAGGCTGGGGACCACGTTAGACCAAAGATTAATTGTACGGGAATTAACAAAATCACTGATTTAGAGGCCTCTAGGCTTACCGTCCCATTTTCTATGGAGGAGGTTAAACAAGCGGTGTGGGATTGTGGAAGTGATAAGGCGCCGGGCCCGGATGGTTTCAACTTCGGGTTCATAAAACATTTTTGGGATGTGCTTGGGAGTAATTTTAAAGATGTTCTAGATATGTTTCACAAGGATGGAAGATTGAACAGAGCCTGTATCTCTTCTTTCATTTGTCTCATTCCTAAAATTTCGGACCCTATTAAGCTGGATGATTTTCGCCCCATAACTCTCCTTGGCTGCATTGTTAAGACGGTTTCTAAGGTTATGGCTAATCGAATTAAGCCGGTGATGGAGTCGATTATCTCCAAAAATCAAATGGCGTTTGTGGCGGGCCGCAACATGGTGGAAGGCCCCTTAATCCTTAATGAAATTATATCTTGGCTCAAGAAGGTTAAATTCAAGTCTATGGTTTTCAAGATAGATTTTAATAAAGCCTACGACTCTCTTGAGTGGTCTTTCTTGGACGATATTATGACTCAAATGAATTTTCCTTACTTATGGAGGAGGTGGGTTCAAGGGATTCTTAGGACCTCCCGATCTTCAGTTTTAATCAATGGATCCCCTTCGAATGAGTTTGTGGGGTCCAAAGGCGTTCGGCAAGGGGACCCACTTTCCCCTTTCTTATTCATAATTGCGATGGAAGCGTTACATTGGGTGATGGACAAGGCCTCGGAAGTAGGGGTGTTTCATGGTATTAGTCTTCCTCATAATGGCCCCATTGTGTCTCATCTTATGTTTGCGGATGACGTAATGATTTTGGGGGAATGGTCCGAACTTAATTGTATTAATTTGAGACGCATCCTGTGGGGTTTTTTCCTCGTCTCTGGGCTTAGAGTTAACTTATTTAAATGCAGTCTTACGGGAGTCAATGTGGAGAGGGAGGAGACCAATTCATACGCATTGGTTTTAGGCTGTAAAGTGGGTGCTCTCCCATTTGATTATCTTGGGCTCAAAGTAGGCGCTAACATGAACCGTAAGGTTAATTGGAGCAAGGTGGTGGAAACGTTCCAAAGAAGACTCTCCAATTGGAAAGCGAGACACCTCTCGCTTGGTGGGAGACTTACCCTTGTTAAATCGGTGTTGGAGTCTCTTCCAACTTTTTATTTCTCCCTTTATCGGGCCCCTAAAAATGTTATTAATGCCTTAGAAAGTATTCGGTTTAAATTTTTATGGAGCGGTATGTCGGATCGAAAGAAGATTCATTGGGTTTGTCGTGACATTATTATGCGCAACAAAGAGGAGGGAGGTTGGGGGTTGGTTCCCCTCAAGACTTCTAATATTTGTCTCCTCTCGAAATGGGCTTGGAGATACAAGGTGGAGACTAACGGGCTTTGGAGACGGGTGGTGTGCAGTATACATGACAGACCTGGAACGGCGGCCTTCTTGCCTTTACAACCAGGCGCGACGGGTGTTTGGAAAGCCATCCACAAATCGGTTAGTGATCTTTCCAAAATTAATATTCATATTGAAAGGTTGATGGAAGTTGTGGGTGACTCCTGGAGATGGCTAGGCGAGAATAATGGTAGATTCTCGGTCAAGAATTTAAAGGAGTTAGTTGGTAAGGCAACACATAATGGGGGGATGGTTCAGTTTGATTGGTGCAAGTTTGTTCCTTTGAAGGTCAATTTACATGCGTGGAGGGCTCTTTGTGATAAGCTTCCGACGAGAGAGGGGCTCCTTGCCCGCAATATTCCGATTAGAGACAATCGGTGCGGCTTGTGCTATGAAGGGGTGGAGAACATCAATCATCTTTTGACTGGGTGCTCCTTTGCGGATATGGTTTGGCAATCGATTGCTCAGTGGTGCAGGATTCCTCCTATCTTTGCGTTTTCGGTTGCGGATTTGTTGTGTTTATGCAAAGAGGTGTCGGACCCGGGGTGGAAAAGGAATGCGCTTAGAATAATAATGTTTACCGGTGTTTGGCGTTTGTGGTTGGAAAGGAACTTGGCGATTTTTAACCACCGTTCCCCTTCGGTGGATCGGGTGGTTATGGAGATCAAGTATTGGAGTTTTGTTTGGTTTTGCAATCGTTGTAAAGATCGGTCATGTAGTTGGCACGACTGGTCGTCCTTTAACTTGTAATGTTTTCTTTTTTGGGCCCTCTAGTGTCTTGCTAGGGGTTCCTCGTCTTTAATTTATTCGTCGTTCCAAAAAAATTAATCACCATATACACTATCACTAACTCACTACATCACTCTATCTCACTTTCACACCGAAATCTATATGATACATTTTAACACTATTAAATGTAAGTCACGTGGAGTCGTGGAGGGAGTGAGGCTTTGGGAGTGGTGGTGAAATCTTTTTCTTTTTTCTCAAACAGCTATATAATTATTCAATCTTGAATTTGTAAATTAAGCCTTTAAGGTTCTTGCTTCAAGATAAACGAGTTTTATTACTATTGTTATTAGGAGTAACTCCGTTATTAGGGGACCTACCTCCCTCGCTACTGTCCAAACACATTATTTCAAAGTAAACCCATGAGTTATGTATTTCATGGTGGACAAGATATACAATATGTAGGGGTGTTCATGGTTTGGTTTCAAACCGTGAAACCGCGCAAACTGGTAATCGGTCTGGTTTCATGGTCGGTTTTTTCCCTTAACTAACGGTCGGTCGGTTTCAAAAAATTCAATCCGTAGTGTACGGTTCGGTTTACGGTTTACACAAAAAGCCGGTCGTAAAAAACCGGACCGGACCATATACATAATATATATATATATATATATATATATATATATTATATATAATTCAAATTATAGTGGTTATACATTTTAATGTTGAAATGGACCTAGTGTTCTGATGGATTTAGACGTCAGGTTTTGAACACCACCCTAGTGTCCTTATATGTTTCTTTTGAATATTCAACGGATTAGGAATGGATTTTAATTTTTTGCTGGTAAATTTAGAAAAATGGAGCTCCTTGGTATGTTTTTGTTTTTTGAACTGTGATATTATGGAGCTTGTATTGTATTTTATGTTGAATTTAAAAGCAGTGGCGGAGCTTAAATTTTTTTCTAGTGGTGACCAAAAATCTTGTGAGCCGAAAACAAAAAGAGCCTAGAGCTTGAAAATTTTTGTAGTGGCATCACTAAATTCAAGTGGACATGAAGAAACAAATGAAAACAGAAAGAGCTCAGAGCACAACCCGTAAACGAAGGGTGAAGGAAATTTTCATTAGCCAATACAAAAAGACAAAATACAATGGAAAACGATAGATGACCAACAAAGCACACTGAAAATATAATCTAAAAAAAATCAATTCAAACCAAAACAGGATTGAAAACAATCTCCCACTTAATAAGTTAATGCACGATTTCTGTGATAAGGATTTAATCTTCAACTGTATACACAAAAAGGAAAAGACTAAAATGCTTAAAACTATAATAAATATCACTAAAAATGGTTGAAATGGAGATATAAAGGGATCGAACCCGTATCTCTCGCAAGGAAAGCAAATCTCATTCCATTTGGGCTACATCGACATTTAATAACTGTGGTAGTTTTTTGATGTATAAATACTCAAAAAAACTATAATGAATATCATCATTAAAAAGTTGCAGCGGATCGAACCCGTGTCTCTCATTGAAAGCGAACCTTATACCATTTGAGCTACATAACATTTTGTTAATTTGCGTAGAGACTGAACTTATACATATATTTTTTTTTAGCAAATTAAACGTATACTCGATACTCCTGGACGGAAAATCGGTAGTGATCGGGGTCGCCGCCGGCCCCTTATAAAATCCGCCCCTGTTTGAAAGCTTAAAACTCTATTTAAAATTAAAGGTTTAATTTGTATTGAAACTTTGAAAGATTAGTTTGTAGTTTCTTTTGAATGGTTTTTACATCGCCTCAAAGTGTTGCTTTCTGTTATTTTTTTTTTAATATTTTCTATTCTGAACTTGTATTAAACGATCAAAGAGCTCAAACCGCAAACCAAACCGGAACCAAACCGCAAGTAACGGTTCGGTTTGGTTCGGTTTTAATTTTTAGCGGTTTTTTTTATTATAAAAAACCGTAACCAACGGTTTGGTTTCGGTTTAACCCAAAAACCGTATAAACCGGACCGTGAACACCCCTAACAAAATGTATAGATGACAATATGACATTGGTTTATTGTTCAAAAGTCAAATTGAGAGATGGTGTATCAAACACAACCCTATAAAAGTTTTTGGTCATCTTATTTTAATATTATAATTAGACTAGAAACTCATGTATTATATATAATAAATAAATAAAATATTAAATAATTAATGATAAATATTTAGGCATCATATAATAGTATTTTGAGATAAAATATGATTGTAATTACGTATAAGGGTGGGCGGTATACATGCCGCCACCCTCGGCATCACTTCGGCACCAACCATGCCGAATTCGGCATGTATACCGCCCCCCCCCCCCTTCTCTCGGCATCGGCAAGTTTGGGTTTGATTTGCGGCAAGTTTTTGCCGAGTGACGCCGAGCATTTTGTGACCGTTCAACGGTCATATTTTCGACCGTTTGAACAATTTTTTTTTTTTATCAACTCCTCCACTATATAAATCCCTTCAAAACCAATAAATTTTATACACCATTTCTACTACACAAACAAAAACCTTTAGTTTCTTTCTCAAAAATCATGAATCGCCCTCGCCCACGCTATAAAATCCCACCCGAGCTTATGACTTCTTCTAGTAGTTCGAGCGATTCGGACAATGACGCGATGAATTTCATGAATCTATGTTATCGTGCTGTTTTAGACGAAGAATCTCGAGAGAAGAGCACAAGGACGAGTATTTATCGAGATCGTAGAGCAAGCCATGATCGTTTGATTGAGCTATATTTCGCCGACGAGCCACGTTTCCACGAAGGTATTTTTAGTGATAGATTTCGAATGTCTAAGAGATTGTTTAATCGTATCTTGCATGATATTGAGAGTAACTTCGAGTGGTTTACGACTCGTTTCGACGGGAGGGGGCGTCCAAGTTTCACTGCTTTACAGAAATGTACGGTAGCTATTCGTCAATTGGCAACCGGTAACGTGCCTGACGAATACGATGAGTTTTTAGAAATGTCCGAAAGAACATCACGTGAATGCTTACACTACTTTTGTGATGCTATAATTAGACTTTATAGAGATGAATTTTTACGTTCACCGACTAGCCATGATCTTGCTCGTTATATGAGGTCCATTTAGAAAGACATGGCCTCCCTGGCATGATCGGTAGCATCGATTGTATGCATTGGGAATGGAGAAGTTGTCCAACAAAATATAGAGGACAGTATCATCGTGGTGATCATCCGAAACCAACGGTAATACTCGAGGCAGTTGCGTCTCAAGAAATGTGGTTTTGGCATGCTTTCTTTGGTGTCGCAGGTTCAAACAATGACATAAATGTGCTAAATCAGTCAACATTGTTCACAGACGAGTTGAAAGGTATTGCTCCGAAAGCTCCTTTTGTTGTTAACGGTCGGGAATACAAACGGGGCTACTACCTTGCCGATGGTATATATCCCACTTGGTCTACTTTTGTAAAAGCGTATACACATCCATACGCAATCAAGGAGAAGAAAATGAAGAAGGTGCAAGAGGGTGCAAGAAAAGAGGATGTTTATATGGAGATACGCAACACCGAGACACACTTTCAGCTACGATTCGACATCACTGAGCATATCGCCAACAACTTGGAAGTCGTGCTAACTGAAGAAGAGCTGAATGCAAATCCCCCACCAGCCTAGATTTGTATTTTTTTTTTTAAAAAAATTGAAGAATAAATGTTGGTTTTTTTTTAGGAATTTGGTAAAAAAAATTATTTTTAGGACTTTGTAATTTTTTTTAATGAATTGTTTTATGTTTTTATTTTTATATTAAATGTGTTAGTTTAATTTTATTTGTTTTAGATTAAAAAGAAAATGAAAAAAAAAATATTTAATCTATGCTAAAGCCCTAAACCATGACTAAATGAGCATACCCCCTACAAAATTATCATTCTACATCAATTCTACATCAATTTTCTCTCTCCTCTTGGCATCATCCTATTGGTCCAATTTCATGCCTAACACATGCCTTAGGCACTTGATGCAAAAGGTTACCTATAATAAAAATAGGAGACATAAGGGAAGCGAGAAAAAAAAACCTTGGGTTCACAAAATTATGGCACTTGATGCAAAAGGTTACTTGTTTATGATGTACTAGAGGGTTATTACCCTTGCTTCGTAGCAGTTGGATTTTATACTAAAAAATCATGTCGTAATAGTATGTTTGGAATCTAAGAGAAAACTATGTTAAAACCTATGTTCTTCTGAAAATAAGCGTTAAAATAACACAACAGACAATCTAAAAAATAAAAATAAATGAACATGATCTATTATGTAAAAAGGTTGCAGAAATCGCTCGGCGGTTGTTCGACGGTCGACTGGCGTTAAGCGATTAATCGGGGATTAATCGGTGATTAATTGGAGACCCTAGATTATTATAGAAAAAACAAATATACACATATATATTTCCAATATGACAATTGACGGTTGCACCGTTAACTAGTGATTAGAAGTGATAAATGTGTTTATTTTATGCTTAGTTGGGTTTAATTTCATGATATTGAATGACTACGAGAAGTTGATGCTTTGCAGGTAAACCACGGAGATTGGTCATGCTTTGGAGAGAGATTTAACGAAGTGTAAGTGAAAGGATTGGATGTTAGCATGATAGAGGATGAAAATACGTGAACGTGGGCGAAAACGGCGATGAAAACGGAGTTGAAACGAGAAAGTTATGAAGAAAACAAGGATTTTTGGGCAGAATCTGAGATTCGTAAGCTGACAGTGATTTGTAGCCTACGAATCTGTCAGGTCTGAAATAATATATTTTGGGCAGATTCTGAGATTCGTAAGCTGACTGAGATTCGTAGCTTACGAATCTGCCAGCGCTGAAATCGTAAATAAGGGTTTTTTGGAGACTTTTGGGATACGGATCAATTGGAAACTCTTGGCAGACGAAGGGGGACGAACTAGGGTTCCTTGGGGACGATTTTTTGAGAGAAAAACAAGGGGGAAGATCAATTTTAACATCATAATCATCAAGGAATCATTGAAGAATCATCCATGGAGCATCAAATCATCAAGTTTGCAATCAACTTCACCATGAGAGGCTAAATTTCCTTGTGATTCCTTCTAGACGTAGGGTTTGTTTCTTGACATTATACTTTTGGTTTTCTTTATTTTTGGGATAGCAATCTAAGCGTTCGACGCTTTTTGCTATGACGTGTGTTTGAATGATTGTAACAATTCGGTATTTGCTTTAATCTTTATCTTGAACCATCAGTTCTTGGTGCCGTTGGCAATCGAGATTTATTGGGTAGGGATTTGGGTTGGTTTGTATTGAATGATCATCGAGTGACGACCTCGCATTCTAGTTATCCGAGTTCTTAGTCCTCTTTTATCACTTCCATTCAATTACACATGAACCATGTCTATGTGGTTCTTCCCAATTGAAAACCATAATGTAATGTTAGTTTAAAACCCGAAATCTAGAAGGATCACGTCTTCTCATACTTGTTATTACAAAGTAATTTAATTTCTAATTAATCTCAAATCGGTGTTTAGAATTATTAATCCACGAATTCCATCATCTATAGTGCAATTTCTACATTTTTACTTTTATCGTTTTGCTTAGATATAATTGCTACAAACAACACATGTTCCACATTCTCCCTGTGATCGACACCCGCTTACCACTATCTAATTAGTGTAATTGGGTTTATCTTTGAGTGGGACTTCGACCTCACGTCAAATTTTGGCGCCGTTGCCGGGGAGAAGTGCGCAACGTGTGTTCTTTAGTAGTAATTGTTTGTTTGTTTGTCAGTTTTATGTTGGGTTGTGTTAGTGTGTAGGTACCCACAGGTGCATGCGTACTAGGAAGTCACAATCATCATCACCATTACTATTCGATCCCGAGATCGAAAGGACATTCAGGAGAAACCGAATCCTACACCGGGAAAACAAGGTTGTTGGATCACCGAGTACACAAAGCAAAAAAATGGAAACACAAAGTGAACCGGGAAAGCAACCAGTGGACACATCAGTTTCACCTTCTGATCAACATATACCACCACCTACTTCAACAAGTTTGCCTGAATCAAACCCATCCAGTTTTGCATCATATTCGGGCATTCCATCTTTTGACCAATTTTACCCATCTTATGGGCAATCATCCCAACAGAATCAACAACCATTATTTCAGCAAAACCAACCTATAACCCATACCACCTTAACTCAACCATCAGTTTTCACCACTCCGGGTACCCACCAACAAGGTCAACTAAGATTTCAACAACATACACGTATACCGTTCGTGGAGGGACAATATGGGGGATATGGTGATGGTTATGAAGGCAGGTATGAAGATTATGAAGAGGAATACGAAGTAGAGGGCAATGTAAATCAAGGATTCACTCAAGAAGAATTTGCATTTCAACAAAGACCACCGGTCGGTCAATTTCAACAAAGGTATATGAGACCCCCGGTTATGCCAAGACAGCAGCCACCTCCAGCCCAAAGGCAAGCACCTCAACAAAGGGTGCCACCACAGAATCATCAAGGTCCTCCACAAGGCCCACCGCCACCGCAAGGGCCACCGCAAGGAGTACCAATTGCAGTTCCAAGAAGGCATAACCGTGATGCGGATAGAGGAATTGAATCACATTTCAGACCCATCATAACAAACAACCCATCACCTGTGGTAATTCCTCAAAATCGGGAAGGTCGAACATTTGAGGTAAGGACTAATTCATTACAAAGTCTACCCAAGTTTCATGGGTTGGCAACGGAGGAGCCTTACTTTCACCTTGAGGCATATGATTCTATATGCAACACTATTGGAGGGCAAGGTTTTTCGCCCGACGCAGTCAAGTTGGTGTTGTTTCAATTTTCACTTGAGGATAAAGCCAAGAGATGGTTTCACACATTGCCATCCGCATCCATTTATACATGGGCTGCAATGCAACAAAGGTTTTTGGATGAGTTCTACACAAATCAGAAGACAAGCGATGCTAGAAGGAACTTGAGAAATTTCCAACAACAACAAGGTGAGCTTTTTCATGAGGCATTTGAGAGATTTAACTTGTTGTTGAAGAATTGCCCGCACCATGGTATTGATCTGTGGGATTTGCTAAATGCATTTCATGAGGGATTGACACCCGAGGATGCTAGAGATTTGATGTCCATCTCAAGTGGCACGTTTGGTACGAATTATGAGCAAGATGATTGGGCATATTTAGAACAGATGGCGGTAACATCAAAGAGGAAGGCACAATCTTCCAGGAGAACAAGGCACGCCATTGGTAGACAACATGTGCAAGCCGTAGCTGATAATGGTGTTCAAACTTCAACTCAACCATATGAGGTATGTGCAAGTTGTAATGAATTAGGCCATGTTACTAATCAATGTCCAGGTTTGCAGGAACAGTTTGAAGAGGTCAATCAAGTTCAGGGACAAAGCGGGGGTGGTAGGAATTACAACATGAACTCAAACACCTACCACCCGGGGTTAAGAAATCACCCAAATTTTCGGTATGGTAACCCGGCGAATCAAGCCAATCCTAACTTTCAAGGAACCAATCAATCCAATGTGGCACCTCGACAACCTTATGCGAATCAAGGCAATTTCCGGGGCGGTAATAATCAAGGTTATCAAAGGCAATATCAACAAAGTAATGAACCAAGTGGGTCATCGGCACCGGGAAATGCAAGTGGAAGTGAAGTCATGGACATCCTCAAGACAATGCAACAAGAGATGCACAAGATGAATCAAATGGATGATGAAAGGCTTCGGAAAGATGAGGTGCGTGATAAAGCCATCCATTCTTTGACTACCCAAATGGGCCAACTTGCTACCGAAGTGGCAGATTTGAAGAAAAACAAGGGCCAACTCCCAAGTGACACAGTGGTGAATCCGAAAAATACAAAGCAAGTGCATATTAACATGGTAAGTGTCGTTCCTAATATTAAATTTAATGAAACATGTCTAACCTCTCCTTGTCAAGTTGTTGCAGAAATAGGTGAGGCTATCAAAGAAAAGAGAGATGAGGAGTCAGGAGCACCAATTGTGCCAATTCGAGTTGGAAAGCTGAAAATTCCTCGAGCCTTATTGGATTATGGAGCAACTATGAGTGTGTTACCAGGTAGTCTGTATGATCTATATGAATTCGGTCCTTTGCATGTGATAGATAGTGTGGTGAGTTTAGCAGATGAGACTTGGAAGAAGCCACGCGGAGTGGTCAAGGATGTTATGATTCAATTGGGCGAATTCCAATATCTGGTGGACTTTTTAGTGCTGGATTATGCTTCCACAAAGGCTCCGGCACAACATAAAGTGATTCTAGGTCGCCCGTTCCTACACACGGCCAACGCTCAAATCAATTGTCGGGACGATATCATCACAATGACCCTAGAGAATCGTAAGCTATTTTTCAATGCCTGGACCAAATCTATCACCTATGAGTCTGCTGCAAGGGTTGGTGAATTATGTGTTTTTGATACGGGTGTTCTTCCACACATTATGGGTGTACATGAGGGTGCATGGTATGATGAGGCTACTGCGAGTGCAACAGAAGGTAAACCACCAGATCTTCGAAGCTCCGGGAGTAATGTACTCAATGTTGATCCTCATGGGTATAAAAAATAACACTCATTTCAGTACATACAACAAGTTTGCACCCCACCAAATGGAAAAGCACACTGGAGAAGATGGCAGGGGCTACATTTTCAAACCACCATAACTGAGAGTTGGCATGGTCTGGCTGAAGACTAGTAAACTTAGCGCTGCCCGGGAGGCAACCCGAGGGCCGTTGTAACACTTAAGTGTGGGGAGGATGTGGCAGAAAGTTGGAGAATCAAGAGCATCATATGTATCCATCGCCACCAGGTCCATGTATTCATTCCTCACTCTTTTTATGTTGCTTGGCTTTGTACTGTCTTTTCTTTTCTTTAAGTTTTTTTTATTTTTATTTTTGTTTGGAATAAATCCGGTTGGAGGTAGCATTTAATTTAGCTTCTCATAAAAAATATGAATTTCACTCCTCACAAAACCTCTAAAGCCATACATTGGGGACAATGTATCCCAAGTGTGGGGATGGGGAAAATTTTGAAAATTTTTATTTGGCTTGAAGTTCTTGACCCTTAAAATTTAAACAAATGAAGGTTTTGGTTAGAGGTTTGATGGGTGGTGTTGAAGTTTAGGTTCCTTGTCATGGTCAAATTTCACGTAAGATTTGGTAGAATTTTAGTCAATGGTAGCATGCTTTCGGTATAATAATTCATGCAACAAACCGGTAACCCATCTTCCACAATTAGTGAGTTTTGTGCCTTACACTCTTGCTTATCATATATATATTTAATCATTGAGTGTGGCTATGTGTTTATTACTTTAGAACTTGTGCAACTGTTGCGTTCTGAGATCTTGGCTATGATATGCATGTGAAAATGATTTAGGCATTCAGGTGAAGCCTCGTCTCGATGTGCGTGAGTGTGGGATTTGGGGGTTGGGACCTCATACATTACATATATGAGCTTGGTAAAAGTGAGGGGCGGGGGTTTGGGTCCATTAGAAGCCATGTTGTGCTTATTGCCTATTGATTGATCACCCGAGCCTTCTCCACTCATCTTATTACCCCTAGTGGTCGATTCGGCTTATAGTTGTTACCATTATTAGATAGATGCTGAATAATGTAGATTGGTGAAGTTTGTGATATTCAGTTATGTAATCTAAGCGTTAGACGCTTTTTACATCTCTGTTAAAAAAAAAAAGAGAAAAAGAAAAAAAGAGAAAAATGAAAAAAAAAAGAGAAAAAAAAATTGCAAAATATGAGATCAGTGATTGAAGTATTGAGCAACCAAAAAGAATGTGAAGTTATTGTTTAGCATAGTGTATAACTATTAGCGTTTGTTCTTATGTAATAAATAAGCCGGATCGAATCACTTGAGCCACTTCAAATATTCCCATTCCACACCCTACGCCTAGCCCCGTTACAACCCATTATAAGACCTTTTGATTTGCATGCATGCTATAGCAATTTAGATGGAGGTTCGAGAGTTGTACAAGCTTATGATAGTAAAACAACACATTAGCCAATTGAGTGCTTACTAGCTCATTACGCTAGCCTTCAAATCATAACCGAGAGGAGTGTTCATTGTGAGGGGTTTGTTGTGTGCATAAAAGACCGAGAGCATGTTAGGTTTGGTTAAAATTCTTGTAGTTTGATTGTTGCATTTTGCTTAACTAGTGCATTGATGCATTTTGGGAATGGGGTATGACTTGGAACCTTAACTGAAAACTGGGTTTGACTGGATTGATTGGATGATTGACAACGAAATGATGTTGAGTTGCTTGGGGTCAAGCAACGGGTAAGTGTGGGGATGTGACGGTTGCACCGTTAACTAGTGATTAGAAGTGATAAATGTGTTTATTTTATGCTTAGTTGGGTTTAATTTCATGATATTGAATGACTACGAGAAGTTGATGCTTTGCAGGTAAACCACGGAGATTGGTCATGCTTTGGAGAGAGATTTAACGAAGTGTAAGTGAAAGGATTGGATGTTAGCATGATAGAGGATGAAAATACGTGAACGTGGGCGAAAACGGCGATGAAAACGGAGTTGAAACGAGAAAGTTATGAAGAAAACAAGGATTTTTGGGCAGAATCTGAGATTCGTAAGCTGACAGTGATTTGTAGCCTACGAATCTGTCAGGTCTGAAATAATATATTTTGGGCAGATTCTGAGATTCGTAAGCTGACTGAGATTCGTAGCTTACGAATCTGCCAGCGCTGAAATCGTAAATAAGGGTTTTTTGGAGACTTTTGGGATACGGATCAATTGGAAACTCTTGGCAGACGAAGGGGGACGAACTAGGGTTCCTTGGGGACGATTTTTTGAGAGAAAAACAAGGGGGAAGATCAATTTTAACATCATAATCATCAAGGAATCATTGAAGAATCATCCATGGAGCATCAAATCATCAAGTTTGCAATCAACTTCACCATGAGAGGCTAAATTTCCTTGTGATTCCTTCTAGACGTAGGGTTTGTTTCTTGACATTATACTTTTGGTTTTCTTTATTTTTGGGATAGCAATCTAAGCGTTCGACGCTTTTTGCTATGACGTGTGTTTGAATGATTGTAACAATTCGGTATTTGCTTTAATCTTTATCTTGAACCATCAGTTCTTGGTGCCGTTGGCAATCGAGATTTATTGGGTAGGGATTTGGGTTGGTTTGTATTGAATGATCATCGAGTGACGACCTCGCATTCTAGTTATCCGAGTTCTTAGTCCTCTTTTATCACTTCCATTCAATTACACATGAACCATGTCTATGTGGTTCTTCCCAATTGAAAACCATAATGTAATGTTAGTTTAAAACCCGAAATCTAGAAGGATCACGTCTTCTCATACTTGTTATTACAAAGTAATTTAATTTCTAATTAATCTCAAATCGGTGTTTAGAATTATTAATCCACGAATTCCATCATCTATAGTGCAATTTCTACATTTTTACTTTTATCGTTTTGCTTAGATATAATTGCTACAAACAACACATGTTCCACATTCTCCCTGTGATCGACACCCGCTTACCACTATCTAATTAGTGTAATTGGGTTTATCTTTGAGTGGGACTTCGACCTCACGTCAACAATATCTTAGTATAATTAACAAGTAAATAAGTAAAAACCTTAAAAAAAAGTTATAACCTAGTACTTAAATAAACGTTTAAGTCAAAAACTACAATAGTAAAGACTAATATGTCTAATAATCTCAAAAAACAAATACATTTTCTTATTTAAATCTTCATCTTTCTTTAACATTCTTTCAAAATACGCCTACAGCTTAATTTTTTATGATTTTTTAATTTTTTTAATAAAAAATTAAAAGTTTAAGCTGACCGTGTAGACCGTCAAGGGCGCCAAGACCGTCAGAGACCGATGTTGACCATCGTTGACCAACTGACCATCAAACCCTTAATCGTAGACGGTTGAGGGGCACCAAGCGATTAAATTAATCACGATTTCTGCAACATTGTGTAAACATGATAATGTTTTCAAACAAAAAATAAAAATGTTTTAAAATATGAAAAAGAAAACGAAAAGTCCCAAACGAAACTAAAATAATTAAAAGAACATTTAATAACATAAATAAATTTTAAAAAATATAATACTAAAGTTAATAATTTTAATTATATGTGCCATTGATTCCACATTAACCTATAAACAAAATAGAACCTAATAGAAATTGTATTTTTGTACTTATTTGGTTGCTTATTGTACATACTTATGAATATGAATAGTAATACGCGCTATTCATGGGTATTTTTGTAGTGTTATATTTATTATTACGTCATTGATTTATATTTGACACGTTTAACTTTTAATTTTAACATCGTTAAGCAACATGTCTTTATTTTCGTTTTATCTACGTTGTGTTTTAGCAATGCAACTGTTTTGTCATGTTATCCTCACACTTATGTAGTTTTAAAAAGCTATATCATATGTTTTAAAAGTAATTACTTAACCTCTTAAAATAATTTTCTTATCCTTATAATATGATAGATAAATTTCATTTATATGTTCGGAAATAGACTTCTCTAATTTTCTGGGAGATGACCATATAAATTTTAACTTTTAAGGTCATCTTTTATATATCAAGTGTGCAACGGGTCAAACCGAACCGAACAAACCCAAACCCGGAATGGACCATGACCAATTATATGGAGACGCGAGGACCACAGACCGGACTCGAATGATAAGTGAATGTCACTTTTGGCTTGAAATGGTACGAGACTACCAGTTTGTTAGCAATTTGTTATACACCTAACAGATGCATTACACTGTTAGCAGATTTTATGCCTTGTTAATATGACATGTTTCAAAAAAAGTGGCCTGTTTTTAAAGATTCATAAAGCATAAAAACTTAATTAACTCACACACTGACATTTCCTCCAGCCAAGGGTTTTTTTAGCACATTCTTTCAAATAGGTTTGACTAAAAAGCCAACTGCAAATCTGGATAAACAATTCAAGACTATCTATATACACTAAATAAAAATGAAGAAACAAAAAGAGACAGTGATAGTAACAAGTTGATCAAGAATGTGAGCAAACTGTATATGGTATTTCTGAAACATATATTTGGGTTTTCATTCTTTTAAAAATTAAAGGGTTATTGGTAAATATATTATGATACACCCTTCATAAACCCTGATAAAAGAGAAGTAACACATTCAGAAAGGACAAGGGTGACCTTGGTGTTGATTTGGGAGTTCTTGCTTCTATGTTAATGCAAAAATGTGAAGTAATTCTGAAAACAACAAGGAAATGAATGTTCTGTACACTCATCACAAACATGAGAGCAAGATCATGCCTCCATTTCACCTTATGCAATGGTCAACACAAGTCAACACTCAAAGAAGATCACCAAAGGTCCTTGCATGAGCAAGATCCTCCTACAAAGTGATGAAACCGATTCGAATCTCTCAACACGATGGTGCGACCAATGATTCTTGAAACCAACTTCATAAACAAATGACAATCACCACAAACTCTGATATTCTTCAAAATCCTAACCGGCTGCCTTCCTTCCGGTTTCCTCATCAACCCGTATGCAAGAGCTAGTTTCTCACTATGATAACATATTGATTGAAGCTTCTCATTATCACCAACATCATGTAATACTAGATTTTTATTTGGAGTAAATCCAGATTTCAATAGCTTTCTTACAATCCTGTTCAATTCAAGATAAATAGCTTCTGATTCAGGATGATTTCGATCTTCCGACACAAACTTATGCACTTTTCCATCAATTTCAACCCAACTAAATGCAGCAAACTTCTTAATCTTGCTACTGTTCATAATAGATCTCATAGCTGCCACATCTTTCCATCTACCATTAGCAGCATACATATTCGAAAGAGTGATATAAGGTTCAGCATTATATGGTTCCAACTCAAACAGTTGTTTCGCTGCAAATTCGCCATGTTTAATGTCGCCATTAAGTTTACAAACCGACAAAAGGGTCGACCAAATGAGACCATTAGGTTTGTAAGGCATGTCCTTTATTGTTTCAACGGCTTTTTCTACACAACCTGAACGACCGAAAAGATTGATCAAACACGCGTAATGATCTGAAGTCGGTATGATTCCATATTGTTTCGTCATTGAATCAAAATATTGTTCTCCCCTTTCGATAAGTCCTTCATGCATACACGCAGAAAGAACACCAACAAAGGTAATGCTATCTGGTTTTACGCTGCTATTCAACATTTCTTCATAAAGACCAAGTGCCTCTAAATCCTTACCGTTTTGGGCATACCCCAAAATCATCGAATTCCAAGAAACCGTTGATTTGGAATGTATGGTATTGAAAATCTTCCGGGCTTCAGTCGGTTCGCCACATTTAGAATACATGTCAACAAGGGCGGTAGACACAAGTGTGTCATCTTCAACTCCCATGTGAATTGCTTTCCCATGAACCGCTTGACCGTAAAACAAAGAAGCCAATCGTGCACACGAACTAACCACACTCGAAACTGTAAACTTGTCTGGCTTAATATCGGTCATTAACATATCATTAAACAACATTAACGCGACCTCTTCCTTCCCATTTTGAACATGACCCACGATCATCGTTGTCCAAGAAATGGCGTCCTTCTTCTCAATCTCCGCAAAAAGCTTCTGCGCCTCATCTATTCGCCCCGTTTGAAATAAAGCACCAAGAACGTTCGAAACCGTAACCACATCTGGTTTAAAACCACACACCTTCATTTCACAAAAAAGTTCTATAGATTTTTCCGGCACCCCATTCTTCATGTATCCAGAAATCATTAAATTCCAAGAAACCACATTCTTGTCACGCATTCGATCAAACAACCAACGAGCAGCATCGATCTCACCACATTTAGCATACAAATCAGTCAACACATTGCAAACAAAACCATCGAACATCAAACCACAAGCTACAATCTTTCCATGAACTTGCTTCCCACTCCACAAATCCAAAACCCGCGAACACGCATTCAACACGCTCACAAAAGTATAGGCAGTCACCTCAAATCCTTCTTTCTGCATTTTAACAAACACTTCCAACGCCTCTCGTGCACGACCTTTTGCAGCCAAACCCGCAATCACAGTATTGTATGACACAGAATCTCGACATGGGATGCTTCTAAAAAGCCCCTGCAAGTCGTCTGCGGATCCCGTCTTCGAATAAGCTTTTAACATGGCATTGTAAGTGAATATGTCTCTTTGTGGCATTTTATCGAACAGGTTTTGTGCATCCGAAAGTTTCCCGGAGTTTGCGTACACGTGAAGGAGACGGTTGTGGATAAAGGTGGTTGTGGGTTCGTAGAGGTGTTGTTCCATGTGGGATTGTAAGCGTTTGGCTTCATGGGCGTCACTGAGTCGAACACAGTCAAGAACGAGTCGAGTGTAGGCTTCAGGGTTGACATGAGTGAGTCGGTAAAGAGAATCGACAGCTTCTCTGAGCTTGAATTTTGGATGCATTTTTCAATTAAAATTTCCAAGATTTCTTAAATACGATCTATGTTATAACGTATCTTTAATAATTAAGGGGTTATTATACATGCTAAAAACTACAATTTTTGTGACGGCATTCAAAACTTGTTTTTATTCTTATCTTAAAAAATGAAAATAAATAATCCTACATATTCCTATTTTATTTGGTGATAATAATCTCAAGTAATTTTTTTTTTACACAAAAAGAGTTATATCTTTACACTTCATTATCTCTAATAATCTATCCGTTAAAAAAAGTAACACCTTTAACATGGTGTCCATTTGTTGGTCCACGTGCTACCACATGACGTGTTTTTTTCTCTTATTCAAACATAACAAATTTAACATATGATTTGGCGGTCTTAAAGCATTTTATTGATTTAGTTTCAGTATAACGTCGTTGCATAGTCTTTTGTTATTTTTGTTTTTTACGCTACATGTTAGCAATTACATTATTTTGTGTATCCATATTATTCTCACAACGACGCATAGTCTAAGTTGCAACTTAGACTATGAAGTCACCATAGTGAATCTAAATAAGGGGTTGTGAATCTAAATAAGGGGTTGTGATGGCGATGGTGCTTTTGAGGTGCGATGGTGGTGGTGGCAGTTACGCCGAGATATCTAGTGGTGATGGTGGTGGCGATGGCACATGGTCAACGACGACTTGATCTGGTGGTGATGGTGACGACAACAACAAGAGAGCCGCTCTTGATGTAGGAAGATGACTTCTTTTTATCCATATGGATTTTAACACTGACCATTTAAAAATACAAAGTCTTATCTAGCTCACCATTTAAAAACACAAAACCTTATCTAGCATCAATATACAGCTAGACCAAGTGCCCTTTAGTTGTAGAGAGAGACCGGATAAAAAAAGAAAGGAGTATTGTTTATTGTTTTATTTTATTACATTATACTTCCATATAAATGTAAGGCTATGTGTAGTGGTTTGAGAGTTGGGTGAGGGGTTATGCGCCATGTGGCGAATGACGTGGCAATGGGGGGTTATGAGGTAAGATGTGTAGTGGGGGGTTATAAAGATGGGGGTTATAAGGATTTGGAGAACCAATAGGAAAAAAACAAAAAAAATTAAAAAAAAAAACAAGAGAGGGGGAAGGCGTTATCTACATAACACCGGAGACATTTTTCCCTAACATGGCGCCTAGGGGGGTGGTGCGGGGCGCCATGTTGGGCGCCATGTTAGCTTTTTCGGGGCTATAACGCCCACTACGGACAGCCTAATAGAAAATCTAAATGGTAGTAAGTTTTTATTGCATATAGATTGAGACAAATTAGATACCACAATGACTAAAAAAATAAAATTAAAACTCCTACAAGCCATTTAACTAATAAAACCATTTTGTAACGAATCCTGGACTAAAACCGATCACAACCTTTTTAAGTCATTTAACTCATTAACTCATTAGCGGTGAAATTCATAATATTTGAAATTTAATTTGATTATTATTTTATTATTTGTCCTGAATTTCAACTGAGCATCAATAATGGTGGCTACGGCGTTGAAACCCACAAACAGACGCGTGGATTGTCGAAATACCCGTTTGCGTTTGCATCACCGCGTTCGGTTGTTTACTCTTTCTTTCCAATCCAACAGTCGTCTCAACTGAAACCACCCCACATCATAAAGCAAAAAAAACAAACTCATACATCATCATTCATTCATTCTTCAAACTAAAGCAATAACAATTATTCCAATTTCTAACCCATTTCCCCTCTTTTTCTCTCTGTTTACCCTCAATTTTACATGAAAACCCCCAAATAATTCAACTGACGCTAAAAATTCGAACTCCGATCATCGATTTTGTTAATTAACAGTGCAATCGCCATGCCAATTGAGAACACCGCTGGTTATATGATCCCCGTATTATCCTCTAACGACCTATCCGACCCGTTTGGCCGCCTGGATTTGGATCTATCCGACTCCGAGCTTCGAGAAACCGCTTACGAGATCTTCGTCGGGGCTTGCCGGAGCTCCGGCGGAGCTAGGCCGTTGACTTACGTGTCTCAGTCGTCTGGTAGGTCGTCTGATAGGGCGTCATCGCTGCCGTCGCTGCAGAGGTCGCTGACGTTGACGACTGCCAGTAAGGTGAAGAAGGCGTTGGGTATGAAGTCGAAGAAGAAGAACGGTGTTTCGGAGTCTAGTTGTTCTCCGGCGACGGAGAATCGGCCGGCTACGGTGGGGGAGCTGATGAGGGTTCAGATGAGAATCCCGGAGCCGATTGATTCTAGGGTTAGACGTGCGTTGTTGCGAATTGCTGCTGGACAGGTAATTAGGGTTTTGTAACTGATTAGTGACTTAAATTGGTAAATACTAACAGTTTCCCAATTGTTTGTGAATTTATAGCTAGGTTTGTTGGTTGATAAGTTATTAATAAGTTAATTTACACTAAAATTAATCACAGTCTTTTGTTCATCATATTAGCAAAACTTGCATCAATTTATCAGTATTTGTGACTGTGAAGATCACTAAGCCCTAATTACAAACAATTTGCAGCTTGGCAGGCGAATTGAGTCAATAGTTCTACCCGTAGAGCTTTTACAGCAGTTTAAATCTGCTGATTTCCCGACACAACGAGAATATGAAATATGGCAGAAAAGAAACTTGAAGGTACTTGAGGCGGGACTGTTACTCCACCCTAAACTACCACTTGACAGAAAAGATCCGGCTGCTCAACAGCTTCGCCAGATTATCCGTGGGGCTCGGGAAAGACCCATAGAGACCGGGAGACATAGTGAAGCAGTTCAAACCCTGCGGAATGTAACAATGCAGCTTGCTTGTCGGTCTGATGATGATTATTCCCCTGACATGTGTCATTGGGCAGATGGGGCCCCGTTGAATCTTCGGCTCTACCAGGTTCTTCTTGAAGCTCTTTTTGATGTTGAAGAGCCAACATCCATGATTGAGGAGGTTGATGAGGTGTTAGAACTCATAAAAAAGACATGGGGTATTTTGGGAATTGACCAGAGGTTTCATAATCTGTGTTTTTCGTGGGTTTTATTTAACCATTATGTATCAACGGGTCAAATTGAGAATGATTTTCTTTTTGCTGCTGATAACTTATTGCAAGAAGTCAAAAAAGATGCAAAGTCGACTTTGGATTCAGGATATTCCAAGATTTTGTGCCTGACAATGAACTCGATGTTGGAGTGGGCCGAGAGGGGGCTCTTAGCTTACCATGAATCGTTTTACAGGTGTAATATTGACTTGATGCAGAGTATTCTCTCTCTCGGTGTGACTGCAGCCACCATATTGGCTGAAGAAAATCCTCATCAGAATGGTAGAAGGAATATCATTGATGTTGCAAATGCCAAAGTTGACATTTATATCAGGTCATCCATGCGCAAGGCTTTCAGTCAGGCAAGTTCTGATCTTTTGCATTAATTAGGTTTCCATTTGATGAAACTAGTGTTATAGGATAAAATAAAACATATAGTGATCATAATTAAGTGTGTATTCAACGTAATTTTAAGTTCTATTCATTTAAGTCATTCTAGTTTGTGCAACTTGCAAATGCTTGTGTTCCAAGATAATATATATATATATATATATATATATATATATATATACACATAGATAGATAGATAAATATATGTTTGACTAACCTCATAGCTTAAACGAAGTGTTTGTCACTTAAATCTGGAAAACTCGTTCAAAAATTACAAAGCAATGAGAAATAAGGTAATATTGGATTGAGACCCTGCTGGAAAAGGACTGTGGAAGCAAAAGAAGTACTAATCTTGTGCATCCAGCACAGTTCTACAATCCTCACCTCATAGTCTTGAATGTGTATCTAACTTTGAGATACAAGATAGAGATTAGAACAATTAGAGGTGACAAAATGGGCGGGTCGGGTAAGGGGCTATATTGGATTTAGGTTGAAACTGGACTTTCTCTTCACATGGGGCGAAATGGGTCAGGCTGGGCAGGGTTGACCCTGAAGCCTTTCTTTGTCTCTTTTTTAAACTTTTAATAAATAATAGATGCGTTATTTATGGTAACAAACTATATCATTACAATAATAGTCTTACTCTGGATAAAACGGCGGTTGTATGCATTAAAACTAGAATTTGGGAGACTTTAACCCATTTATCCCATTCCCTTTTAGCAAAATATTTGTATAATCGTTGGAGATAAAACATATTTAAATCAAAGGTACGTGGGTCGAAATTGCGTATTATGTTCTTCTATGGAACTCACTTGTCATTCAATTCTTTTAATTCAGGAAAGCGAGAAAGTCCGCATAAATCGGAAGTCAGCAAAAAGTCAACTAAATCATCTTCCAGTACTATGTATGCTTGCACAAGATGTTACTGACCTGGCATTTACTGAAAAGGAGATTTACAGTCCAATACTACAAAGATGGCATCCCCTTGCAATTGGTGTAGCAGTAGCAACTCTTCATTCTTGTTTTGGACAAGAGGTACAAAAATTTGTTTCAGGGATTAAAGAGTTGACTCCTGATGCTATACAAGTGTTAATAGCAGCCGATAAGTTGGAAAAAGATTTAGTACAGATGGCAGTGGAAGATTCAGTCAACAGTGATGATGGTGGAAAGTCAATAATTCAAGAGATGACTCCTTACGAAGCTGAAACCGTAATAGTAGATTTGGTCAAATCTTGGATAAAGAATCGAGTTGGTAGACTTGAAGAGTGGGTTGATAGAAATTTGCAGCAAGAGGTATGTTTCTCACAGTCTATTTTATTCTAGGGAAAATTTCACAGAAACATAACCAACTCTCAATTTTGTTTCAATCAGGTCACTCAAACTTTCTTTTGTTCCAATCAGGTCACTCAACTTTAAAATATGTTCTAATCCTAGATAAATGACCTGATTAGCAGGTAACCTTATCAACTTTTTTATAAAAAATGATTTTTTTATGATTGAATTTTTACTAAAAACGATATTTTTATAAAAAATCAAAATTTCATAAAAAATGTTTTTTATATAAAATACATTTTTTATAAAAACGATTTTTTTTATAAAAAACGTTTTTATAGAAACATTTTTTTATAAAAAAACGAAAAAAACGTTTTATAAAAAAAACGTTATACGTTTTTATAAAAAAAGTTATAAAAAACGTTTTTTATAAAATTTTGACTTTTTATAAAAAATCATTTTTATTAATAAATTGATTTTAAGAAATTCGTTTTTTATAAAAAATCCTTTTTTTATAAAAATTTTAGTTTTTGAAAAAAAAAATTGATAAGATTACCTGCTAATCAGGTCATTTATCTAGGATTAGAACATATTTTTAAGTTAGGTTACCTGATTAGAACAAAAAAAAGTTTGAGTGACCTAATTGAAACAAAATCAAAAGTTGGTTATGTTTCTACAAAGTTACCCCTTTATTTGAAACAAAACTAAAATATTAGACAAAATAATGGTTCCAGAAACCAGCGTAAAATCACCCTTTCTTTATACAAGGCCGACCCAACCATTTTGCCACCATTGTTTACAATAAAGAAACATGATAGAATAAAGGGGTAACTTTGTAGAAACATAACCAACTTTTCATGTTTCTTTATTGTAAACAATGGTGGCAAAATGGTTGGGTCGGCCTTGTATAAAGAAAGGGTGATTTTACGCTGGTTTCTGGAACCATTATTTTGTCTAATATTTTAGTTTTGTTTCAAATAAATTCCAATAACTATATCATTATAATTTATTGCATTAAAAATCACTTTGGACGAACTTCGACCCCTTTGGCCCAATGGCCCGTTAATTTTTGAAACAAAATTATTTATTTTGCCCACTAAACTATGTAGTTAGCTATTCAACCATCATTCAAAGACTTTAATTAAACTATGTAGATAGTCAAATTTTGCTTTGGATAGTACTAGTTGAGATAATATTCAAAATAATAATTTAAACAATGAGATACTAGCAGGATGTTTTTATCTAGTAGCATGACTTGTTGCTATTGTTTTTGGAAAAATATACTGATAAGAACAAAACCCAAAATGTTATTTTAGATTTATCATTGTAATAAGACACAATACCATATGTTTATAGTTCTTTTTTCAGTTTTAACTTAGTGTAAATCATTAATTGGAAGATCAGCCGCACGATATACACTCCCTCACCTCTTTGCAATTATAGGTGTGGAACCCAAAAGCAAACAGAGAACGGTTTGCTCCTTCAGCAGTGGAGGTTTTAAGAACTATTGATGAAACTTTGGAAGCATTCTTTTTATTGCCAATACCAATGCATCCTGATTTGCTTCCTGAATTAATGAGAAGTCTTGATACATGCCTTCAAGATTACATATTAAAGGCAAAATCCGGTTGTGGTAAGTATAACTTGGAAAAGGATGAGTTGGGTAACTTATGAAAATGGGCCGCGGGTTGACTCAATATATTTTTCTTTCAGAATATTTGAATTGTGTCAAATATACTTCGAGTTAAATGAGTTAAAAGATTTTGTGAATTAAAATATAATTAGGGTGACTTTTTTCAACCCGTTTGACTGGTTCATTTTTAGCTAAAGTTTCTGATTGGACCCATTAGAGATTAAGCATAACCTAATTTGTCCCATATGTAAGTAAATAGGTCAAGTTTGTCAACTCTAACAATTATGATAATCTGTTCTTTTTTTTAATTTTCTTGGAAAGTAACTTTATATTTTCTTCTTATATATAGGATCTCGAAGCTCTTTTCTTCCAATATTGCCTCCTTTAACACGATGTAAAGGTGGCTCAAAACTCAATGGTGTATTTAAGAAAAGAGATCGGTCACATATGCTTCAAAGGAGGAAATCTCAACTGAACACTATAGACGATGATGATTCCTATGATATACCACGGTTGTGTGTTCGTGTCAATACTTTTCATCGCATCAGAAAAGATTTAGATGCATTAGAAAAAAGAACAGCTGCCCACTTACAAAGCATTGGAATTTGTGAGGGCAGTACTGTAAATGGGTCAAGAAAAAACTTCGAGTTATCTTTGGGTTCTTGTGTGGAAGCAATTCAACAAGTATGTGAGGCGACTGCATACAAAATCATATTTGAAGAATTAAGGCATGCATTATGGGACAGTTTATATGTAGGAGAAACTTCATCTTCAAGAATTGAACCTTTTCTACAAGAGCTAGAACAGAATCTGGAAGTAGTAGCAGAAACAGTACAAGATAACACAGTTCGAACGCGTTTGATCACAAACATAATGAGAGCTTCATTTGAAGGGTTCTTGTTGGTTTTGCTTGCAGGAGGGCCTTCTCGTAATTTCACTCCAGAAGATTCATCAATCATACAAGAAGATCTTCGGTTTCTTATGGACTTGTTTTGGTCAAATGGTGATGGCTTACCACGTGATTTGATAGGAAAACACGCAATCACAGTGAAAGGTGTGCTGCCCCTTTTCTCGATTGATACCTGCAGCCTTATCGAGAAATTTAAATCTGTAATGCTGACTGATAGTCATGGTTCATCCACCAAATCAAGACTTACTTTGCCTTCAACAACCGACCAATGGGGCCCGAATGAACCAAACACCATCTTGAGAGTATTGTGTCATCGTAACGACAAGGCAGCCACCACATTTTTGAAGAAAAATTACAATCTCCCAAAAAAACTTTGAGATTGATCGTGTTCATGGTTATAGCTTTTAAGTGTGTACAGAATATGATCATCATCACATATGTGTCGTGGAGCATTCATTGATGATTGATCCGGGCATAGCGTCAAGTGATTTTTGAATTTTATTTATTTTTGTTACTCGTTTGTGGTTCTTTCCTTTCTGGATTGGGTATGTGAGCCTGTGAGGTGATTTGGGATCAAAGCTGTATGATTTTTTTTTGCTATCATGTATAGAATTGAAGGGGGGTATAGTGAATTTGTTTTTCTAATTTAACATGAGAAATTCAAAGTGTTTATTGTATCATCTCAATATCTATCTATGTGTTCATGTTCGTTATTTGTTATTTTAAAGGTAAACAATAATTAATAGTTTGTTTTTTTGGTTTATTATTAGACAATCTTGTCTAGTTACTCGGTGTAGGAAGCCGAAGCTTAAACTCATATATTAAACGGGTTTCAGATTGGGTTTTCAACTCGCGGCCCTACTCATTTGGTATAAGTAATTTATATTTTATATTTTTATAAAAGTTTAAAGAAAGAAAAAAAGTTTGTATTTAGAAAAGCTAAAGAAACATTTAGAGTAAATTACACAGAAGGTCCTTTATGTTTTACCCTGATTTCGAATTAGGTCCTTTAAGTAAAGTTGTTGCATCCGACATCCTTTATGTTTTAAACATGTTTCATAGAAGGTCCTTTAACACTAACGGAGTTAAAATCAATCGTTAAGTTAGGGGCACTTTAGTCATTCTATAAAATCTTTTAATAAAAATAAAAAAAAATAAAAATTCCATCTAATATTAAAAGGTCGTTCTTTCTTCCTTTGTACGCATACCAGATCTTCTCCTTTTGTAATCACATCCATAACAAATTCGTTACCATACTCCACCAGATCCATTGAAATCCCCACAAATTCAATCGGATTTTCTTCTTCATTCTTGGCGGTTGAATTCAATACCAATTTCGTGTTATCTCTCGGTGATATCAAAGGATTCTTGAAAGGTTATCCAGGTTTGGGTCGGGTACCGTGAAATTAAACCAGATAGTCCGATTCTAGCAACGCCAATCGATCTATTCAGAAGGTTTCACGGGTTTATGAATGTAGGGTTTTCTGCTTCCAACGGAAAATGACCATCCTTACATTTCATCAACAATTAAAAATTTTAAACCCTACCCGACTTCGTGTACCCGTAAATCGAAGTTGAAGAAGTCGGGTCTGAACTTTCCAAAACGGCACAAATTACATAATGCCCAGAAGATTCAAATAATCCGACATCCGATCAACGACAAAAGGGTTTAATCATAGTCAGATAATCGGCGAATGGGTGTCGGCGTTTGTGTACGAAACCGATTGGAACACCACCATGAAGAAGTTTAAAACAGTGACGTATTGGGAGTCAAATGGTTAAAGATTTTGAAAAATGGTGGGGGGTTTACAACACAAGAATCTGATGAAGCTTCGAGGGTGGTGTTGCAAGAGAAACAAATTGATTCTCTGATTACATATATGCCAAACGGATTGCTTGATATAATACTTCACGATGCAACGATAACCGTTGAAAATTTGAGTTTTTATTTTAATGTTTGGAGCACAAGAATCTGATGAAGCTTTTAGTTGGTGTTTGTATCTTCAGTTTTAATGTTTTTTATTAAAAGATTTTATAAAATGACTAAAGTGCCCCTAATTTAACCCTTGGTTTTAACTCTTTAAAGGACCATCTATGAAACGAGTTTAAAACATAAAGGATGTCAGATGCAACAACTTTACTTAAAGGACCCAATTCAAAATCGAGATAAAACATAAAGGACCTTCTGTGTAATTTACTCAAACATTTATAAAAGAATTAGAAAAAAAATTATGAAAAACATTTTGTAAAACATTATAATCTACAATTTTTTTTATTAGAAGACTTTTTCTTACCTTAAAAGAAAATTTAATTAGAAGTCTTTAATTCAATTAGTTTAGGAATGAATTATGATTTTCTTTTTTTTTAAACACTCATTTTAATAAATAAATTTTAAATCACCCATTTTAATAAATATTATAAGTCTTTAAAACTTGATGAAGATTTTTATAAAAGTTTTATGAAAACTAAAAAACGTTTCTATTTAGAAAAAGCTAAAGAAACATATGAATTTTTTTTTATCAAATATTATAATCTTTAGAATATATATCACATCAAGTTTTTACTCATCATTTATACAATATTTTTTTTACCTTGATGCATCTCTTCATACAAACACTTCAAATTTATCAATTCAATATTATGTTTGAGAGAGGATAAAAAAATAAATTGGAAGGAAAATTGCTTGTAGCTACAGGCAAGAGCTAAAAGGAACCTACAGATTATTACCACCAACGTTAGTCATGGGAAGGGTTGTTACCAGCTAGGATGAGAAGTCCCACAGGGGCCCATATATGACCAGCGATGGAGGTGGTCTTATGTTATATGTTCTTTATAATTCCTCAAACATTGATTTAGCTTTAGACCGAATCGTTTCGAAACCGCTTTATTAAGTATGCTTTTACGAAATCTCGTAACAATACACGGGTTTGAGAGACTTGTTAAAAAATTAATAATCAAAAGGCTTTTGACTTAACGATACTTTGATATTGATAAAATTGATCTTTCTAGATAAACGATGAAGGTTGAACCCCGATTACAAGGAAAAAAATTGCTACATACAAATAAAAGTATCAATGATCTCTAGCCTAATTGGCCAAGAGAAAATGCTCAAAAACATTATAGATGGGAGGTCTTGAGTTTAAGTCTTACTTGTAACAAAAAAATAAATAAACGGGGGTTAAAGTTTGGGCCAGATGATTTTCTCACCTATAATGAGTTTCCTTCTAATAAAAATTAGAAATGATCGGGTGAGTGGTGTAATATCTGTGTCTGTCAATGATCCAAATATGTAGTTAAAAAAATACAAATAAAAGTAAAAAATGGAAATTAATTGGATTTATACATATAGCTCCCAATAACGCGCTTACACGTGTGCCAAGCCTTGTCACACAAGGGTAAAATAGTAACAAACCAACACCGGAGCTTGAAAAACGAAATAGTCGTCTCCTTTTGTCTTCTCCGATTGACTCCTACGAAATCACTATAGTCTCAAAACACACACACACACACACATTAAACCTCTATTACCGCCGTTCATGGCGGCATCCACAGATTCAACGGCGGCGCCGTCGTCGACTCTACGTCACGCCTCTGGAAACATTCTCGCCCTATTTATCCTCCTATTAATCGGCGTACTCGCATTCTCGATCCGTCTTTTCTCGGTGAGTTTATTGGATCTTATGCAGTCTCAGTAATATACTTATTTGATCAGATTCTCAAGTTTTGTCACTCTGCTACTTTTTTTTGCAGGTTATTAAGTATGAAAGTGTTATTCACGAGTTCGATCCTTATTTCAATTACAGAGTTACTCAGGTTTGATTTTTAGATTTGTAAATTTGTTTACAAAGACCAGACTTTTGTTGATGTGCTGTACTGCTTTGAGTTTGATATAAGTCATGATTTTATCGAATTACTGCTGGACATTTTGGTAACATCTAGGAACCTGTCCTAAATTCCCGTTTAATTTGAAATAAAAGCTAGCAATTACTCCTCTAATCTGATATAAGTCATGTTTGTATCGTGTCTGAATCTATGTATGCCTTTGAAAAAGTTGGCTATTCTTTATTTTTATTTTTACATGCTCATTAACCAACAAATTGTCAAAATACAGTTTTCATATTGTAACTAGTAACTACTGCATACAGAAGTGCCTTGACTTCAGAGCTGCAATATTTCTTTCTGAACACCTTAATGCTTTATGTTGCTGATGTATGCCTTTATAACATTTTTGATTTATTTATTTATTTAAAGCCATATTAACATATTATTTGATCACAGTTTCTCACAAAGAATGGGGTGTATGACTTCTGGAACTGGTTTGATGATCGAACCTGGTAAGTTTGTATGAGTTCTTTTTCTTATCCATTTTGTCTGCCGGCAAACGAAACTAACACAACATCTTGTTCTCTCTTGTATCAAGGTATCCTCTTGGGCGAGTCATTGGTGGAACGGTTTACCCTGGATTGACTTTAACAGCTGGAACTATGTGGAAGTGTGTATTTGATTGTTTCTGTTATTTGTGACCAACTCATTTTAACCCTACAACTTAAATCAGTTTCTTATATATAGAATTCTCTTTGTTTGATAACCTAGAATACAACAACAAAGACGTTGTATCTAACTAGTTGGAATAGATTATATCCTTAGAAGACTAGGATCATCTATGACATTATTATGGGTGTGGATGATCACTGATTCATTATTGCAGGGTACTCCAATCCTTGAATATTCCTCTATCAGTGGAAACTGTTTGTGTATTCACTGCTCCTGTATTCTCTGCCTTTGCTGCATGGGCAACATATCTCTTGACAAAGGTCTGTTTCGCATCTAAGAATCTGGTTTTTGGCTTACAATTAATAATTATTGGCCCTTGACTTTGTGTCAAGATGTCTCATTATTGTTCGCTTGCTTTTATTTAGGAAGTTAGGGGAGTAGGAGCTGGGCTAACAGCTGCAGTTCTTCTGGCCATGGTAAATCATTTATCTTGATTTTGTGTCAAGATGTCGCATACTCATTATTGTTCTCTTGTTCTCTTGCTTTTATTTAGGAAGTTAAATGGAAAGTGATCTTATTGCTGTATGTAATAAGCCATATTTTATTTTTAATGTTGTTTTCATCATGTTAAGTGAAACGATTTTCCTTGATTGTGCATACCAAAAAGTTTGAGAAAATTGTTTCTTGTTTCTTGTTCTCTCTATCTTGTCATGTTTTGGAAAGAAAAAAAAACTAATAGAAAGATTCGATGATATATCTCATGTGCTGAAACAGTTACTTAAGCTGCATTGCTTGATGTCATTTCCTTGTTTCATATTGAGATAGATATATGTAACCGATGTGCAAGATTAATTACAAATTTTATTCCATATTCATGAATGGCCAACTAAACTTAATCTGCACGAGTTTTCATCATGTGTATGTTATATCTTACAGGTACCATCCTACATATCTCGATCAGTAGCGGGGAGCTACGACAATGAAGCTGTAGCCATCTTTGCTTTGATCTTCACCTTCTATCTCTATATAAAGGTTAACATTTTGCAAAATTTTATCTCAGTTCTCTCTCTCTCTCTCTCGACGAAAACATGTTGTTGTTAATGATTGGATTCAAAACAATTTCTGACAGTTATTACTTATCTACAGACATTGAACACTGGGTCTCTTTTCTACGCCACTTTAAACTCCATCGCATACTTCTACATGGTAGGAATGATGCACTCCATACTGAATTGTTTCTGCTGAAGTACATTATGCACCTATTATTTTATTTCTTATTTTTTTGTATTTTCTCCTAAGGTTGCTTATATCAGATTTTTCTATCATTTAGGTTTGCTCTTGGGGAGGGTACACTTTTATTATCAACCTCATACCAATGCATGTGCTTCTTTGCATTGTGACTGGTCGCTATTCACCTCGGCTATACATTGCATATGCTCCACTTGTAAGCTCTTCATTTGCTTGGGTTTTCTATTAAGATAAGAATGTAAACAATACACAGTAAGGCATCAAAAGATTACATCTGACATTTTCTATAAGATCCTATAGCTGTAACTTGAAACAAGGATTGTACCACATAATTAATGGTAGGAAGAATGTATGCTACTTTATGATGATTTCCTAGGTTTAGCACCATAAGTGATATTGATATAACTACTTATTAATTTTTGCCCTTTTGTCAATAATCTGTTTTGCTATTTCTATGCAGGTTGTTTTGGGGACGTTAATGGCAGCATTAGTGCCTGTTGTTGGTTTTAATGCAGTTATGACTTCAGAACACTTTGCATCGTTTTTGGTGAGTTACGTAGATGGATAATACCTTTTAGTGTGCTGTTTATGTAATCTCCCTATTTTATTTTTAATGTCGGTGATTTAGCATAGAACCAGAAATGGAAATATCTTTTGTATATATATTATATTAAGGTGAAAAGGCACATATATCTGTTAACACGTCAAAATTTTCATTTTTTACTTGGTGTGAAGAAGCCAATAAAAATAAACAAGTGATAGTAACACGATGAACAACTCCCTTTGACATGTAATAATCTATTTCTTGTCGTATAAAAAATGTGGGTGTTTATGTTGCCCTTCATTTCTTTCATGAAATCAGTATCTCCATCTCTTTGTTTTTGTAAATTTATTACAGGTTTTCATCATTATTCATGTGGTTGGTCTTGCATATTATATCAAAGGACTTCTCTCGCCAAAGATGTTCAAAGTAGCTGTCACCCTCATTGTATCAGTTGGCCTGTAAGCTTGATTTATTTGATTTTTTGTTTTTTAAATTTTCATCATGAAGTAGAATTTGGTTAATGCTGTTTCTTGTCTGTACTTGTGTCTAAGCCCCCTTTCAACTAACATAAATCCTTGTGTTGCACTAAACAGAGAACATATGAAACTATAATTCAACATTGATAGATGATTTTTTTTTCACATAGATTTGTCGTCTCACTGTACAAATCTAAAATTATAAATGTGGTTCCAGCAAACAGAAACCTCCTCTGTATATTTACTATTTTTTCCATTCAGGGTCGTATGCTGTGCTGTTGTAGCTGTACTTATAGCAGTGGTTGCATCTAGTCCAACAAAGGGATGGAGTGGACAGAAGTCTAAGTCTTCTTGATCCGTGAGTTTCTTGTCTTTTTTTCTTTTAACTGTTTATGATGTCATCATTGTAGTAGCATTTTATATTCTTTGGCTAGTCACTATGTCTTCAGTAAACAAAATCATTCTTCTCTCCATTTTTGTCAATTGTTTTCTTCTGAGACACTCATTTTTGTATTGTCAGAACGTATGCAAGCAAGTACATACCAATTATTGCAAGTGTTAGCGAACATCAACCACCTACTTGGCCATCTTACTTCATGGATATAAATGTATTAGCATTCTTGGTTCCTGCTGGAATTATTGTAAGTTTGGGATGCTTATCTGATTTCAGTTCTAGGTAGAGGTTGGCAAAATAGGTGGATCAGGCAGGTTGGGTAACAGGTCAAAACAGGTTGGAGTTGAATCAGGTCTTTCATATACTAATACCCATTGAAACGGACTGGGTTGATCCAGAAACACCTTTAACCTCTTTAGACTTCCTGTCTATTCTGTTTTCTGACCTATTCTACTTTTACACCTTATTATTCTCTGGGAAATTTCAGGCATGCTTTTCACCGCTATCTGATGCAAGCTCCTTTGTGATTCTTTACATAGTAATGTCGGCATACTTTTCTGGGGTCATGGTATGGATTTTACGACACATTATATTTCATGCTTTCAATGTAATTTATGCTCCAATCATCTTATCCGATATGTGTAATGATGCGGCAGGTTCGACTAATGCTTGTGTTTGCTCCAGCTGCGTGCATAATGTCTGGAATTGCTCTTTCTGAAGCCTTTGATGTTTTTACAAGGTCAATTAAGTTCTATGCATTTCAAGTAACTGAAGTAGTACTCCATGTGGTTTGAAATGGCACATTTTTAGTGATACAAATCCTGGATTTGTTTATATAATTTTTTCTGTCATTGATCGCCAAGGCAGGGGATACAGTATCAGTTAGTACTGTTGTTGTGCAAAATAATGTGACGGAGGCTGACAAAAAAGAAGACTTGTTGAAGGAACGAGTTTCCAAGAAAAACAAAAAGAAAGAAAAGGAGAATGTTGAAAAGCCTCTTAAGAAATCCCAACCCGAAAAGAAGCCCCTAATCTTACCTGTTGAGGCATCTGTGTTTGCTCTGTTCTTAACTGTGTTGTTAGCTGCCTTCTATGTGGTAATACATCCAAGTTTTAGTTTCTGTTTATTCTTTCAATGTGCATGTGGGTGGCTGGGCATGTGTGTGTGTGTTTGAGGTGGGGAGGGAAGGGGATGGGGATGGGGACTTGAAGTTAACATTTACTTACAAACTTGGTGATCCTACCCACACTTTGCAGCTATAGAGTTAATTGGGAGTCTTGAAATGCTAATACAAAGTGCTAGACATAAAAAACTGCTGGGTGAGTAAAGAAAATAAAAGAATTTAAAAAAGAAAATCCAAAAAACATTTAAAGATTTAAAATCTTCATCAGGAGGTGGAGGATCAATTATGGTAAGCATTTCGACACAAAATGTAATATCAAATGTTATCATTGGATCATATGTAAAATCTTTTTTTATTTAATCTGATAAAGAAATTAATATCGAATTTAAAGTTACATATATCTTTTTATAAGAAATTAGTACTGTTGGCCCAATATAGTAAATGGGCTGAGAGAGGGTTGCGAAGGATGCAAGAACTAAAATATGGTTAACTGGAAAAACAGGTTATCAGAAAACCTAAGGGAATTGTAAAGGAAAGGAAAATAAGTGTGTTGGTGGGGGGGGGGGGTTCGAACCCTGGTGGATGGATGCAAAGGCAGCACAGCGTGCCTACCACTTGGCTGTGCATCAATCTTGTTTAGACTCCGTGTCCATACATATATATACATTATAGTAATTCTGTAAAATAAATAAAAAACAAGTCAGTGCACTGACATGTGGCAGCGCCTGATTGACCGTCCTTATGAACAGTAAAAATGTGAGAGGGGGTCTGTTTGCTAATTCTGATAGATATAATGTCCCTAACTCCTTATGAACAGTAAAAATGTGAGAGAGGGTCTGTTTGCTAATTCAGATAGATATAATGTCCTTGTAGGTTCATAGTGTTTGGGCTGCAGCAGAGGCATATTCAGCTCCTTCAATTGTGCTTACTTCGCATTCGCGTGATGGGCTGCATGTTTTTGATGATTTCAGAGAGGCATATGCATGGTTAAGCCATAACACTCATGTAGATGATAAAGTAAGTTATTGTGTGTAGTTATTAGTATCTCACACTCTTCTTCTTGCCGCTACGGCCTCGAAGTGGGAAATTGGCAGGTGGGACCAGTTGCTGGTAATTTTTACATGGGTCTGGTTGAGTTGAGTGGACATTAAAACTTTTTGTCCTAAATTTTCTGTGAATAGTTAGTGTCAACTTCATATGCGGTATGCATATTGTTTCAAAAATATATATATTTTAGGGAGTTTTATGTATTAAAATTCCACCTTGGGTTAAGCTAACCTGTATGTTTAAACTTGAACCTATTTTTTTATTTGATCCTATTGTAGATGGAACATAACCCATTCGACTCGTTCACAAGTAACTCGGTCAAAATTGTCACCCATACTATGTATGGCTGTGAGGATTTTAACTGATTTTGTTAATTAATTATCTTCAGGTTGCATCTTGGTGGGACTATGGTTACCAAACAACTGCAATGGCTAACCGCACAGTTATTGTTGACAATAACACATGGAACAACACACATATTGCTACTGTTGGTACCGCCATGTCATCTCCTGAAAAACCTGCTTGGGAAATTTTCAACTCCCTGGATGTAAAATATGTCCTTGTTGTTTTTGGAGGTTGGTATTCTATAACAGATTTAAAACCAAATTAAAAAAAACCTAGAGAATAAACAAGAAAATATACCATCATCTTTTCATATCTCAGGTGTTGTGGGCTACTCTAGTGACGACATAAACAAGTTCCTATGGATGGTTCGTATAGGGGGAGGCGTCTTCCCACATATCAAGGAG
>JBCNJP010000025.1:87167045-87197873 GCA_039602395.1 Deinandra increscens subsp. villosa | reverse complement strand
AACATTTATAAAAGAATTAGAAAAAAAATTATGAAAAACATTTTGTAAAACATTATAATCTACAAACAAATTTTATTAGAAGACTTTTTCTTACCTTAAAGAAAATTTAAATAGAAATCTTTAATTCAATTAGTTTAGGAATGAATTATGATTTTTTTTAAACACCCATTTTAATAAATAAATTTTAAATCACCCATTTTAATAAATATTATAAGTCTTTTAAACTTTATGAATATTTTTATAAAAGTTTTATGAAAACTAAAAAACGTTTCTATTTAGAAAACTCTAAAGAGACATTTATAAAATAATAAGAAAATTTATGAAAAACTTTTTATAAAATATTATTATAATCTTTAAAATAAATATCACATTAAGTTTTTACTCATCATTTATACAATTTTTTTTTACCTTAATGCATCTCTTCATACAAACACTCCAAATTCATCAAAATAATATTATGTTTGAGAGAGGAGAAAAAAATAAATTGAAAGGAAAATCGCTTGTAGCTACAGGCAAGAGCTAAAAGGAACCTACAGATTATTACCACCAACGTTAGTCATGGGAAGGGTTGTTACCAGCTAGGATGAGAAGTCCCACAGGGCCCATATATGACCAGCGATGGAGGTGGTCTTGTGTTATATGTTCTTTATAATTCCTCAAACATTGATTTAGCTTTAGACCGAATCGTTTCGAAATCGTTTTATTAAGTTTGCTTTTACGAAATCTCGTAACAATACACGGGTTTGAGAGACTTGTTAAAAAAGTAATAATCAAAAGGCGTTTGACTTAACGATACTTTGATATTGATAAAATTTATCTTTCTAGATAAATGATGAAGGTTGAACCCCGATTACAAGGAAAAAAATTGCTACATACAAATAAAAGTACCAATGATCTCTAGCCTAATTGGCTAAGAGAAAATGCTCAAAGACATTATAGATGGAAGGTATTGAGTTTAAGTCTTACTTGTAACAAAAAAATAAATAAATGGGGGTTAAAGTTGGGCCAGATATTTTCTCACCTATAATGAGTTCGTTCTAATAAAATTGAAATGATCGGGTGAGTGTGTCATATGTCTGTCAATGATCCAAATATGTAGTTAAAAAAATACAAATAAAAGTAAAAAATGAAAATTAATTGGATTTATACCATATAGCTCCCAATAACGTCGCTTACACGTGTCCCACGCCTTGTCACACAAGGGTAAAATAGTAACAAGCCAACACCGGAGCTTGAAAAACGAAATAGTCGTCTCCTTTTGTCTTCTCCGATTGACTCCTACGAAATCACTATAGTCTCAAAACACACACACACACACACATTAAACCTCTATTACCGCCGTTCATGGCGGCATCTACAGATTCAACGGCGGCGCCGTCGTCGACTCTACGTCACGCCTCTGGAAACATTCTCGCCCTATTTATCCTCCTATTAATCGGCGTACTCGCATTCTCGATCCGTCTTTTCTCGGTGAGTTTACTGGATCTTATGTAGTCTCAGTAATATTCTTATTATTGATCAGATTCTCAGGTTTTGTCATTCTGCTACTTTTTTTTGCAGGTTATTAAGTATGAAAGTGTTATTCACGAGTTCGATCCTTATTTCAATTACAGAGTTACTCAGGTTTGGTTTTTGGATTTGTAAATTTGTTTACAAAGACCAGACTTTTGTTGATGTGCTGTACTGCTTTGAGTTTGATATAAGTCATGATTTTATCGAATTACTACTGGACATTCTGGTAACATCTAGGAACCTGTCCTAAATTCCCGTTTAATTTGAAATAAAAGCTAGCAATTACTCCTGTAATCTGATATAAGTCATGTTTGTATCGTGTCTGAATCTATGTATGCCTTTGAAAAAGTTGGCTATTCTTTTTTATTTTTATTTTTACATGCTCATTAACCAACAAATTGTCAAAATACAGTTTTCATATTGTAACTAGTAACTACTGCATACAGAAGTGCCTTGACTTCAGGAGCTGCAATATTTCTTTCTGAACACCTTAATGCTTTATGTTGCTGATGTATGTCTTTATAACATTTTTGTTTTTTATTTATTTAAAGCCGTATTAACATATTATTTGATCACAGTTTCTCACAAAGAATGGGGTGTATGACTTCTGGAACTGGTTTGATGATCGAACCTGGTAAGTTTGTATGAGTTCTTTTTCTTATCTATTTTGTCTGCCGGCAAACGAAACTAACACAACATCTTGTTCTCTCTTGTATCAAGGTATCCTCTTGGGCGAGTCATTGGTGGAACGGTTTACCCTGGATTGACTTTAACAGCTGGAACCATGTGGAAGTGTGTATTTGATTGTTTCTGTTATTTATGACCAACTCATTTTAACCCTACAACTTAAATCAGTTTCTTATATATAAAATTCACTTTGTTTGATAACCTAGAATACAACAACAAAGACGTTATATTTAACTAGTTGGAATAGATTATATCCTTTGAAGACTAGGATCATCTATGACATTATTATGGGTGTGGATGATCACTGATTCATTATTGCAGGGTACTCCAATCCTTGAATATTCCTCTATCAGTGGAAACTGTTTGTGTATTCACTGCTCCTGTATTCTCTGCCTTTGCTGCATGGGCAACATATCTCTTGACAAAGGTCTGTTTCGCATCTAAGAATCTGGTTTTTGGCTTACAATTAATAATTCTAGGCCCTTGACTTTGTGTCAAGATGTCTCATTATTGTTCGCTTGCTTTTATTTAGGAAGTTAAGGGAGTAGGAGCTGGGCTAACAGCTGCAGTTCTTCTGGCCATGGTAAATCATTTATCTTGATTTTGTGTCAAGATGTCGCATACTCATTATTGTTCTCTTGTTCTCTTGCTTTTATTTAGGAAGTTAAATGGAAAGTGATCTTATTGCTGTATGTAATAAGCCATATTTTATTTTTAATGTTGTTTTCATCATGTTAAGTGAAACGATTTTCCTTGAGTGTGCATACCAAAAAGTTTGAGAAAATTGTTTCTTGTTTCTTGTTCTCTCTATCTTGTCATGTTTTGGAAAGAAAAAAAAACTAATAGAAAGATTCGATGATATATCTCATGTGCTGAAACAGTTACTTAAGCTGCATTGCTTGATGTCATTTCCTTGTTTCATATTGAGATAGATATATGTAACCGATGTGCAAGATTAATTACAAATTTTATTCCATATTCATGAATGGCCAACTAAACTTAATCTGCACGAGTTTTCATCATGTGTATGTTATATCTTACAGGTACCATCCTACATATCTCGATCAGTAGCCGGGAGCTACGACAATGAAGCTGTAGCCATCTTTGCTTTGATCTTCACCTTCTATCTCTATATAAAGGTTAACATTTTGCAAAATTTTATCTCAGTTCTCTCTCTCTCTCTCTCGACGAAAAAATGTTGTTGTTAATGATTGGATTCAAAACAATTTCTGACAGTTATTACTTATCTACAGACATTGAACACTGGGTCTCTTTTCTACGCCACTTTAAACTCCATCGCATACTTCTACATGGTAGGAATGATGCACTCCATACTGAATTGTTTCTGTTGAAGTACATTATGCACCTATTATTTTATTTCTTATTTTTTTGTATTTTCTCCTAAGGTTGCTTATATCAGATTTTTCTATCATTTAGGTTTGCTCTTGGGGAGGGTACACTTTTATTATCAACCTCATACCAATGCATGTGCTTCTTTGCATTGTGACTGGTCGCTATTCACCTCGGCTATACATTGCATATGCTCCACTTGTAAGCTCTTCATTTGCTTGTGTTTTCTATTAAGATAAGAATGTAAACAATACACAGTAAGGCATCAAAAGATTACATCTGACATTTTCTATAAGATCCTATAGCTGTAACTTGAAACAAGGATTGTACCACATAATTAATGGTAGGAAGAATGTATGCTACTTTATGATGATTTCCTAGGTTTAGCACCATAAGTGATATTGATATAACTACTTATTAATTTTTGCCCTTTTGTCAATAATTTGTTTTGCTATTTCTATGCAGGTTGTTTTGGGGACGTTAATGGCAGCATTAGTGCCTGTTGTTGGTTTTAATGCAGTTATGACTTCAGAACATTTTGCATCGTTTTTGGTGAGTTACGTAGATGGATAATACCTTTTAAGTGTGCTGTTTATGTAATCTCCCTTTTTTATTTTTAATGTGGGTGATTTAGCATAGAACCAGAAATGGAAATATCTTTTGTATACATATTATATTAAGGTGAAAAAGCACATATATCTGTTAACACATCAAAATTTTCATTTTTTACTTGGTGTGAAGAAGCCAATAAAAATAAACAAGTGATAGTAACACGATGACAGCTCCCTTTGACATGTAGTAATCTATTTCTTGTCGTATAAAAAATGTGGGTGTTTATGTTGCCCTTCATTTCTTTCATGAAATCAGTATCTCCATCTCTTTGTTTTTGTAAATTTATTACAGGTTTTCATCATTATTCATGTGGTTGGTCTTGCATATTATATCAAAGGACTTCTCTCGCCAAAGATGTTCAAAGTAGCTGTCACCCTCATTGTATCAGTTGGCCTGTAAGCTTGATTTTTTGTTTTTTAAATTTTCATCATGAAGTAGAATTTGGTTAATGCTGTTTCTTGTCTGTACCTGTGTCTAAGCCCCATTTCAACTAACAGAAATCCCTGTGTTGCACTAAACAGAAAACATATGAAACTATAATTCAACAATGATAGATGATTTTTTTTCACATAGATTTGTCGTCCCACTGTACAAATCTAAAATTATAAATGTGGTTCCAGCAAACAGAAACCTGCTCTGTATATTTATTATTTTTTCCATTCAGGGTGGTATGCTGTGCTGTTGTAGCTGTACTTATAGCAGTGGTTGCATCTAGTCCAACAAAGGGATGGAGTGGCAGAAGTCTAAGTCTTCTTGATCCGTGAGTTTCATGTCTTTTTTTCTTTTAACTGTTTATGATGTCATCATTGTAGTAGCATTTTATATTCTTTGGCTAGTCACTATGTCTTCAGTAAACAAAATCATTCTTCTCTCCATTTTTGTCAATTGTTTTCTTCTGAGACACTCATTTTTGTATTGTCAGAACGTATGCAAGCAAGTACATACCAATTATTGCAAGTGTTAGCGAACATCAACCACCTACTTGGCCATCTTACTTCATGGATATAAATGTATTAGCATTCTTGGTTCCTGCTGGAATTATTGTAAGTTTGGGATGCTTATCTGATTTCAGTTCTAGGTAGAGGTTGGCAAAATAGGTGGATCAGGCAGGTTGGGTAACAGGTCAAAACAGGTTGGAGTTGAATCAGGTCTTTCATATACTAATACCCATTGAAACGGACTGGGTTGATCCAGAAACACCTTTAACCTCTTTAGACTTCCTGTCTATTTTGTTTTCTGACCTATTCTACTTTTACACCTTATTATTCTCTGGGAAATTTTAGGCATGCTTTTCACCGCTATCTGATGCAAGCTCCTTTGTGATTCTTTACATAGTAATGTCGGCATACTTTTCTGGGGTCATGGTATGGATTTTACCACACATTATATTTCATGCTTTCAATGTAATTTATGCTCCAATCATCTTATCCGATATGTGTAATGATGTGGCAGGTTCGACTAATGCTTGTGTTTGCTCCAGCTGCGTGCATAATGTCTGGAATTGCTCTTTCTGAAGCCTTTGATGTTTTTACAAGATCAATTAAGTTCTATGCATTTCAAGTAACTGAAGTAAGTACTCCATGTGGTTTGAAATGGCACATTTTTAGTAATACAAATCCTGGATTTGTTTATATAATTTTTTCTGTCATTGATCGCCAAGGCAGGGGATACAGTATCAGCTAGTACTGTTGTTGTGCAAAATAATGTGACGGAGGCTGACAAAAAAGAAGACTTGTTGAAGGAACGAGTTTCCAAGAAAAACAAAAAGAAAGAAAAGGAGAATGTTGAAAAGCCTCTTAAGAAATCCCAAACTGAAAAGAAGCCCCTAATCTTACCTGTTGAGGCATCTGTGTTTGCTCTGCTCTTAACTGTGTTGTTAGCTGCCTTCTATGTGGTAATACATCCAAGTTTTAGTTTCTGTTTATTCTTTCAATGTGCATGTGGGTGGCTGGGCGTGTGTGTGTGTGTTTGAGGTGGGGAGGGAAGGGGATGGGGATGGGGACTTGAAGTTAAATTTACTTACAAACTTGGTGATCCTACCCACACTTTGCAGCTATAGAGTTAATTGGGAGTCTTGAAATGCTAATACAAAGTGCTAGACATAAAAAACTGCTGGGTGAGTAAAGAAAATAAAAGAATTTAAAAAAAATCCAAAAAACATTTAAAGATTTAAAATCTTCATCAGGAGGTGGAGGATCAATTATGGTAAGCATTTCGACACAAAATGTAATATCAAATGTTATCATTGGATCATATGTAAAATCTTTTTATATTTAATCTGATAAAGAAATTAATATCGAATTTAAAGTTACATATATCTTTTTATAAGAAATTAGTACTGTTGGCCCAATATAGTAAATGGGCTGAGAGAGGGTTGCGAAGGATGCAAGAACTAAAATATGGTTAACTGGAAAAACAGGTTATCAGAAAACCTAAGGGAATTGTAAAGAAAAGGAAAATAAGTGTGTGTGGGGGGGGGGGGTTCGAACCCTGGTGGATGGATGCAAAGGCAGCACAGCGCGTCTACCACTTGGCTGTGCATCAATCTTGTTTAGACTCCGTGTCCATACATATATATACATTATAATAATTCTGTAACAAAAAAGAACAAGTCAGTGCACTGGCATGTGGCAGCGCCTGATTGACCGTCCTTATGAACAGTAAAAATGTGAGAGGGGGTCTGTTTGCTAATTCTGATAGATATAATGTCCCTAACTCCTTATGAACAGTAAAAATGTGAGAGAGGGTCTGTTTGCTAATTCAGATAGATATAATGTCCTTGTAGGTTCATAGTGTTTGGGCTGCAGCAGAGGCATATTCAGCTCCTTCAATTGTGCTTACTTCGCATTCGCGTGATGGGCTGCATGTTTTTGATGATTTCAGAGAGGCATATGCATGGTTAAGCCATAACACTCATGTAGATGATAAAGTAAGTTATTGTGTGTAGTTATTAGTATCTCACATTCTTCTTCTTGCCGCTATGGCCTCGAAGTGGGAAATTGGCAGGTGGGGCGAGTTGCTGGTAATTTATACATGGGTCTGGTTGAGTTGAGTGGACATCAAAACTTTTTGTCCTAAAATTTCTGTGAATAATTAGTGTCAACTTCATATATGGTATGCATATTGTTTCAAAAAATATATATATTTTAGGGAGTTTTATGTATTAAAATTCCACCTTGCGTTAAGTTAACATGTATGTTTAAACTTGAACCTATTTTTTTATTTGATCCTATTGTAGATGGAACATAACCCATTCGACTCGTTCACAAGTAACTCGGTCGAAATTGTCATACATACTATGTATGGCTGTGAGGATTTTAACTGATTTTGTTAATTAATTATCTTCAGGTTGCATCTTGGTGGGACTATGGTTACCAAACAACTGCAATGGCTAACCGCACAGTTATTGTTGACAATAACACATGGAACAACACACATATTGCTACTGTTGGTACCGCCATGTCATCTCCTGAAAAACCTGCTTGGGAAATTTTCAACTCCCTGGATGTAAAATATGTCCTTGTTGTTTTTGGAGGTTGGTATTCTTTAACAGATTTAAAACCAAATTTCTTTAAAAAAAAAGCCTGGAGAATAAACAAGAAGATATACCATCATCTTTTCATATTTCAGGTGTTGTGGGCTACTCCAGTGATGACATAAACAAGTTCCTATGGATGGTTCGTATAGGGGGAGGCGTCTTCCCACATATCAAGGAGCCTGATTATCTCGTAAGTATATACATACATATATAGTGCGAGAACCGCATAAGCACTTGTACGTTGTGTTGTTCACAGTTAGTGGGTGATAGAAAGAGTCGGTTATGGGTAACTAAGGATCATTACATAAAACTAAAATATTGCGAGAACCAAATGAACAAATTTAAATTGTTTAACTTTTTCATCAATGGTTCATATTTTTTTCCGAATTTTGTGTTTTTTACATTCACATGCATAGGTTATGTACATAAAAACCATCAAACTAATATGTTTGAAGTCTTGACTCAAATTTATATATTCGATGTCCCTTTATACAGAGAGATGGTCAATACCGAATTGATTCTCAGGCCACTCCAACCATGCTAAACAGCCTCATGTACAAACTATCATATTTCAGGTAACACAGTTGCATGATTTACTTGGTTTTTGGACTTTATAGTCGTTTCTTCTTTACACGTGACCTCGGTTCTTTCATCCAGGTTTGTGGAGACTGATGGTGGTAAAGGATACGATAGAGTTCGAGGGACTGAAATCGGAAGGAAACATTTCAAATTAACTCATTTTGAAGAGGCAAGTTAGAATAAAACCATACTTGCTTCATGTATATATAGTTAACATCATGAGGACTAACTGCCTGCATCATGCTACATATATATACATAGGTGTTCACAACTCACCATTGGATGGTTCGGATATACAAACTAAAACCTCAGAAGAACAGGATTCGGGGGAAGACAAAGAAATCTAGATCGGTATATACTCGTGCTTTTTTTGTTTTCTGTCTTTCATGATCTTTCATCGACATTGAGTTAGAAACATGTTATCTTGCAGAAAACAAGTCGAACGAAAACAAGAACAATAACGAAAAGGAATCCATGGCATTAGAGGCCATTTTTTCCGGCCATTACCTGTGCAGGTAAATTACATGTAATATGGGTTTGCCCACAAGCAGCTACCAGGAACCATAAGATCTTTTTTATCAAATGCAACTATGAAACTTGAAAATGTGTTAGAAGAGAGACTGTAAAGATCTTAAGAATCCAAAAATCTTTTGTTGGTTACACGATACAAATCTCGTGAGAATGTAAGAATTGAAATTGTAACGGTGAGTAGTTTTTATTCTGTAAACATGTGTTTTGTACCTTATTAACATGGTACTGGCTTAAAAGTTTTCAGGATTTCAACAGAGAAAAAATGTTTACGTATAATAGTGACCAAATTGAACCATTATATGTTGGTTGAACAAAGTATAAATCAAATCTTTGTTCTATTTAGCTTTGGTTGTTTTAACAAGTTCATGATACGTCATCATTGTTATTTCATTGCCTTTGTTAACACTCTGATTCGGTAGTAACTGTTCACTGGCAGCAACATCAGTTGATGCTATTTTCCCTCAAATTTCCAACATGCTATTCATCCTCCTTAAATTGGAAACCTAAGAGTGGAGGGGGTGACAAGTAGGAAATAACAAAGCCACAAGCCTCGCGGGTAGACGGGTAGTCGATTCAGGTTAAGATAATAGGTATTACAACCTGTTGGAAATAGGAACGTTGGGGACCTCCTTTCAACCACTTTTTTACACCAAAAAAATGCATTCCTTCTCTACCCTTATAGTATTCTTCTACACTCATGGATTCAAGGAAGAAATCAGCCTCCACTCAAAAATTATATAAACCAAAAGTCCGTTTGAGTCAAAGTGAATCGAATCCACCCCTACCATCTTAATATCCGTAATACTACCGCTCTAATCCACCTATCAAAACCTGTCCATTCAATATGCACCGGGCCATTTTAGTAATGTTATGATTAGTTCCTGATTTAGTTTTGCAAAAAATTGAAATGGGTATTTCATAACAAGCAAAAATATCCCAAACGCATCGACGTGAGGGGTGGGTGTTCTGTATTCCAGAGAGGAAAATCGCTAGAGATAGAGACGAGCACGACCCTTGCAAATCTGATGAGAGAGATTGTTTTTTGGACTAGGATGACAAGAAATAAAAACCACATAGTAACATAGACAAGATTATAAAATAAAAATAGATTAAAATAACAATTTCAGCCAAAATAAAGGCAAAAAGAAGTTTTCTAAATTTCATTTAAAATAAATGTTAGGGTAGTTTTGTGTAAAAAAAAAAAGTTTTCAGATGGTCCACATTGGAAATATGTCAAACCAACAACTCAACTCAGGGTTTAAAATTTAGACTACTCGTATTGGGTGTTAAGGAGAGGATATCACCTCTGTATCGCTCGGACACATTGTCCCCAGGACGCTATGGGTTCTAAAATCTCTACATTGACCTCTTCCTCTATCACGGCCCCCACACATATTTTATGAATTCTGATTGGACAACGTTAGAGAGATCTATGATGTACTTTAAAGGTATGAAGCTTTACTCACTGGAGCTGTCACGTTATGATTAACGCCCCATACAAAGGCTTTACCACTACACGTCTTAAAAACCAGAAATGGAAGGATCACTCCTTGAAAAAATCACATCAAATGGGACCGATTGCCATTTCATCACATCTTGACATCAAATCCCCAAATACCCTTCACCAACACAACAGATGTCTTCAATTCATCTTCTCTTCAATACCATCTCAAGACATCAAATCCCCAAATACTTCGCCATTTGCTTCTCTTCAAATCTTGCAACGCTTAATCCCCAAAAATATGCAAATAATCACTATTCTTCCCAAGATTGGGCCAAAACGATATCATCCCAAATCACAAACTGCACAAACATACATCAACTTAACCAAATCTACGCTCATGTTATCAGAATCCATATGCTTCACTACTACAGCGATCCATTTTACTGGAACACCATCATAAGAGCATACACCAGGTTCCATTCCCCATTCAAGGCGCTGTACGTAAGCATAGCCATGTCACGTGCTGGGGTCTACCCGGACACCTACACGCTGCCCGTTGTTCTGAAAGCTGTGTCTCAGATAACCGAGATTTCAATCGTTAGACAGCTTCATACGGTTGCCATGAAACATGGGTTGGAGACGAATTTGTTTTGCGAGAGTGGGTTTATTAGTCTTTATGCTAAATCCGGTGAGTTTGACAATGCACTCAAGGTGTTTGATGAAAGTCCTGAGAGAAATCTTGGTTCTTGGAATGCAGTTATCAGTGGGTTGGCGCAAGGTGGGCGCGCTAGAGAAGCGGTAGACATGTTCTTGGAGCTGAAGAAAAGTGGTTTAGAACCGGATGGTGTGACCATGGTTAGTGTGACTTCAGCATGTGGGAGTTTAGGGGATTTGGGGTTAGCTCTCCAGCTGCACAAGTGTGTCTTTCAAGCTAAAAGCTTGGGGAAGTCAGATGTTTTGATGTCGAATTCGCTGGTTGACATGTATGGGAAATGTGGTAGAATGGACCTAGCTTATCGGGTTTTCGAAAAAATGTGTGAAAGAAACATTTCGTCATGGACGTCTTTGATTGTCGGGTACGCAACGCATGGGCACGTTCGTGATGCGTTAGAATGTTTTCGTGGCATGAGAGAAGCGTTTGTTACACCTAACGGTGTGACCTTTGTGGGAGTGTTGAGCGCGTGTGTGCATGGTGGGCTTGTACACGAAGGGAAACGTTACTTCAATATGATGAAGGACGAGTACAAGATCGAGCCCTGGTTGCAGCATTATGGGTGCATGGTGGATTTGTTGAGTCGAAGCGGGTTGCTTGAGGAAGCAGGGGAGATGGTGAAAGAGATGCCAATGGAGGCTAATGTGGTGATATGGGGGTGTTTGATGGGTGGTTGTGAGAAGTATGGGAATGTGAAGATGGGGGAATGGGTGGCTAGGCATTTGCAGCAAATGGAACCATGGAATGATGGTGTGTATGTAGTGATGTCAAATATTTATGCTAGCAATGGGTTGTGGGAAGATGTTGGAAGGATGAGAAAGATTATGAAGGAGAGGAAACTTGAAAAGATTCCTGGTTATAGCTTGTGAGGAACAGTGAAATCACGAGTATAAGCATATCGAATCAAGCTTGTGCTCGCTTGAATTTCGAGCTCATGTCTAAGGTTAAGCTCGGCTCGTGAGTAATTTTTTGAGCTCATGTCTAAGGTTAAATTTCAACTAATTTGTTATTAATTAATTATATAACGTTTTGATTTGCTGAGGTGTACTCATGAAAGTCACTGTTAAGGCCAAACGTATTTTTTACATTGGTGGAGAATTCGGTGGTGACGTGCAGATTTCCACCTCCACTCTTGAACGGGTTTTCTCTTTCTCTCTCATACCAGACATTTCTTCAAGGGTGCATTCTCTCTCTTTCTACTCAGCGCCGTTGCTCTTCAATTTCAAGAGAGAAACTCTTCTGGCGAGTAAATCTTCTCCGATTGCCGGTGTATTCCATCTTACACATCCTTTCCCGTTCAGAAGCCAATCGTCGCCCATCATCACTAATCGTTTTCGTCTGATGGGCTCTAGATCTGAAGGTTCTGGATCTACCAATGACCATTTCGCTTAGTAAATGGTCCGATGGTGATGTTGTAGGTGGTGATTGTTGGTTTTCTTGACTGGATTTCGTGTTTCTTGCCGTCCGAGGGGCGATTGTGACGGTTTTATTTTGCTGGATTTGGGGTTTCTCTCTCTTAAGAAGACATCGATCTCTCTCTAAGAGAAATGTGAGAGGTCCGTTGCATTTGACGGAGCCTTCCAAAGCGCCGTTGCCCTCATTTCTGTATAACGTCAATCTGATTGTATCGCTCTTTAAGCAGAAAATCATGTAGATTGATTTTTCAAGGTTATTCTTATTTTTCGTGCACTGCATGTCTATTTCTCTAATGGTCAATTGAGTTTTAAATAAAATTACCCAATCTGCTGATAAATTTTTGGATAAGGAGATTCATAGGAATGCCAATTAACATCGTGTAACATTGAATTTGCTTAATCTGTTTGCATTTCAGCTACCTCTGTACTTTCGAGTCAAGGGTTGCATCTGTGCCTCTTTCGTTTTCAAGGTACCATTTAAATTGAGCCTTGATGTTTGTTTCACTTGGGTTTAATATATTTGTTTGTGGGGCTTTTAAGCAATTATTAATTTTATTCATGTCAAACTTCTTCTTTGAATCTATCTAAATTCTTAACTTTTAGAATTAGCTTTTAGTTTAGGTTGTAAAAATGTCCCTTTTGTTGTGCTACTTGATATTTTAGTATCAAGTTGAAACTCCTTTCAGTTATATACCAATTATTTTTTTAAATCCTTGGTGAATGTAGTACTGTTTCTTATATGTGCAATTCTTAAGAAAATTGTTTATGTTTAGGTTGTATAACAATTGTTTATGTTTAATGTTTAGTTTCAAATGAAATTGATTACTACTGTCTCTTACATGTGCAAGTCTTAGGAAAATATTTTTTATGTTCTTTGTCTGTTTTCAAAAGTTTACAACCCTATTTGGGTTTTATCACAATCAATTTCATCAGAAACTCAAATTAGATTATTAAAAAGTGGTTGTTAACTCAAAAGAAGTTTAAAACTTGGATAATTTTAGCATCCATTGAAAAAAAAATACATTATCCATACTATTTTAATAACTTTTAATTTTCATTTCATTGTTCTTTCCTTAGACTGCTTATTCTGTATGTGTATGTTTCAATAGATTCATCACACAACCGACGGTGAGAGATCGTTTTGATCATGTTTTTTTATAACAAAATCATAATAGGTTTGAGGAGTTAGTTTGTGAAAGACCCATTGACACATAACATTAGAAGTTGCATGTGTATTAGACAGCTTTTGCCTTTTGCCACTCTTTCGTTCTTTATGAACATTGTCTTATCAGTATTTGCACTTCGCTGACTCTTGCTTCCTTAACAACATCGTCCGCATCGTGTTCAAATAATGTAGTGACCTGATGTGTTCTACTAAGAATCCTCTGGACATCGATATGTGAATAGTGTTTCCTTCTTTGTTGATCGTAACGGCTTCCCACGACCCAGTTGTGTGTTATGTGTATACCACTGCCAAAATACATTTCAGTACCAACCAAAATCAACAGATCTCTAACTATGTGACCACTGCAGATACTGTGTTAACGCAATCCTAATGGACGAGACGTCCACAATACCAATTGTGTTATTTGATGAAGCTATGAAGTCTTTAATGCAATGACTTGGTTGTAAAAGAAAAGCATGCATATGACTCTCCAGGTACACTACTAGACTCATCACCAATACACATGTCTAGAAAAATTACACGTCTTAGCTATAAATTGGAGTTTTAAGTCTGGTGATTGTTGTTTGTGCTTGGGTATTTTTTTTCAACAAATTTTTTTATATTTATAAGAACCCAGTTGTGTGTTTTGTGTATGTACCAAGTGTTTTGTGTATGTAAAATTACTATTTATCTATCCATGATTGTTAACTAATTATGCGATAATGGTAATTCGATCTAATATTCATATTTATCGTTTTAGCAGTTCTAGGAGGTTCTGTTTCCTGCGCTGATGACTGATGTCTTCTTCCGCTTCAGGTTAGTTTCAGGTAATTGTTATTTTAGGTTTTCGTGTTTTGTCGTTTACATTGCTGCTCTTAGTGTAGGTAGAAATCTGTCTTTTCTCTTGGTTGTATAGTAATAGTCTTAGTTGAATAGTAATTGTTCTACCTTTAACTTTTACAAAAACTTTCATACTCCCTCATGCTTTTAAAAAGGCCGATATATGTGATTTAAGACAAAATACAATCCTAGAACTGATCATTCTTAATCGGTAGATAAGGTTTTGTGTTTCTGACCTTCTTTATGGATGATGAAATTGAAAGGAAGTTATGAATTGATGTTAGATATATTTCACCAAATTAGCCTCAGCTATACTGATGTGTGACCATGGACCCTTTAGAGGCTATGGGCACACTCCCTATTTTCTTCCTAATAAAAATAAGAAAGCCCATTTCTTATTCATTTCACAGATTCAGAACCAACCATATCAAAAAAAAAAAAAAAAAATTCAAAAGAGAAGGAAGAATGAAGTAGCAGGAAGGGAATACCTGGGTGACCTGATTTTCAACTTGCTAACAAAATCTTTCGTATGAAACTTTTGGGGTCCTCATAAAGACATAAAATGTAAGAATCTATAATCCTTACTATAGCATTGATTGAAGGTTAGTACTTTTGTAAAGCAGGTGGCATTAGAAGACAATACTATTGTAAACACAAGGTAGCTCATGTTTTGTAAATGGGTTTGGCAAGTATGCTTCACATTAGATAAACACAAGGTAGCTTATGTTTTGTAATAGGCTACCACTAATGGGGTAGCACTTTATAAACCTATTGTCATGCGGGTATGTTTATTTATTACTTACTTACGAAGTAAAAACTTTACCACCATCTATTTAAAAAACTTCGTAACCAACTAGCAACCTTCAAAATCATAAGAAACCAGTTCTTTAATTATTCGCGTGTTTTCTGCGGCGCGTTATTTGGCTATTCTTATACAAATGAGGCGATTTGGGCTATATACCTATCTCTAACAAGTCAAGATTAATTAAGCTACAAGATTGCAGGTTACTTGGTAGAAGTGCTTGGAGTAAAATACGTCCATGTTTTTTTTTAACTTCTAGAAAGATTGCTCGCCATAACGCAATGATAAGAAAACATCAACTTCCGTTGTAACGCAGAAATTTCGACCCGCCGCAAGGCGCGGGTCGATTTACTCGTTTATTTACAATTTCATTCATTTTTATATCAATATTTATATTATCATTTGATCAACTCAATTCGACTTTTAACAAGCTGATCTTGAGACATAAGACATAGTTGGGTTAGTTACATCTCATAGTCCATTCTTACTAGTTAAAGATTCGAAACAACAGTTTAAAACATCTCGTGAACAAAACAATAAATTATGGAAAGAACATGCTTTCCGATTTCAACTTCAAAAACAAGCTTTCCGTTAGGATCAAAGTACATTCGATCTGAAAAAACAATATACATTGTCAGTAGGACGAAAAACACAACATTTTATGAAAAAATTAACGGGTGACTGCTTCACATTTTCGGTCTCTCTACTGTGTCTCCTTGTCTGCAGCCACACTCACAACTACACCGACCTCAGCTGGTCGTATGATTCGTTCATGCAGCATGTATCCTGGCTGCAAAATCATAAAATGACTCTTTAGCTATTTACTTCAGTTTGATTAAACAAATAAGTGTGTTATAAAATCTAGCAGTTGACATGTCGAAAGCAATGTTTAGAATGAAATGAGCTACTATGACATTTAATTAGGTGTTTTGGTCTAAAAGATTTGACCAGTAATCAAACATTTATAAGATTAAGAGTCTAGTCAAACATCAAAATTCTGGGCACAAGGTAAGTGTGAGCCAGCATACCTTCATGACAACAGCAACGGTATTTGGAGGCTTGGATTGATCTGGTACTTGAAATACTGCATTATGCCTATTTGGATCAAATTGTTCATTCATAGGATCATATCTTTCCACTCCAAACTTCTTCAATACCTAATAACCTCAAATTGGAAAGAAGATACACTCTTTATCCTTAGAATTTTGATTTTTGACATAAAATACTTACTCAGTTTAAGTTGTGACATAAAACATACTTCTAAAAATTTACAATTTACAGGAATGAACAGGTTAAATGGGTCAACCTGCAACCAGCCGGGTTGACCCAAACACAGCTGGTTCAGCCCAAAACTGACCCGAACCCGCGAATTCCGTTTTAGATTTACCTCTGCTAGCTGTTTTTCTGTCATCTCAACACCTTCCAACAATGTTTTTAAAAGTGGTAAAGCTCCCACAGGGTCTTCAGTCATGTCAATTTTGTTAAATCTATCTTGCACAACCGATGAGGCCCTGCCAAGATTATCTGCAACATCCAGCATGCTCTTTGCAAATGACTGCAATCCGTGTCAACATTAAACAAGTCAGACTAACCAACATGCAACATGTTAAAATAAAACAGATAAGATCAACAAAGACCTGTATTGCAAACTTCTTCGCGTTTTCTGCCTCCCGTTTTGTCCTCTCAATAACACTATCGTTTTCAGCAAAAGTTCTCATAGCTTTATCTTGCATAGTCACCATTTCTGTGTGTTTTTTCTTTAGAAGTTCTTCCTTCTTTGCCAGAAGCTTCATTAAACTATCCCTGGATAGGTCCCTTACACATTCAGAATCCGAATCTGAATCAGAAAATTTAGTTCTTTTACTAGCTCTTCTCCTTCTTTTGACAGACTGGGATACGCCAATGGGACCTGAATCCACTTTATTATCAAGCTCGTTCCCGGATCCGACAGTCTCATTTTCATTAGTTTGAGAAGATGCAGATGAAAACAACCGATACCGTTGACTAGGAGAACCAATAAAAGAATTAGGAAACACAGACGCACGGTTTGTTATTACCTCCTGCAACAAGAAGTAATAGTATCATAAATCAGTGTGTGATTGTTCTGAAGTCTAAACTTCCCAACATAGGTTTGAGTCCAATATCATCTGAATGAACACTAAAGTGACATCAAGTATTGCATATATTTTGCATCCATATATCAAATCTTCAAATTTCCATACAATAGAAGTTTGTGTATACTGTTTCTTCTGAAACTCATCTTATTCCATCCTCATCAAACTATTAAGTGGAATTGGAATTTGAAGTGAAACAGGGATCTAAATTCAAATGATAACATATTTGGTTGGAGAATCGCTAGAATTGGAATGAATTCCCTCAAATACAGCATTCATAGTTACATATTCGAATTCATAAATAAATAAACAGGCTGCAAAGAATCAAATCGAATAAGAGTTGACCGACAGGGTTCAATCATACAAACACACATTCAATTAAATCAATGGCTACCTGGATCGCCTTAAACAGAGATCGATTGAAATGATAGCTGGATTGAAGCTTGCGAGAATCTTCGTAGCACGTCAAGCGTTGGTTAATCTGCATGGACCTGGTGATAGCCGAATTCAATTGCTTCTTCCTCCATAATTCCGAAACGAATGCACAAGCTCCTATCAATTCAACAGAACGAAATTAACGCAATTAAAAATGACTTGCCGAGATTTAGAAAAGAGCAATCCAGCTGTGGATTCCAAAAACGCTGCAATGGAGAAATGTGAGTACTCATTGATCCGAAGATGGAGCTTCCGTGTTCACGTAGGTAGAAGTGTCTAGAAAATGGATTTTAGGGTTTATGCAAAATAATGCAGTAAAATATAGTGCAGCAAGCATGACTTCACTTGTTTGTTTGGGTGTTCTAGAAATAAACATAACTATACTTATATTTGTTTCTTTTTTGTTTTTCTAAATTCAATCACGTCAAAATAATCTGATAATGTTAAAATCATCAATACGTACATTAATAAACATGTCATTCATAAGTGCATCAAATAATTAAAAACTGATAGGATTCGTTATGTAAATGAATATGTTTAGTGAAGTGTTTGATTGAAATTTCGATTTCGTTTAGTAAATGAATGAACATAAATCAAATAATTGTGTTGGTTTAGCTTAACAAACGAACACAAACAGAGACTTTATTCATTATTTGTGTTCATGAACGTTCCGTAAGATATTCATAAATGTTTGTTCGTTTGTGTGTGTTGTTAAAGGTTTATTTTTATACTTTAATCGTGACCTTAACTTCAAAACTATTCCAGAATTTTGATTTTAATATTTATATTATTATCGTATGTTTCTAAATCCTAATTCATATAGTGTCATCCGTCGATCTATTGAGTATCGAAGTTCCTAATTACATTCTTCATTTCAAAAAACACAATCACCTTCGCCACTACCATCTCCTCATCCTCATCCGCTATCTCATTTCAACCTTCGTCCACAGGTTGATCGGTCTACCATTTGCTCATCTGTTGTCGCTACCATCCACAAGTTGACCCATTCCATTATCTGCTCCTTCATTCTCTGCAGTCTTTGTTGTCTTCTCTCACGTACTAATTAGCTAACTGAGATCTGTCATTTGTTTAACTCTTAACCTCCTCCACTCTTTATAGTTTTGAACTGAATCACTGATATTAACTTGTATGTATACACCAAATTGATGTTGTTTATTTAACAGTTCTTCATATTTCATATTTGATATTTGTTCGTTTGTGTTTATTTTAATGAAATACACTTACATCTCCCTCCTGATATTTTCACTAATCGGGAAACGCTCCTCCCCCCCCCCCCCCACTAGAGGTGATCACATAAACCGGTTGTACTTCAAAAAACCAAAATCGGTTGCTTATAAAACCGATGACTCATAAAAACGGGTACCCACCCCACCAGTTAGCCATGGGTTTGATGATAAAACCGGTTATAGGAATCGGTTGCAAAACCGGTTTAACAACTAGCCGTTTGAAAACGATCATATGACCGTTTGGCCCTCATTTCAACCATTTTTTGACATTTTATACCCCCCCCCCCCCCCTCCTAGGATAGTATAAATACATGGTGTTGGTTTGGGTTAGTATACAACCAATCTCTACTCTCTCTAATCTCTAAAATGGTAAAAATAAACGTTTAAAATCCTCAAATGGAGAACTAGAGTTGTGAAGTCGTTCCAACAAAGCGAAGTCCGAAAGTTTGGCAACATTTCGATATGTGTGTGATGATGGAGGGGCCAAACAAGGCTCGGTGCAAATTTTGTGGCAAGTTCCTTTGTGCAATATCAAACTCAACTTTGAAGCAACACATTGAGCATCCTCACTTTGTTGTAAGGAAAACACAACTAGCTCAAGTCTCAACCTCAAAACCAAGCAACGATGACAAGTGAAGCAACACGTTGAGCGTTGAGGCACCTTCATCAATTCATGTTCTTTTTTAGTGTTTGAGTTTTTAATCTCTTTTGTATGTTTTTTAATGTATTTTGTGATTGAACTTTGAAGTTTAAATAAAGATGAAGGTTTTTTTTTTTTTTTTAATGTTTTACAAAAGTTTTTCTTTTTTTTTTTAGGTATTAAAAAAACACACAAAGTACCAAACCGGAAAATCGGTTTTTCGAACCGGATATATCTAACTGGGTCCCAACCGGCAACTACCGGTTGAACATTTTCTGGCCAAGAACCGGTTGCAACCCGGTCCGGTTTCCTCAATAACCAGTCCATCCTCTTAACCGGAACCGGTTTGGAAAAAAAACCGGTTTCTGCACCTCTACCTCCCACATCCGTATGCGTTTGTGTTATTTTTAGACGGTTACGATTGTGATGCTCTTTGTAGTACCATGGAGCTCTAACCGAATCCGGTTACTAACCATGACCGGTTTGGAAAAAAAAACCGGTTTCTGATAATTAACCCAAACTAATCGTATAACTTTCAAGACAACCCTCTCGCTCACGACTACCGCCTGATCGATTTCTCTCGTTCCGACGTCGCTGTTGCTCACCACTTCGCGTCAAATCCAAATCAAACACCTGGTTTCAAACCCACCGACATCGTATTTCCCCCAACTATTCACCACTTCCATAAATCATTCATTCTATTCGAGTTCACTTTGATCAATCAATGGCATTAGTTCTTTCGCATTGATCAATTCCAATGGATCATTGGCTCAAAGCTGCTGAAGGTATGTGTATGATTCAGTTTTTCATCCCTAGTTCATTTCTCATTCAATATAATAGCTTAATTTGACGAAAATCTGAAACAGTCTCGCGCTCGAAATAGATAGTTTCTGGTTTTCCTTCGTTATATTTGATTTATGATGTAATAAGTCGGGGAGTGAGGCTGATACTGCTGTTATATGACGTCTATTGTGCGATTAATCATGTAATTTGATAGATTAACATCCGTAGTTAGGGTAATAGGCGTTAGATACTTCAGTTATATACACGGGATCTGGATCATTGAAGTTAGTATGTGAACCACGCATGAAGCTGGGTTAGGTGCAGCTCATTATTCACATCGGTTAGCCTGCTGTTAATTTGGTACTTCTTGTAAGATTCAAAAGTAGTGATTGGTAAATAATACTTAAAATCTTAAATGGATGTCTGTGCTATATAAAGACAAAGTGAGATGATGATTTTGATTCAGGGGGAAGCATAAACATCATGTATAGTCATTTGTACATGGGATTTGTTATGCGGGCCCCCGTGATTATGGAAAATAACTATTACGACCATTATGATATGAGAGCAGACATTGCTAACAAACTGGTGTTCAATATTAGGACCTTGGTGTTAGTTTGCCACACAAACAGAGCAACCTGGTATAGCAGTTGTATATCACAGTTGAGTAAAATCTCTGGCAAAAATTAGGTTTTGGCATCCGTGAAGTTCCCATTCACACCGACTTATGCTTCCATTTTCAGTCAACCAAAAATCAAGAATAAACGAGAAGTCAACATTTAGGCTGTAACCATATGAATTCACGCAAGCATTGTGTGTAGCTTTTCCTTGAAATTAGATTTTCATTAACTGGAATATAAATAATTACAATGAGGTGGCGGGTAAACGGGCAACAACCTGCGCCGCGACCCCCTTTTGGATAGCAAAACCGATCCTACTAAAAACAAAGTTTTGAGCTTTAGGAGACGACGAATTACTATGCACGACCCGTTGAAATTGTATTGCGTGTATGAAGAGTGGAGCAACATCTAGGCCCCTAAAAGGGATCTGAAAGGATTATGTGGTCACAACTAAACTAAGAACCTTAGGATAGCCAATTTACCTTGAACACTGGTGGATTTATTGCTTGAATTATTATTTTTTAGAATATACAGGTATCACATCCTAAGGGCAGCATGCCACTTGGGTCAATGAAATAAAAGCAGCCAGGCTTTTTCCATCAGTGGAGATTGAAAACATTTTCTGCTAGTTTATTGTTCTTACTGCTATTCTTGTTGTGCTTAAATAATTTCTACTTTTATCTCAATATCTGTTGATGCAATAGCCAATGTGGGATTACCCCTTGGTAGAGGTCCGTGCCTCTTAGTTGGACGTCATGGGTTCAAACCCAGGCTTGGTGTAGTTTGGAATAATTCTAGGAGTTAGGAGTAGTTTGATGTTAAAAAGAATCTATTGATGCAATGTATCAGCAAAAATCTCTAAAAAAGTAAATAAGTTTTATATGTCAGTTTTAGTGCCCTATAATAGGATAGGGGAAGCTTTCATAGCCTTTCCGAGTCTTGAACGGACACTTGTGCTTTATGATCTGTCTTTATCATCAGGGTTTATCTCTCTACTGGTTCACTTGACTTTTTTTATTCTCTAAGATCTTTAATCAGGCAGTTTAATTTTGATTGATAGATACAAGTTTTATGCATGCAATGCACAATATTTGTTGGTTATAGTGTTATATTACTGTCATCAAATCTATTGCATCTTGTTTTTTACAGTAGCTTTTTTGGTCAGCAATATAACTTTAATACTGGGGATACACATTTTTTTTAGTTATTTGTGAGAACCCATTCATTAATTATATTATAGCGAGAGAGTATGGTAGGCAACATCCTGATTACTTTTCACATACGTTGTTCTATGAAATTGAAGTTTCTTCAAGACTGCAAAACTCATGCTATGTGTTGCACAGATTTGTTTGAAGTTGTAGATCGAAGGGCAAAGCTTGTAGTTGGAGATGAACAACCAGGTTCAGAGTCACCAGGTTGGTAAATGTATTTCCTTATTATTGTGTTGGCAATCTAAAAAGGACGCATCCATGTACTTGTATGCGGTTATCATGACTGTCTCTCCTGGCTTTATGCAATGCTTTTGTTTACAAAGGTATTTATATCTTATGCTAGCACAAAACCTAGAAATAATAATGAAATGGGAGTTATTGGTCTCCAGAATGGATGTTACACACTTGTGGAGTGACTATTTACAATGGTATTTGTGTTGAGAAAGAAAATAAGATACATACTATATACCTGATTTTGTAGCCTCTACTTCTGACATCTGCATGGTGTTCTTCTAGTTGATTTATTTCTCTCTTTTTCAAGATCTTATTATACCACACCATCAAGCTTCCAATGGACAAGGATCTCAAGAGAAGAGTAAAAAGTTAAAATTAAAGGTATGCGAGAGGTTTCTTGTGGGATTCATACACCTATTTTGTTCTCGTGTGATCTCAAATAACACGTTTTGCAGTCCAAAAAGGGAAGATCTTCAGATGAAAAGTCTGCAACAGTTGATACTTCCTTGAAGAAAACTAGCTCCCGTGCATCATTGTCAAAAGTTTCATCTGATAAAGATTTGCCTGCTGCTTCAACTGATAATGATGGGCTTAAATCTAAAGATGCAGAACAACACAAAGTTGATAATGGTGTCTCCATATCAGAAGTTCCCGTGCACGGTGAAGATAAAGCAACTGAAACTACTAATCGAGAGGCTGTTCCACTAATCTTCAATGGTGATAATGTCAATAGGGATTCTTTAAAATCTGGTGAGGAACTGGTAACTTTTGAAGAAACTGAAGCTGCAGAAAATCATCCCACTGATTCTGGTCAAGGTAACTTATTAGAAGATAAAGAAAGTGAGAACAAAGAGGGATCTCAAAGTGTAAAGTCAGACACACCTTCAAAAGATAATTCACCTAAAGTTAGTGATCTCAAAATTGAACTTGAGCTAGTTGAAAACAAGGATCAAGAACATAAACTTGTAACTTCCCCAAAGAAAGTACAAGGTCAACTTGAATCCCTAAAGAAAATTCAAGATGAGCCTGCTTCCCCAAAGAAAGTTCAGCATCAGCATCAGCCCGGTAAAGTACCAGATCAACCTGGTCCAGTAAAGAAAGTACAAGAGCAGCTTGACGAGGTAAACTGGCATTATATTATTTAATTAATTGCTAGTAGACGTGGCAATTTCGATCCATTTACTTATAAATGGCTCTATTGAGGTTATGTTTTATCCCTAGTGAATCACATGGGGAATAAAGACATTAAGCTCAAAAGGAGCTGATCCAATGGGTCTAACAGGTTGAAAGCTATCCAAAGTATAGTTTTTATTGCATTAAGGCCTTTTATATCATTTTCATCAAAAGATTATATTTTTTTTTAAAATTAAATTTCTTGGATATAAACTTTTTTTATCAGTCTTTCGCCCTGTCCATATTAGCACATCTATTATGTGGGTTGCATGGCATATGAGCTTTGTATATTTTTTCTTTTATTTAATAGGCACAGGGGCTGCTTGAAAGTTCAAAAACTACTGGTCAGTCAAAAGAGGCTAGGTTGGCACGGGTAAGACTACAAGTTTATTTCATCTTATAACTGTGGTAATTAATCCTTACTGGTGTGTAATGTTAGTGCTTTTTCTTTATGAATGTGTGTGTATAATGTGGTAGTAACCGAAAACAATAGCAAACATTATGAGACCAAAAAGAGTGAAGATCATTCTTGGTGGTGCTTTTTATAGGTTTGTGCTGGTCTTTCATCACGCCTTCAAGAATACAAGTCAGAAAATGCACAACTAGAGGAGCTTCTTGTAGCAGAGGTACAGTGGGGAAACTGTAAATGTATTATTAAGTCCCTGCATTATTTATATATCAAATAATTGTGGTTTACAGGTTAATTATTCTGCTTGTAACAGAGGGAGCTAAGTAAATCATATGAGGCACGCATACAACAAATGCAAAAAGAATTGTCTTCATCTAAGGAGAAGGTGAACATAATGGAGTCAAGCATGTTGGAGGCCTTGGGTGCAAAGAATGCTGAAATTGAATCACTTGTCAGTTCCATAGACACACTCAAAAAGCAGGCTGCTTTATCAGAAGGAAATTTAGCATCATTGCAGGTTTTTGCACTCCTATCAGAATGCAAGTTTTACATCTTACTCTTCCTGACTTTTATGATTTTGTTTCTGGAATTGATATAATTTCTGGAAATATTATGTCTATTCTATCTGCATTTGATATTAACTATTTACCTGTTCGTACGAGCTAAAGTGCTAAACCAGATCCCAAATTTGATTGAATACGGCATTTTTTTTTGAAGGGTTACTCTTTTTTTGCACAAGTAAAGCAAATACTAGTCTCGTAACATGTGACTGTTGAAGTGTCTAGCCTGCCTTGATTTGACCTTGATTGAATACATGAGCTTCCCCTCTTTAGAAGCATAAATAACTCTTAATCTTGCTGCAGCTATTTGATTTAATAAGTTAGTCATAGAGTTTCTGCTCAACAGACTCTCTAGTGACCTCTTGAATTTCCAGCAACATTTTGTATTATGATTTTGTGATCACTTCTTTACACTTGCTTCTTTGATCATTTTAATATACTTTATTTTTCAATCACTACAAAAGTAAACTGATGATAACTGTCTTCTTTATAAAATTTGCTCTCAAGCTTATTATTTTACGAAATGTTTTACATTTTACCAGGCAAACATGGAGTTGATAATAAGGAATAGAGAACTAACCGAAACAAGGATGATGCAAGTAAGAAACTGGTTGAGGTCATCATAGGCTGATGCACTAAAATTGTTATTTGGGCCATGCCTTATACCATGTATTTCTGACATTGTTGACTATGTGATTGTGCAGGCTTTAAAAGAGGAGCTTGCATCTGCAGAACGAAGAGCGGAAGAAGAGCGTGCCGCACACAATGCTACCAAGATGGTTTGTATCCATTTAACTATGCTTTTCGCTTTCTAGTATTTTTCTTGTGTGTTTTCATTCAGTAGTCTACAAAGTCATGATTTCTCACAATAATAGGCTGCAATGGAAAGGGAAGTAGAACTAGAACACCGAGCCCTTGATGCATCCACAGGCTTAGCCAAGATTCAGGTATTAGCAGCACACATATGTTTCTCTGTCATGCCTGAGTATAAGAGGTGGAACCACGTGTTTCGGGTTGGGTAACAGAACAGAGGTGGTCTGTTCTTGTTGGGTCGACTTTTTCTCCCCCAAGTTATAATTTGTTGATAGCATTTAGTGTTAAAAATAAGATCACGAAAACATATCCTTTCAATAATAAATTGTTTTTTTTAATTACAATAATTTAGGAGGTTTTATGCATGAACTATACTATTTGACAACTTCAATCAATTCGACCTTTTGATTGGTTTTTTTGTAGGTATTTATTTATATATTTTAGCCATGTGACTAATTAGATATATAGCACAACCTGAATCAAGTGTTTATAAGGAAATGGGTGAATCTCCACCTCTATTGAGTATGCTATATTTACTTAGTCTGATGATACAATTATGTACTTTGGTGCCTCATACTTATATGCTGTCTCTGTAATGAACGTTTTCTAATGTCTTTTTGGTCTTTTCACCATGATGATATAGGATGTATGAATATTGTCGGGTTCATATCCGTTAGCTACTTAAAATAAACTACTCAATCAATCGCCATTCCGATCTTCAGATTTTCATCTTGCCTCTTGTTGGGTCATTTGCAACCCTGTTAAATGTGATACACACAACTAAGTTATGCTCTTATTATCATATTAATAGCATAATTACTTAGGTTGGTATAATTAGGTGGTGATAATTTTGAGTTGTGGAACAAGTCAGTTGCACTCTACTTACTTTCGTTTATGCCTGTGATTATAACCATTTTTTGCAACTGGTTCCCTGTATTAGAGAACAGCTGATGAAAGGACTGCAAAAGCAGTAGAACTTGAGCAGAAGGTGGCACTACTTGAGGTAACTTAAGAGTCCTTCAAGGTTTTTTTTACATAAACTATTTCTAATATATTTATAAAGTTCAAACATCATCTCTGCTATTAGGTTGAATGCTCTAGTTTAACTCAAGAGCTGCAAGATATGGAAGCCCGTGCCCGCCGAGGCCAGAAGAAGTCTCCAGAAGATGTCAATCAAGTTATACAGGTATTAGGATTATTTAGAAAAATTATTAATTTTTTATGAGCTTCAGGTTTTTACTATGCATGCAAGGTGATAATATCTTAGTTTGGAGACTTTTCAAATGTAATTTCATCTAGAATTGTTTGTGGGGTGTTTGATTAATCTTTGCATAAATTTAGCTAGCAGAAGCTAATCTGCTAATGCATCATATTAACTCAATAATTGGAACATACCCACATGTTAACATCAAGCTATAATTAATGTATAGACTCAAGCTTGGCAAGAAGAAGTAGAACGTGCACGTCAAGGCCAGAGAGACGCCGAGGGAAAGCTCTCTTCTATGGAGGCAAGCAGGGTTTTCCTTTCTTTTTGTCCCTTTGTTTGTGCAGCTCTTTGGCTAATCAAAACAAAAAACCAATTAAGAACCTAATCCCAAAATTCAATATCTGATTTACCAAAATGAAGAACCAATGGCTGATTGGTAATTGCAGGCTGAAGTTCAGAAAATGAGAGTGGAGATGGCTGCCATGAAAAGGGATGCTGAGCATTATTCACGCCAGGTATTAGCTTTTAGTTTTGAATTGTGAGATTATGTGTTCTTTTACTTGAGTAACTTGTTTACCTGTAAATGTCATTCCTACCTTTTTTTTTCTCAAATGGGGTCTGTGTGTTTTGCCCGACCTAGGATAAAGACTTACTTTGAGCTTACTTTTCTTGCTTCAGATTTACTGATAATATTTGCGCACCTGCTTTTTACTTGTTCATGGTCTTTGTCTTCGTATAAATAAAAATGAATTTGTGGAATATTTCTTTATATGCTTTTTTTTTGGAGCTATTACTAGGGTTGATCTAAGTCACAAATGACTTGAACCACTAGAAATTTTGTTGACCTGAACGAACTTCTTAGGTGGGTCATGGGTGTTACTTTTTTCTAGCCTGTCAATCAAATATCTGAGAATACGTTAACAACATTTTAGTAAATGCCAACTGAAATAAATTGCGTCTTTATCAAGTTATTACTCGCTTAATTGAGCAACTCTAAGTTTTGTTAGAGAGATTTATTTGTACTTTTAGGATTTCTTGATTTACTAGGGTTATTTGTCCTAGTTTTTTTTTAGATGTTGCCTTCTGTTTTGTAACTAATTTTGAAATCACACATATAGTACAAGTAAATTAATAAGAAACTTTTACTCTTTTTTTTTTTGCCTCGTCAAATATATATGGCCAATTAGATTGATGGTGTTGCTGTGCAGGAGCATATGGAGCTGGAGAAACGGTACAGAGAACTTACAGATTTGTTGGTAATTTTAGTCTCTCATTGATGAATATTCAGTTGATTAATAATGACAAAAACATGACAATATGCGTTATCAGTATTACAAGCAGACACAGTTGGAGGCAATGACTAGTGAAAAGGCTGCTGCAGAATTCCAATTAGAGAAGGAGACGAAACGTATTAGAGAAGCTCAGGTTCATTATTGGCTCGCTTTTTGCATCTTTTATAAATGTAAAGGTGTCAATATGTTGGTAAACTGTGTAAATAGTAAAAAACTAAAAATGGACTTTGGTTGAAAAAGACCATGATTGGTGTAAGTTGAAATAGTTTCTCATAGTACATGTTGAGAAAGACCCCACTGGGAAAGACTTCTTTTTTTAATTAAAATTAAGTAGCTTAAATATGAATACAATAACAATACTATTAAAATCAGAGTTTGGGCAACTTTCAGCCCGTTTCACCTCTTCTCTTCTAGCTAGTTTTTTTTTTCTTTTTTTGGAATAAAATCACACCAATTCAGCCATAAATAAGTTAATGGGAGAAGCTGTGATAAAATGGTGATTGCACATTTTAGTAGTCTGCAGTAACTGTCACTTCCTATATGTGCATATATGCTCATTTCTTGAATTTGAGACTTTGAGTTGATCAGGTAGAAGTAGAAAGAAGCAGAATGCCACGTCGTGCATCAGCAACCTGGGAAGACGACACTGACATGAAAGCTCTCGAGTATGTTGCTTTCCTATTCCTTTTTTCCACAATATCTTCGTATTATTGCCTTTTTACAATATTGCAAGTGTAAGATCCTGGTTGTATACAATTTGACATTATAACTGCAACATGTCTGTTTAATAGCAATTAGTAACATAAAGGGGCTTTTGGTTCATAGAATTTTTTTTGAAGGAACTAGAATCCGTCAAAGGAATTGGAATCTGTGATTTGTTGGTTGGAAAGATAATCTTCTTTCGTTTGTCAATTTTTAAAGAAATTTGAATGTGCTGGTGGGGGTGGTGCAGGTAAGGGAAGGGGACATTCTAATTCCTTTTGTTGAATTCTTTCACTATATGGTAGGAGTTTTGAATTCCTTTGGTTAAAGGAATTTCAGGAGTTCATTCCATTTCCCTTAATTGTCAACCCAACAATGTTATCCCTTGAATTCCAACATATTCCAACTACTGCGAACCAAATGGGCCCTAAGTGTGCTCTGGCAATACTGTGAAGTGGTTACAAATACAATTTCTTCCACTATATATAAATGCATGGTTTTAATCCAAGTATTCTTTTGATTAATATATTCCTATTTCTTTTCACCCAAACATGAAACACAATTCAGATTCAAATGCCCACTAACATATTAATCTCAGGCCTCTCCCATTTCATCACCGCCACTTGGTAGGGGCAAGCATACAGGTAACTTAGTACCATTGCCATGCATACCCTTTCTTTTCTCCTTTTCTGTTTCTAAATCATCTATATTTTACCAAGTGCAGCTTCAGAAGGCTGCAAAAATTTTGGATTCCGGTGCTGTTAGGGCCATGAGGTTCCTCTGGCGGTATCCTGTTGCTCGACTTCTCCTTGTCTTATACATGGTAATTCGTAACAACATTGCTCATTTTTTGTGGTTTAATGTTACTCTTTTCTTTTTTATGATGATTTGGAGATAACTTATCAAGTATAGAGAAGTGTGGAGAACCGCATAAAAATGTTTATATATTTGTTTAAGTATGATACATAAGACGGTTTTTTAACCACCTCTGTTTCTCTCTCCCACTGCATGTGATTATCTTTCATCCACTATGTACAAGTACTTATGTTGTTCTCAGAGTTCTCTACATAAAATTATTGAATGTGTGCCTCCCTATGCAGGTATTTGTACACCTCTTTATGATGTATCTGCTGCATCGACTTCAGGTACAAGCCAGTCAGGTTTTTAGGTCCAATCATTACAATCAAATGACATTCTTCCCTTTTTTTTTTGCAGGAGCAAGCAGATACCATGTCTTCAAGAGAAATTGCTGAATCCATGGGACTAGACAAAAATACCATACCCTGATAAGTTTCTTTAGCATCTCAACACTGCCTCAGTTACATAATTTTGATTTTTTTCAAGGGTAGTAACATGTGTTTGTCCGATATAACAACCGCATCCTGCTCCTGCTAGGCGCCTAAGTTTAAATTACGGTCTGAAAGGGTGACTACAAGGGAGTTCGGGAAAGAAATGATTTATTATTTTGTTTACCAACATATGACCTCTACCTTTTAGTGGTATTGAGCATGAGCTCTGCCCTTGTTGCACATATAAACTTTTCCTTTTCTTTCTATATGCTTGATGTCAGTAAACATAAATAACTGTAAGATGTAAAATGAATCGTCTGCATTAGTTGTTCGTTCCTGTTGTTTCTGCTTTCATCCCTAGAGTACAGTTACACAGGATTCTGTTAAAGATCACATATCCGATATAGGTTGCGTTTTAGTGTTTTACCTTGTTTATTGGATTAGCAGGGTATCAGTGAGATGCTAAAGCTGAGACCTCAAATGGTAAGTGTAAGGGGTATTTGGCTTATAACTAGTAATTTCTATGTATATAAGATTTAGTAATATGGTTGAATTAGAATGAGAACAGATTTCTAAACCATAATCATTTCTAAAGCCAAACACTTGCATTAAGAACAAAGTCCATCTCCCACAAGAACATGAATGTGTTGTATGACAATAACCCAACTCCCATATCCTAGGTTTTTGTTGGTCCTAGATTTTCTTTAAAATGAACAAAGGTATTATAAGAGTTTACAACATTTCAATGTTTAATTCTTTATTGTCATTAAATCAAGGAATTGACTTAAAATCAAGTAAAAATAAAATGATAAATAACCATCAGTTAAAGTTTGATTTTGACCCACTGCCAGTTCTGAACTCTTTGAGACTTGTAATTCGATGGTGAAAATTGATATTTACTTATTAACATCT
>JBCNJP010000025.1:87035610-87166545 GCA_039602395.1 Deinandra increscens subsp. villosa | reverse complement strand
TTCTTCTGAAACTCATCTTATTCCATCCTCATCAAACTATTAAGTGGAATTGGAATTTGAAGTGAAACAGGGATCTAAATTCAAATGATAACATATTTGGTTGGAGAATCGCTAGAATTGGAATGAATTCCCTCAAATACAGCATTCATAGTTACATATTCGAATTCATAAATAAATAAACAGGCTGCAAGGAATCAAATCGAATAGGAGTTGACCGACAGGGTTCAATCATACAAACACACATTCAATTAAATCAATGGCTACCTGGATCGCCTTAAACAGAGATCGATTGAAATGATAGCTGGATTGAAGCTTGCGAGAATCTTCGTAGCACGTCAAGCGTTGGTTAATCTGCATGGACCTGGTGATAGCCGAATTCAATTGCTTCTTCCTCCATAATTCCGAAACGAATGCACAAGCTCCTATCAATTCAACAGAACGAAATTAACGCAATTAAAAATGACTTGCCGAGATTTAGAAAACAGCAATCCAGCTGTGGATTCCAAAAACGCTGCAATGGAGAAATGTGAGTACTCATTGATCCGAAGATGGAGCTTCCGTGTTCACGTAGGTAGAAGTGTCTAGAAAATGGATTTTAGGGTTTATGCAAAATAATGCAGTAAAATATAGTGCAGCAAGCATGACTTCACTTGTTTGTTTGGGTGTTCTAGAAATAAACATAACTATACTTATGTTTGTTTCTTTTTTGTTTTTCTAAATTCAATCACGTCAAAATAATCTGATGATGTTAAAATCATCAATACGTACATTAATAAACATGTCATTCATAAGTGCATCAAATAATTAAAAACTGATAGGATTCGTTGATGTAAATGAATACTGTTTAGTGAAGGTGTTTGATTGCAAATTTCGATTTTCAGTTTAGTAAATGAATGAACATAAAATCAAATAATTGTGTTGGTTTAGCTTAACAAACGAACACAAACAGAGACTTTATTCATTATTTGTGTTCATGAACGTTCCGTAAGATATTCATAAATGTTTGTTCGTTTGTGTGTGTTGTTAAAGGTTTATTTTTATACTTTAATCGTGACCTTAACTTCAAAACTATTCCAGAATTTTGATTTTAATATTTATATTATTATCGTATGTTTCTAAATCCTAATTCATATAGTGTCATCCGTCGATCTATTGAGTATCGAAGTTCCTAATTACATTCTTCATTTCAAAAAACACAATCACCTTCGCCACTACCATCTCCTCATCCTCATCCGCTATCTCATTTCAGCCTTCGTCCACAGGTTGATCGCTCTACCATTTGCTCATCTGTTGTCGCTACCATCCACAAGTTGACCCATTCCATTATCTGCTCCTTCATTCTCTGCAGTCTTTGTTGTCTTCTCTCACGTACTAATTAGCTAACTGAGATCTGTCATTTGTTTAACTCTTAACCTCCTCCACTCTTTATAGTTTTGAACTGAATCACTGATATTAACTTGTATGTATACACCAAATTGATGTTGTTTATTTAACAGTTCTTCATATTTCATATTTGATATTTGTTCGTTTGTGTTTATTTTAATGAAATACACTTACATCTCCCTCCTGATATTTTCACTAATCGGGAAACGCTCCCCCCCCCCCCCCCACTAGAGGTGATCAAATAAACCGGTTGTACTTCAAAAAACCAAAATCGGTTGCTTATAAAACCGATGACTCATAAAAACGGGTACCCGCCCCACCAGTTAGCCATGGGTTTTATGATAAAACCGGTTATAGGAATCGGTTGCAAAACCGGTTTAACAACTAGCCGTTTGAAAACGATCATATGACCGTTTGGCCCTCATTTCAACCATTTTTTTGACATTTTATACCCCCCCCCCCCCCCCGTCCAGGATAGTATAAATACATGGTGTTGGTTTGGGTTAGTATACAACCAATCTCTACTCTCTCTAATCTCTAAGACGGTAAAAATAAACGTTTAAAATCCTCAAATGGAGAACTAGAGTTGTGAAGTCGTTCCAACAAAGCGAAGTCCGAAAGTTTGGCAACATTTCGATATGTGTGTGATGATGGAGGGGCCAAACAAGGCTCGGTGCAAATTTTGTGGCAAGTTCCTTTGTGCAATATCAAACTCAACTTTGAAGCAACACATTGAGCATCCTCACTTTGTTGTAAGGAAAACACAACTAGCTCAAGTCTCAACCTCAAAACCAAGCAACGATGACAAGTGAAGCAACACGTTGAGCGTTGAGGCACCTTCATCAATTCATGTTCTTTTTTAGTGTTTGAGTTTTTAATCTTTTATTGTATGTTTTTTAATGTATTTTGTGATTGAACTTTGAAGTTTAAATAAAGATGAAGGTTTTTTTTTTTGTTTTTTTTTAATGTTATTACAAAAGTTTTTCTTTTCTTTTAGGTATTAAAAAAACACACAAAGTACCAAACCGGAAATTCGGTTTTTCGAACCGGATATATCTAACTGGGTCCCAACCGGCAACTACCGGTTGAACATTTTTTGGCCAAGAACCGGTTGCAACCCGGTCCGGTTTCCTCAATAACCTGTCCATCCTCTTAACCGGAACCAGTTTGGAAAAAAACCCGGTTTCTGCACCTCTACCTCCCACATCCGTATGCGTTTGTGTTATTTTTAGACGGTTACGATTGTGATGCTCTTTGTAGTACCATGGAGCTCTAACCGAATCCGGTTACTAACCATGACCGGTTTGGAAAAAAAAACCGGTTTCTGATAATTAACCCAAACTAATCGTATAACTTTCAAGACAACCCTCTCGCTCTCGACTACCGCCTGATCGATTTCTCTCGTTCCGACGTCGCTGTTGCTCACCACTTCGCGTCAAATCCAAATCAAACACCTGGTTTCAAACCCACCGACATCGTATTTTCGCCCAACTATTCACCACTTCCATAAATCATTCATTCTCTTCTTTGAGTTCACTTTGATCAATCAATGGCATTAGTTCTTTCGCATTGATCAATTCCAATGGATCATTGGCTCAAAGCTGCTGAAGGTATGTGTATGATTCAGTTTTTCATCCCTAGTTCATTTCTCGATTCAATATAATAGCTTAATTTGACGAAAATCTGAAACAGTCTCGCGCTCGAAATAGATAGTTTCTGGTTTTCCTTCGTTATATTTGATTTATGATGTAATAAGTCGGGGAGTGAGGCTGATACTGCTGTTATATGACGTCTATTGTGCGATTAATCATGTAATTTGATAGATTAACATCCGTAGTTAGGGTAATAGGCGTTAGATACTTCAGTTATATACACGGGATCTGGATCATTGAAGTTAGTATGTGAACCACGCATGAAGCTGGGTTAGGTGCAGCTCATTAATCACATCGGTTAGCCTGCTGTTAATTTGGTACTTCTTGTAAGATTCAAAAGTAGTGATTGGTAAATAATACTTAAAATCTTAAATGGATGTCTGTGCTATATAAAGACAAAGTGAGATGATGATTTTGATTCAGGGGGAAGCATAAACATCATGTATAGTCATTTGTACATGGGATTTGTTATGCGGGCCTCCGTGATTATGGAAAATAACTATTACGACCATTATGATATGAGAGCAGACATTGCTAACAAACTGGTGTTCAATATTAGGACCTTGGTGTTAGTTTGCCACACAAACAGAGCAACCTGGTATAGCAGTTGTATATCACAGTTGAGTAAAATCTCTGGCAAAAATTAGGTTTTGGCATCCGTGAAGTTCCCATTCACACCGACTTATGCTTCCATTTTCAGTCAACCAAAAATCAAGAATAAACGAGAAGTCAACATTTAGGCTGTAACCATATGAATTCACGCAAGCATTGTGTGTAGCTTTTCCTTGAAATTAGATTTTCATTAACTGGAATATAAATAATTACAATGAGGTGGCGGGTAAACGGGCAACAAGCTGCGCCGCGACCCCCTTTTGGATAGCAAAACCGATCCTACTAAAAACAAAGTTTTGAGCTTTAGGAGACGACGAATTACTATGCACGACCCGTTGAAATTGTATTGCGTGTATGAAGAGTGGAGCAACATCTAGGCCCCTAAAAGGGATCTGAAAGGATTATGTGGTCACAACTAAACTAAGAACCTTAGGATAGCCAATTTACCTTGAACACTGGTGGATTTATTGCTTGAATTATTATTTTTTAGAATATACAGGTATCACATCCTAAGGGCAGCATGCCACTTGGGTCAATGAAATAAAAGCAGCCAGGCTTTTTCCATCAGTGGAGATTGAAAACATTTTCTGCTAGTTTATTGTTCTTACTGCTATTCTTGTTGTGCTTAAATAATTTCTACTTTTATCTCAATATCTGTTGATGCAATAGCCAATGTGGGATTACCCCTTGGTAGAGGTCCGTGCCTCTTAGTTGGACGTCATGGGTTCAAACCCAGGCTTGGTGTAGTTTGGAATAATTCTAGGAGTTAGGAGTAGTTTGATGTTAAAAAGAATCTATTGATGCAATGTATCAGCAAAAATCTCTAAAAAAGTAAATAAGTTTTATATGTCAGTTTTAGTGCCCTATAATAGGATAGGGGAAGCTTTCATAGCCTTTCCGAGTCTTGAACGGACACTTGTGCTTTATGATCTGTCTTTATCATCAGGGTTTATCTCTCTACTGGTTCGACTTGACTTTTTTTATTCTCTAAGATCTTTAATCAGGCAGTTTAATTTTGATTGATAGATACAAGTTTTATGCATGCAATGCACAATATTTGTTGGTTATAGTGTTATATTACTGTCATCAAATCTATTGCATCTTGTTTTTTACAGTAGCTTTTTTGGTCAGCAATATAACTTTAATACTGGGGATACACATTTTTTTTAGTTATTTGTGAGAACCCATTCATTAATTATATTATAGCGAGAGAGTATGGTAGGCAACATCCTGATTACTTTTCACATACGTTGTTCTATGAAATTGAAGTTTCTTCAAGACTGCAAAACTCATGCTATGTGTTGCACAGATTTGTTTGAAGTTGTAGATCGAAGGGCAAAGCTTGTAGTTGGAGATGAACAACCAGGTTCAGAGTCACCAGGTTGGTAAATGTATTTCCTTATTATTGTGTTGGCAATCTAAAAAGGACGCATCCATGTACTTGTATGCGGTTATCATGACTGTCTCTCCTGGCTTTATGCAATGCTTTTGTTTACAAAGGTATTTATATCTTATGCTAGCACAAAACCTAGAAATAATAATGAAATGGGAGTTATTGGTCTCCAGAATGGATGTTACACACTTGTGGAGTGACTATTTACAATGGTATTTGTGTTGAGAAAGAAAATAAGATACATACTATATACCTGATTTTGTAGCCTCTACTTCTGACATCTGCATGGTGTTCTTCTAGTTGATTTATTTCTCTCTTTTTCAAGATCTTATTATACCACACCATCAAGCTTCCAATGGACAAGGATCTCAAGAGAAGAGTAAAAAGTTAAAATTAAAGGTATGCGAGAGGTTTCTTGTGGGATTCATACACCTATTTTGTTCTCGTGTGATCTCAAATAACACGTTTTGCAGTCCAAAAAGGGAAGATCTTCAGATGAAAAGTCTGCAACAGTTGATACTTCCTTGAAGAAAACTAGCTCCCGTGCATCATTGTCAAAAGTTTCATCTGATAAAGATTTGCCTGCTGCTTCAACTGATAATGATGGGCTTAAATCTAAAGATGCAGAACAACACAAAGTTGATAATGGTGTCTCCATATCAGAAGTTCCCGTGCACGGTGAAGATAAAGCAACTGAAACTACTAATCGAGAGGCTGTTCCACTAATCTTCAATGGTGATAATGTCAATAGGGATTCTTTAAAATCTGGTGAGGAACTGGTAACTTTTGAAGAAACTGAAGCTGCAGAAAATCATCCCACTGATTCTGGTCAAGGTAACTTATTAGAAGATAAAGAAAGTGAGAACAAAGAGGGATCTCAAAGTGTAAAGTCAGACACACCTTCAAAAGATAATTCACCTAAAGTTAGTGATCTCAAAATTGAACTTGAGCTAGTTGAAAACAAGGATCAAGAACATAAACTTGTAACTTCCCCAAAGAAAGTACAAGGTCAACTTGAATCCCTAAAGAAAATTCAAGATGAGCCTGCTTCCCCAAAGAAAGTTCAGCATCAGCATCAGCCCGGTAAAGTACCAGATCAACCTGGTCCAGTAAAGAAAGTACAAGAGCAGCTTGACGAGGTAAACTGGCATTATATTATTTAATTAATTGCTAGTAGACGTGGCAATTTCGATCCATTTACTTATAAATGGCTCTATTGAGGTTATGTTTTATCCCTAGTGAATCACATGGGGAATAAAGACATTAAGCTCAAAAGGAGCTGATCCAATGGGTCTAACAGGTTGAAAGCTATCCAAAGTATAGTTTTTATTGCATTAAGGCCTTTTATATCATTTTCATCAAAAGATTATATTTTTTTTTAAAATTAAATTTCTTGGATATAAACTTTTTTTATCAGTCTTTCGCCCTGTCCATATTAGCACATCTATTATGTGGGTTGCATGGCATATGAGCTTTGTATATTTTTTCTTTTATTTAATAGGCACAGGGGCTGCTTGAAAGTTCAAAAACTACTGGTCAGTCAAAAGAGGCTAGGTTGGCACGGGTAAGACTACAAGTTTATTTCATCTTATAACTGTGGTAATTAATCCTTACTGGTGTGTAATGTTAGTGCTTTTTCTTTATGAATGTGTGTGTATAATGTGGTAGTAACCGAAAACAATAGCAAACATTATGAGACCAAAAAGAGTGAAGATCATTCTTGGTGGTGCTTTTTATAGGTTTGTGCTGGTCTTTCATCACGCCTTCAAGAATACAAGTCAGAAAATGCACAACTAGAGGAGCTTCTTGTAGCAGAGGTACAGTGGGGAAACTGTAAATGTATTATTAAGTCCCTGCATTATTTATATATCAAATAATTGTGGTTTACAGGTTAATTATTCTGCTTGTAACAGAGGGAGCTAAGTAAATCATATGAGGCACGCATACAACAAATGCAAAAAGAATTGTCTTCATCTAAGGAGAAGGTGAACATAATGGAGTCAAGCATGTTGGAGGCCTTGGGTGCAAAGAATGCTGAAATTGAATCACTTGTCAGTTCCATAGACACACTCAAAAAGCAGGCTGCTTTATCAGAAGGAAATTTAGCATCATTGCAGGTTTTTGCACTCCTATCAGAATGCAAGTTTTACATCTTACTCTTCCTGACTTTTATGATTTTGTTTCTGGAATTGATATAATTTCTGGAAATATTATGTCTATTCTATCTGCATTTGATATTAACTATTTACCTGTTCGTACGAGCTAAAGTGCTAAACCAGATCCCAAATTTGATTGAATACGGCATTTTTTTTTGAAGGGTTACTCTTTTTTTGCACAAGTAAAGCAAATACTAGTCTCGTAACATGTGACTGTTGAAGTGTCTAGCCTGCCTTGATTTGACCTTGATTGAATACATGAGCTTCCCCTCTTTAGAAGCATAAATAACTCTTAATCTTGCTGCAGCTATTTGATTTAATAAGTTAGTCATAGAGTTTCTGCTCAACAGACTCTCTAGTGACCTCTTGAATTTCCAGCAACATTTTGTATTATGATTTTGTGATCACTTCTTTACACTTGCTTCTTTGATCATTTTAATATACTTTATTTTTCAATCACTACAAAAGTAAACTGATGATAACTGTCTTCTTTATAAAATTTGCTCTCAAGCTTATTATTTTACGAAATGTTTTACATTTTACCAGGCAAACATGGAGTTGATAATAAGGAATAGAGAACTAACCGAAACAAGGATGATGCAAGTAAGAAACTGGTTGAGGTCATCATAGGCTGATGCACTAAAATTGTTATTTGGGCCATGCCTTATACCATGTATTTCTGACATTGTTGACTATGTGATTGTGCAGGCTTTAAAAGAGGAGCTTGCATCTGCAGAACGAAGAGCGGAAGAAGAGCGTGCCGCACACAATGCTACCAAGATGGTTTGTATCCATTTAACTATGCTTTTCGCTTTCTAGTATTTTTCTTGTGTGTTTTCATTCAGTAGTCTACAAAGTCATGATTTCTCACAATAATAGGCTGCAATGGAAAGGGAAGTAGAACTAGAACACCGAGCCCTTGATGCATCCACAGGCTTAGCCAAGATTCAGGTATTAGCAGCACACATATGTTTCTCTGTCATGCCTGAGTATAAGAGGTGGAACCACGTGTTTCGGGTTGGGTAACAGAACAGAGGTGGTCTGTTCTTGTTGGGTCGACTTTTTCTCCCCCAAGTTATAATTTGTTGATAGCATTTAGTGTTAAAAATAAGATCACGAAAACATATCCTTTCAATAATAAATTGTTTTTTTTAATTACAATAATTTAGGAGGTTTTATGCATGAACTATACTATTTGACAACTTCAATCAATTCGACCTTTTGATTGGTTTTTTTGTAGGTATTTATTTATATATTTTAGCCATGTGACTAATTAGATATATAGCACAACCTGAATCAAGTGTTTATAAGGAAATGGGTGAATCTCCACCTCTATTGAGTATGCTATATTTACTTAGTCTGATGATACAATTATGTACTTTGGTGCCTCATACTTATATGCTGTCTCTGTAATGAACGTTTTCTAATGTCTTTTTGGTCTTTTCACCATGATGATATAGGATGTATGAATATTGTCGGGTTCATATCCGTTAGCTACTTAAAATAAACTACTCAATCAATCGCCATTCCGATCTTCAGATTTTCATCTTGCCTCTTGTTGGGTCATTTGCAACCCTGTTAAATGTGATACACACAACTAAGTTATGCTCTTATTATCATATTAATAGCATAATTACTTAGGTTGGTATAATTAGGTGGTGATAATTTTGAGTTGTGGAACAAGTCAGTTGCACTCTACTTACTTTCGTTTATGCCTGTGATTATAACCATTTTTTGCAACTGGTTCCCTGTATTAGAGAACAGCTGATGAAAGGACTGCAAAAGCAGTAGAACTTGAGCAGAAGGTGGCACTACTTGAGGTAACTTAAGAGTCCTTCAAGGTTTTTTTTACATAAACTATTTCTAATATATTTATAAAGTTCAAACATCATCTCTGCTATTAGGTTGAATGCTCTAGTTTAACTCAAGAGCTGCAAGATATGGAAGCCCGTGCCCGCCGAGGCCAGAAGAAGTCTCCAGAAGATGTCAATCAAGTTATACAGGTATTAGGATTATTTAGAAAAATTATTAATTTTTTATGAGCTTCAGGTTTTTACTATGCATGCAAGGTGATAATATCTTAGTTTGGAGACTTTTCAAATGTAATTTCATCTAGAATTGTTTGTGGGGTGTTTGATTAATCTTTGCATAAATTTAGCTAGCAGAAGCTAATCTGCTAATGCATCATATTAACTCAATAATTGGAACATACCCACATGTTAACATCAAGCTATAATTAATGTATAGACTCAAGCTTGGCAAGAAGAAGTAGAACGTGCACGTCAAGGCCAGAGAGACGCCGAGGGAAAGCTCTCTTCTATGGAGGCAAGCAGGGTTTTCCTTTCTTTTTGTCCCTTTGTTTGTGCAGCTCTTTGGCTAATCAAAACAAAAAACCAATTAAGAACCTAATCCCAAAATTCAATATCTGATTTACCAAAATGAAGAACCAATGGCTGATTGGTAATTGCAGGCTGAAGTTCAGAAAATGAGAGTGGAGATGGCTGCCATGAAAAGGGATGCTGAGCATTATTCACGCCAGGTATTAGCTTTTAGTTTTGAATTGTGAGATTATGTGTTCTTTTACTTGAGTAACTTGTTTACCTGTAAATGTCATTCCTACCTTTTTTTTTTCTCAAATGGGGTCTGTGTGTTTTGCCCGACCTAGGATAAAGACTTACTTTGAGCTTACTTTTCTTGCTTCAGATTTACTGATAATATTTGCGCACCTGCTTTTTACTTGTTCATGGTCTTTGTCTTCGTATAAATAAAAATGAATTTGTGGAATATTTCTTTATATGCTTTTTTTTTGGAGCTATTACTAGGGTTGATCTAAGTCACAAATGACTTGAACCACTAGAAATTTTGTTGACCTGAACGAACTTCTTAGGTGGGTCATGGGTGTTACTTTTTTCTAGCCTGTCAATCAAATATCTGAGAATACGTTAACAACATTTTAGTAAATGCCAACTGAAATAAATTGCGTCTTTATCAAGTTATTACTCGCTTAATTGAGCAACTCTAAGTTTTGTTAGAGAGATTTATTTGTACTTTTAGGATTTCTTGATTTACTAGGGTTATTTGTCCTAGTTTTTTTTTAGATGTTGCCTTCTGTTTTGTAACTAATTTTGAAATCACACATATAGTACAAGTAAATTAATAAGAAACTTTTACTCTTTTTTTTTTTGCCTCGTCAAATATATATGGCCAATTAGATTGATGGTGTTGCTGTGCAGGAGCATATGGAGCTGGAGAAACGGTACAGAGAACTTACAGATTTGTTGGTAATTTTAGTCTCTCATTGATGAATATTCAGTTGATTAATAATGACAAAAACATGACAATATGCGTTATCAGTATTACAAGCAGACACAGTTGGAGGCAATGACTAGTGAAAAGGCTGCTGCAGAATTCCAATTAGAGAAGGAGACGAAACGTATTAGAGAAGCTCAGGTTCATTATTGGCTCGCTTTTTGCATCTTTTATAAATGTAAAGGTGTCAATATGTTGGTAAACTGTGTAAATAGTAAAAAACTAAAAATGGACTTTGGTTGAAAAAGACCATGATTGGTGTAAGTTGAAATAGTTTCTCATAGTACATGTTGAGAAAGACCCCACTGGGAAAGACTTCTTTTTTTAATTAAAATTAAGTAGCTTAAATATGAATACAATAACAATACTATTAAAATCAGAGTTTGGGCAACTTTCAGCCCGTTTCACCTCTTCTCTTCTAGCTAGTTTTTTTTTTCTTTTTTTGGAATAAAATCACACCAATTCAGCCATAAATAAGTTAATGGGAGAAGCTGTGATAAAATGGTGATTGCACATTTTAGTAGTCTGCAGTAACTGTCACTTCCTATATGTGCATATATGCTCATTTCTTGAATTTGAGACTTTGAGTTGATCAGGTAGAAGTAGAAAGAAGCAGAATGCCACGTCGTGCATCAGCAACCTGGGAAGACGACACTGACATGAAAGCTCTCGAGTATGTTGCTTTCCTATTCCTTTTTTCCACAATATCTTCGTATTATTGCCTTTTTACAATATTGCAAGTGTAAGATCCTGGTTGTATACAATTTGACATTATAACTGCAACATGTCTGTTTAATAGCAATTAGTAACATAAAGGGGCTTTTGGTTCATAGAATTTTTTTTGAAGGAACTAGAATCCGTCAAAGGAATTGGAATCTGTGATTTGTTGGTTGGAAAGATAATCTTCTTTCGTTTGTCAATTTTTAAAGAAATTTGAATGTGCTGGTGGGGGTGGTGCAGGTAAGGGAAGGGGACATTCTAATTCCTTTTGTTGAATTCTTTCACTATATGGTAGGAGTTTTGAATTCCTTTGGTTAAAGGAATTTCAGGAGTTCATTCCATTTCCCTTAATTGTCAACCCAACAATGTTATCCCTTGAATTCCAACATATTCCAACTACTGCGAACCAAATGGGCCCTAAGTGTGCTCTGGCAATACTGTGAAGTGGTTACAAATACAATTTCTTCCACTATATATAAATGCATGGTTTTAATCCAAGTATTCTTTTGATTAATATATTCCTATTTCTTTTCACCCAAACATGAAACACAATTCAGATTCAAATGCCCACTAACATATTAATCTCAGGCCTCTCCCATTTCATCACCGCCACTTGGTAGGGGCAAGCATACAGGTAACTTAGTACCATTGCCATGCATACCCTTTCTTTTCTCCTTTTCTGTTTCTAAATCATCTATATTTTACCAAGTGCAGCTTCAGAAGGCTGCAAAAATTTTGGATTCCGGTGCTGTTAGGGCCATGAGGTTCCTCTGGCGGTATCCTGTTGCTCGACTTCTCCTTGTCTTATACATGGTAATTCGTAACAACATTGCTCATTTTTTGTGGTTTAATGTTACTCTTTTCTTTTTTATGATGATTTGGAGATAACTTATCAAGTATAGAGAAGTGTGGAGAACCGCATAAAAATGTTTATATATTTGTTTAAGTATGATACATAAGACGGTTTTTTAACCACCTCTGTTTCTCTCTCCCACTGCATGTGATTATCTTTCATCCACTATGTACAAGTACTTATGTTGTTCTCAGAGTTCTCTACATAAAATTATTGAATGTGTGCCTCCCTATGCAGGTATTTGTACACCTCTTTATGATGTATCTGCTGCATCGACTTCAGGTACAAGCCAGTCAGGTTTTTAGGTCCAATCATTACAATCAAATGACATTCTTCCCTTTTTTTTTTGCAGGAGCAAGCAGATACCATGTCTTCAAGAGAAATTGCTGAATCCATGGGACTAGACAAAAATACCATACCCTGATAAGTTTCTTTAGCATCTCAACACTGCCTCAGTTACATAATTTTGATTTTTTTCAAGGGTAGTAACATGTGTTTGTCCGATATAACAACCGCATCCTGCTCCTGCTAGGCGCCTAAGTTTAAATTACGGTCTGAAAGGGTGACTACAAGGGAGTTCGGGAAAGAAATGATTTATTATTTTGTTTACCAACATATGACCTCTACCTTTTAGTGGTATTGAGCATGAGCTCTGCCCTTGTTGCACATATAAACTTTTCCTTTTCTTTCTATATGCTTGATGTCAGTAAACATAAATAACTGTAAGATGTAAAATGAATCGTCTGCATTAGTTGTTCGTTCCTGTTGTTCTGCTTTCATCCCTAGAGTACAGTTACACAGGATTCTGTTAAAGATCACATATCCGATATAGGTTGCGTTTTAGTGTTTTACCTTGTTTATTGGATTAGCAGGGTATCAGTGAGATGCTAAAGCTGAGACCTCAAATGGTAAGTGTAAGGGGTATTTGGCTTATAACTAGTAATTTCTATGTATATAAGATTTAGTAATATGGTTGAATTAGAATGAGAACAGATTTCTAAACCATAATCATTTCTAAAGCCAAACACTTGCATTAAGAACAAAGTCCATCTCCCACAAGAACATGAATGTGTTGTATGACAATAACCCAACTCCCATATCCTAGGTTTTTGTTGGTCCTAGATTTTCTTTAAAATGAACAAAGGTATTATAAGAGTTTACAACATTTCAATGTTTAATTCTTTATTGTCATTAAATCAAGGAATTGACTTAAAATCAAGTAAAAATAAAATGATAAATAACCATCAGTTAAAGTTTGATTTTGACCCACTGCCAGTTCTGAACTCTTTGAGACTTGTAATTCGATGGTGAAAATTGATATTTACTTATTAACATCTTTAAGGGCACGGGGTATACCGGCGCCAAAGGGCTGTTTGGCGGCGCCAAATGGCGCTAACACCGCCCCGCCTAGCCGTTATGGCGCGGCGCCATCCTCCCTCGCCAAGAGTTCAACGCGCGTTAAAGGGGGAGGAACGTTGGGCAACGGTAAAAAATTCGACCGTTGGGCATTGATTAAAAAAAAAAAATTTAATTAACCCATTTTTTTAACCATTTCACCTATAAAAACCCCACTTTATTCATATTTTTACACCTTTCTCTCTATTCTACTCCTTCTTTCTTTAACATTTTTAAAAAAAAAACACCATGAATCCAAACCAACAAAATCAAGATTCCTCAAGCAACACCCCTCCCAACAACCCGAACCTTAACCCGTGGCAAATGCCGATGTGGGGGGGCCAACCTAACCCTTTGTTTTTGGGTCAACAACCCTCAAACGTCTACAACCCCAACCCCTCGTTTACCAATTACGCTCAATGGGGGCAAAACCCACAACCTCAAGGCTTCTCATCTCCATTCCAATCACAACCCGTTTTCTCACCGAATTTCACATCCGTTCCATCGCACCCGCAAACACCACTTCTAGATGAAGACGATGAGTTAGAGATCGTTCCCGAAACACAAGTTCCCGATCGTGTTCGAAGAGGCCGAGGGAAGGGGAAAAAACCGATCGAAGGATTCCAAGAGCAAGAAGGACGGGTGCCATGGAATACCGAAGAGGAGCTACATCTAGTTCGGGCTTATATCGATACATCGGAGGACCCGAAAATTGGTATTTTTTTAAAAATAATTTAAATCTAGAATTTTTTTTTTTCGATACATCTAGAATTTTTTTTTTCTTATATTTTAGAAATCACCAACTAACGTTTCTATTTTTATATTTTCTAAATAGGTAACTCGCAAACAAAAGATGCGTTTTGGGATCGAGTTAGTAAGAAATTCCACGCTAGCAAGAAGGCGGCGGCGAGACCCGATGAGATCCCGACATTTCGCAACAACGACAAACTTAGCGGCAAGTGGGGCACCATAAAGAAAAAAGTTGCCAAGTTCCATGGGGTCTTTTTGGGCGTGGAACGAACTCGTGCAAGCGGTGCGAGCGACGGGGACTTGATCAACATCGCCGTTAATCGATACAAAGACGACAACACCAACTCGGCACCTCTTCTTCAACATTATCAAATATTGAAATCGTCTCCAAAGTTCGATGAAATTGTGGAGATCGCCAACGCTAGCAAAAAGCGTTCCTCGACCGATCGCGATAGTCCCATGGGATCTCACTCAACGGGACGGTGCAACATAAACTTAAACGAGGATTCGGTGTTCGAGGACGAAGATGAAACGCAACCTCGAGAACAAGAGGTTTTGCGAAGGCCCGTCGGCAAGAAAAAGGCAATTCGTCTAGAAAAGGAAATCGAAATGGACGAGAAGATGAACGCGCAAATGTCGAGGTTTAACGCGGAGCACGAAAAAAGAACCCAAATTCGTGAGAAAAAATTACGTCTTCAACAATTCCGTCTTCTCGGCATGGATACCACGAACTTGGATCCGGAGCAACGAGATATGATTGAGAAAGAAAAGCGAAAAATCATGGCGGAGTTACGTGACGACGAGTAGTTTTTTTTATTTAAATGAAGTATTTGTTGTTTTTATGTTTTTTTTTTAGAATATTTGTAGTTTTATGTTTTCTAAGAAATCTATTTGTAGTGTTTTTTTTTTTAAATTATTTAAGCATCTTCTTTTATTTTTTTTAATTATTCGAAGGGATACAAAAAACCAAAAAAAAAAAATAAACCGATTTGTAGTCATTAAAATAATTGGAAAGTAAAAAGAAAAAAAAATAAATAAAATAAGTTTAACACCACATGGAGTATCCCCACCCATGTTAAACTTTCCAATGTGGTGTTAAAGGTGACGTGGCGCCTATGTGGCATGTTAACATGTTAAGTTAACATGAGGTATACCTCATGCCCTAACTCATATTTATTAAAGAGTTTGTGATTTTGATGTATTTATCATTGTTAAAAAAAAGGGAAAAAGACGAAAATGCTCATTTTGAAGAAAAAAGGAACGAAAATGCTCATTTGAAAGTCAACATCCCCAATATGCCCACTGGTGTACGGTCGTCCGACCGTCCACTACGGTTGTAACGACCAAACCAACCAAAATCTGACACGTGGAAAACTCTAAACTCGCAACGACCTTCACCTACCAGAAAACGACCGTTCAGCGCCGACAACGACCGTGCCACGTGGAAACTCTAGAGTCGCCCGACAGTCCCTGACGGTCGTCTGACATGTTGTCGGCGCTGAACGGTCGTTTTCTGGTAGGTGAATGTCGTTGCGAGTTTAGAGTTTCCACGTGTCAGGTTTTGGTTAGTTTGGTCGTTACGACCGTAGTGGACGGTCGAACGACCGTGCACCAGTGGGCATATTGGGGGTGTTGACTTTCAAATGGACATTTTCATTCAATTTTTCTTCAACTTGGGCATTTTCGTCAGTGGACTTTTGTAACTTAAGACAATGCTTTTTTAGTATGGAAAGAGAATAAATTTAATGTAATAAAATTTTGAAATTGATTGTGACAACTCAATGTTTTAGACAGTGCTTTGAATAGTTGATTTGATTGAATATTCCATAAGCATTAGGGAGTACATGGAGGCTCGAGCAGAGGAGCAGTGAACAATTTATTTATTTCTTTTGAGCAGCACAAGTAGTGTACAATTATTGGAGGTTTCTGTTCGATTCCTATTATTCTAATTATTTTTATTTCAAACTTAATATCTTTACCATCAGATGTTATAATCGTAGTTCGTCACTTGATGAGTTTTTAGTTTTTTTTTAAAGTGTGTGATAATGAATAATCGAAGTTTGTCACGTAAAAGCGATTAGCAGTGGCCATTGAATAAGTTTCTTCAGCTTGAGTTGGATTAAAAGCACGGAATGTATTTGCGTCATCTCCATCTTCAAATAAAGTATTTTCTACGGTAGCAACATGAATAGCACATCGCAAAGCAGCACCCAATACATCGGCAACTCCCATCATATGAAATGGGTTCAATGTCCAGTTATGAAATCCTTTAAAAAAGATGATAAATCGAAATATGGCTGCTACACGCCTACACCAAAACTAGGATATTTGCCAATCCTTAATATTTAAAAACTTACAAAAAAAAAACACTACATCAATTCCTTATCCTTAAAAAAAACTCATAATAGTGTAATGGATTGGTATATTTGCCAATCCTTTATATTTATCTCTTAGAATTTAGAGATAATATTAAAATATAAAGATACTGATGTAAGAGAAAAATAAATATTTCTTATATTTTTCTAAAATTTAAGGATATGATATTATATAAAAAAGCTACCGTGAGTCACATTTCAATCCCTTTCCCCATCCTCAAAACGCATCTCCATTTATTTGAGGGAAACCAAACTCACATCTCATTTTTCATGACCACTATTCACTATCATATCTATTATTTTATATTATTCGTGAGTGGATATTTTGTGGCAGAGAGACAAAAAAATAATATAAAAATAAAGTTATATTATTTAATTGAATATTGATAGATATGGAGAATGAGATGTGAGAGATTTCAGAAAATAATATATAAATTTAAAAAAGTAAAGTTTTTTAGTTAAATTAAACAGGTTGTGACTGCTCTGCTCTTAGAGCACTCACAACCCATTTGGTATATTTTGTCTTATCTTTATATTTTAAAGTAAAAGTTATTAGACCACCCAAGTAACCCCTCCATCTTATGTGTGTGTTTAAATATAACGGTCCTAGTAGAATGAGAATCTTTTTATTGGCGAAGCTTGATCTAAAATTTTGCGGGAGTGATAAGTCACGGGTCGTTAATTCAAGAGGGAAATTCTCAATATATATAAAACTTTTTACGTAAATATTAGTAGTTTAGTACTATCGAACGAAAAAATTAATACTACCGGATGAAAATACCGCAAAGACGGTTTCCCACGCGAAACATAACTAAGCTGTGCCAATGATTCTTTTAATCATAAAAATAAAAATTAAAACTGCCACCAATCAAATGGTTGGTAAAAACTATTATCCTCTAATTTATTTATTAAACCTTGATACCAAGGAAAAGAACAATCATTTTAGACTGATCGCCTTTAAAAGTTTTAGAAAGTAGAGATTTTTTTTTTTGATTTTTTTTTTTTTTGATAGTGATGTTTGGAGGGGTATGTATGACTGTACGTTTCATAATGTGGCCTACAAATAAATAAACCTATATTATTCAAAAAACAGATTCTCATTCTGGGTGCACAGGAGGAACTAACTTTCACACCCTTCTTCCGGCGACCGGAATTTCACCTGTCTCAAAATCAAAATTAATATACGGTAACGAACCACCGATGGACGGTGAAGTAGAAGTTCCGCTTCCGTTTTCGGTGAACCGGTTGATAGAGGAGATATGTGTTCAGAAGCTTCTACCATTGCCGGACGCCGGTGCTCGGAAGTCTCTCTCGAAGATCGGCGAAGACTCCGCCATTGACGTTTTGAAGAGAATCAGTTCGTCTTCGACTAGGATTTACAATTTTAGTCGATTCATTGTTTATATGGTGAATAAGTTCGGATCGGTGGCGGATTCTAGTTCTTCTAACGGTGAAGCGGAGAGCATTCGTCTATCGTCGTATTATCCGTCTTCGCCTTCTTCTTCTTCAGTCTGTTCTACTCCCCAAAGTAAGTTTCTACAATTCTACTCACTCTGCAAATAAACTTTATAAATAATTTGGAATTTATTCACTCAATCAATCTCCAAAAAGTTCACATTTGATGACTTTTGTTTTTTTATGCAATCTAGGGATTTTGTATACTTTTTGAGTAGAGTTGGTTTTTAGTTTGCATAATGTGGTAATGAATTTGAAATTTTCAAAATCCGTTTTTCTAGGAATTTTTGCATCTTTGATGTTTGATATTTTATCTGTCTTGTTTTGAAAGAGAAATGAAGAACGTATTTTAATTCTTTGTATGGATTATATGATATCAATTTGCTTTTTCTAATACAGAAAGTGCATTATACGAATCTCAAACCTTAGAGGAGTTTATAGACTCACCTTGTCCTGTGATCACCCGGTATTATGCTCCTACAAACATCAGTGATTCGGGCTTATCTTGTTCTAGTTTGAAAGATGCGGTTCCTGCTTATGAGCCAAGTGTCAGCCACATTGTTTCACCCCGGATAAATGGATTTATTACCCCTCCTAGTTCTAGTTTGAAGGGACACAAATGGTGACACACCAAGTGGACCAGAATTTTTTTGGCTCTCTAAGTGCTAGCTATTGTGGTTCACCGGTTCAAAAGAGACTATTTTCACCATCTGGTTCTCCAACTCCAACTCCAACTCCAACTCCAACTCCTAACTATAAAATAAGACAGCAGTCACTGATTCTGGCTGAGCTGGAATTCAGGAAATTATTCATGGTATATAGTTACGTTGGAAGGTTAGTTGATACTGATGGAACCATTTTGTGTTGTTATATCTGAACTTTATTGATCAAGCCAAAATTTTCATGCAGAAATAAGCTGGAGGATGTTGTCTCTGAGCAAGATGCAATCGAAATAAAATCAATGAAATCGTCGCGGATGTTTGTTTTTGAGGATTGGATGTGGAGCCACTTCGGCAGCCGTTACTGCCAGCTGTCTGATAGAATCAAGGTGCATGATCCATTTTCCTGTTTTTTTCTGATTCACAAATATGTATAGTTACGAACAAATGATTAGATAAGATCATATATTTTCACATTGCACGTTAAGGCTATGGGGTATGACCCCCACCTCACCGTCCCCGTGCTGATGTGGCCGTCGGCCCCCTCTGTGGAACACCACGCTTTGGTGTCTTGGTGCCACTAGCAGGCTTCCTCTCCGGCTTCCCGCTCCCGCTCCCTTGCTCTTTCTCACCGCGGAAAAATGAAGAATTTTTTTATTCTCTCTCCCAATTCTCACATATATATTTTTAGTATTATTATTACTATATTTTTTTATTATTATTATTATTATTATTATTATTATTATTATTATTATTAATATATTATGATTACTATATTATTATTGTTGTGTTTGTTTTACTATAGGTATTAGTTTTTATCTATTATAATTTTATCATTATTAATAATATTATTGTATATTAGCTTTGAGGGAGAGGAGCGATTGGGAAGGGAATCTGATGTGGCACTGACTTGTGAATGGTGAAGCACTGGAGAGGGGACCATACCGCATAGCTTAGAAGTTTCATTTTCTTTTCAAAACTTGGCCAATTACAAGTGTTCTGTTTTCCAGATATCCCGATTTGAATCTCTTATTTTACATACTTAGGCGCCTATTTAACTTTTAGCAACAATAGATGTACCATTGCTATTTCTGTAACAAGAGGTTGAAGACTAAATGGATGTCATTAATTTGAACAGTGATAACCTGGTTCTCCTGGCATATATATATTTATTGTTTTACAGTGCATCAACTGGGATTCCGGGAAGACACACGTGTATACTTGTTTCGTGTCTTGTAATGGAGATTACCAGTTTAAGGTTTGTGTTTTCTTCTCACACTATTAATAGTCTTGACTGGTTACTGATGATTCATAATTTACCTTTTATGTGTAAACATTTATGGTTGTGTTGTGCTTAGATATATAGAAACACTTAATTGTTTTCATAAGAAAAATATTGGCTACAACTATTGCCTTGCATTTTTATTTCACAATTCTTGAAGTGTTTGCTTTAAAGTTCATATGTGACCTGAAAGGTTAGAGTAAGTCCTATAGGTGACAGTGTTGACTAATTCAACATAAAACTATTTTAGAATGCAATATATGACTTTTGAGAGTTCTGATTTGATGATCTTGCTTGTTGAAACCATAATGTTGTTATTATGAGTCAAACAGTTTATCTCTGTTAATTTATGGAGATGAATTTATGTGCATGTAATGTTTTGTATTAGTTCTTGATGAGAGTAACTAACTGATGAAATAAAAGGATATATAATTGAAAACCACTTGTTATACACTTCAAATAATGGCTAAATTAACCATCGAGGTTTTACCGATTTCTAAGGGACAATTGGTAATCATTCATAATTTTCAGCTACAATTGTAATTTTACCTTACCCACTACTAAATTGTGACATTACCATACCCCAACTAAACAGATCTTTGATTATTTAGGCTTAGGATATATAATTACACTCTGTTTATTTAATCAAACAGTTTCTGCTCTTAATTTTGACATGCTTGCAATATCCAATCATGTTGGTGAAAACTTTTTTGCTTGCAGACAAGTATCATCCAAGCGTACATTGCTTACTTTATTTGTTCAATATCTTAATGTTGTTTTATGTAATTTTATTTTCTTACAATATTTTAGGGTCCGTCCCTTGATACTAAAAGAACTCACCTACAAAGGGCAATAGGAGATGAAAATGTGTTGATTGTCAAGTTTGCAGAGGCTGCAGACATGTTGACTTATAGAAACTATGAAACGATAGCAGAAGCTGGGATTCTTGTTGGGTTAAGCCGTTATCACTTTTTTGGTAATTTAAAAAATGCACCTTTAGCTAGTACAACCTTGTATGGCACAACATTATTTCAATTTCTTTTAATAGTTTTAACAAAATTAAGAAGGCTTGCATGTGCTTATCTCAGTGTTCAAAGATGGAGGCAAAGAACGGCAAAGAAAGGGAAAAGAGGACAAGAAACGAGGATCACCTATAAAATGTTATTTTGTTAAAAGAGAATCCATTGCACCTTGGGTTGATAGTGACACTTTTTTAATGAATTACAAAACTATCCAGGATGTGCGGTGTCTCTTCATGCATGTGCATACGGTTCCTACCTTGTCCAAGTACATGGCTAGGTTAGGATATCAAATATGTTGTATTCATAGACTATATTTTCTGTAAATTACAGGTGGAAAGATGGGTTTTTTTTTTTTTTTTTTTTTTGGGGGGGGGGGGGGGGGGGGGTAGTGGGTTGAAATAGTTCAATTTTACCACGGGCGGGTGGGTTGACCTGAAAATTTTGGGAAAACATTTTAGTTAATGCATTAATGCATTAATTATGAGTGCAGAAAATGAAAATTACAATAATATTCCAACTAAACGGGTCAAAATTACCACGGCTAAATTAATGTAGTACTTCTATTTTTTTTTGTGATGTAGGCTTTCGCTTATCCTATCAACAACAATTAAGCTCCAAGTTGATCTTGCTTCAGTGTCAATAGAAGAAATTCGCGACATTCCTTGCATTGTATAACTTTCTGACCTTTTTTTTAAGTAATCTACTGTCTTTATCACCTTGACTTATTCCCTCATACTGGGAAAGTCAAACTTTATGATGATGGCAGGATGAAAATGGTGATGTTGTGCGTGATGACGATGGTGAACCATTGATACAAACAGACGGAACCGGGTTTATATCTGAAGATCTTGCTGTCTTGGTCCCAAACGACTTTCAGGATGCAAAGTATATGAAAGATAAAAATTACGAGGTTAGAATCAACTTTCCCTTTGCAGTACTTGTACATAAATAACTCTATAATAAAATCCTGGTAAATTTGTTGCTGTTGACAGAAGTATGACCTTATCCAACCTGAGGTTGGATCGGGGCTTGGAGGAAGACAGCTGTCAGTTAAAGAACCGGTAAGTAGTATTAAGGCTTCATGGTCTATGTATATGGTTACACTGAGGAATTTGAAAAAAATTGATGATCTTTTGTTTTATTTTTACTTTTGTCAGCCTTTGCTGATCCAATGTCGTTTGTATAAGGAGGGTTTTGCTGTGAAAGGAACTCTTCTTGTTAATAAGAAGGTACTAAATAAACTTGTTGTAAGCAATTCATTTAAATGTGTTATTTAAGATTAACAGTTAATCCCCAAATCATTTAGACAATTAGACAAATTTTCTATGTGGCTATAATTATTTTTACCCAAATGATTCTTTTAGCTGAAACCAAGAACGATTGTGGTCAGACCATCAATGATCAAGGTTAGGAAGGATCCAAGATTGTCAGATACAAAATCATTCAATTCTCTTGAAATAGTTTCTGTAAGGTATATTTCATATGGTTTTTTTCCCATTTCATCTCATGTCAGATAGTGAATTTATTACATATTATCATATTACAAGTTCTCAACTTGTAAACGAATAAAAGGACATTTACAATTAACCCCTCTTGTTTTTGTAGTCATAAACCGAAGGCTGCTAAACTATCAAAGAATTTGATAGCACTTCTAAGCGTTGGAGGGGTCCCAAAAGAATACTTTTTGGATTTACTAGCAAAAACTTTAACAGATGTTCAAACAGTATGCTTTGATCCACGTGCAGCATTTAGAAGTATTTAAAGATTCCAACCATTGTTCCTATTTTTTCTTTTATCTGACTGGTTTTTTGGGGATCCTTATTGATTACCCGTGTTTCCTTTGCAGTCGCGAACAGAAATCAACATATAGATGATTCTGGACTTTGTATCGAAATGTTCGGGGCCCTAATTCCTCTTAATGAACCATTCTTTCAGCAGCGTTTGTCTATCCTGGCGAAAGAAGACAGAAAAGGGCTCGGTGAAGGAAAAATCCCACTTACCGAAAGCTTCTATTTAATAGGAACAACTGATCCTACAGAAACCTTAAACAGTGATGAAGTTTGCATTATTCTGTATATATTCACCTTTTTTTAATACCATTGATATAAATTTGAAGTTTTGAGTAATTATAAATAAGTACATCAATAGGTGAAATACGCGACGAAAAGATTCTTCGTATGATACCTTTTCAAAATGCTACTCTCACAAATTTATCTCTGTTTAAAAATGCAGTGAGAATGGTCAGATATCAGGCAAGGTTCTAGTGTACAGGAATCCGGGCGTTCATTTTGGAGATATACATGTTTTAAATGCTCGTTATGTGAAGGAATTAGAAGAGTACATTGGAAATGCTAAATTCGGTATATTCTTTTCCACAAAAGGAAGAAGATCAATCGCAGATGAAATTGCAGGTGGGGATTTTGATGGGGATTTGTATTGGGTCTCAAGAAACCCCCAGGTTAATATTTCAGTATATTTTCAACTTCCATTAGAAATTATTAATGATCATAGATTGTTGTATATTTTTTTGAACAGCATCATAGATTGTTAGTAATTTGTGGTTTAACATTTTTGTTGCTAGCTGTTAAATCACTTCAAGCCATCTGAGCCATGGACACAAATTTACTCAACACCAAATGCTTCTAGTAAGAGACCGAGTGACTTATCATCTGAAGAATTGGAGAGTGAGTTGTTCAGACTACTTTTTTCAACAAAAACACACAGGTCCATTCATTCTCTGACCTGCATTCCTTTTATATAAAGTTTTTGGTATGCTCTATATTGGACAAGGATAAAACTTCCCATTTTGGGATGCTCATATTTGATGCATATATGCAATATTTTCATTTTGTGTTTATTGTTTAATTGGTATGACTTAACACCTTGTACCTATCCAGTAGTGCAGCTGGAACCGCAGCGGATAGCTGGTCGGTGTTAATGGATAAGTATCTGACATTGCAAGATGATGATGGCGATGATGGTGAGAAGAACTCTATCAAGAAAAAGATGTTGCATTTGATCGACTTATACTATGATGCTTTAGATGCGCCTAGAACCGGAAAAAAGGTTATTTCTGTCCTTTTACCTATGTGTTACTCAGTTTGCTCTTGTATGGAGAACTTCTGGTTATCAATGAGTGAAAAACTCTTGTCATCTTACTTGGTTTTTCCGTTGCAAATATCCGTTTACAAAGAATAAGCAATTTTTGACAAATTGCCAACATTATGACTATATTCCCTGTTTACACTACTCAGTTTATCTTTAACACTCTTCCCCTGAAACAGGTTGTAATTCCTAATAATTTAAAAGCAACAAACTTTCCTCATTATATGGACCGGAAACCAAAATATCACTCGACTTCTATTCTTGGAATTATATATGACGAGTTTCAGAAATGTAAAAATGAGAAGTTACCGGTACAAGGTGAGCCTCCTCAATTGTTGCATTTATTTCTTTTTTCATGAAGTTTTTGTTTATAGTTTTATACCATTTTTCAAATGATTTGCGCAGAGATCTGGAAATTACCATATTTTGACACCAACATACCTGATTCGTGCATGAACATGTGGAAGGCAAGATACCAAACCTATAAACAGGAGATGAGGGATGCATTGATACACAACGATCAATCACAAAACAATGCTGCAAACAGTGTGATCACAAAGTATAAGCAGGTATGTACTTAACTAACTGTATATAATAATTGAGCTAAGGGGCATGTTCGATACAAAACTAGTATAAAAAAAAAGAGCATCATTAGAGAACCGCATAGATATTGGTACGCATTGCATGCCTGCGAATAATATGTATGAAAGCAAAAACATTTATGAAATTCTAACTGAGTAATGATGTAGATGTTATACGAGGCCTCGGATTACAAAGAGAGCACGAGGAACATTGAGGATGTGCATTATGAAGCTCTCGCGATTTATCATGTTGCTTATGATTACGCGAAAAGCCGAAACGACGTTGCAAAATGTGGGTTTGCCTGGAAAGTGGCTGGTTCAGCCCTATGTGCATATCATAGGAAGGTTCACTGTAAGAAGACAGGAGAAAGAGAGATTACATTTGTATCCTCGGCATTTGATGGTATATTTTAAGAAGTTTGTTAAAGTTAGTTATGTACTTGTGTTTAACTATGGAAGTGTATATAAATGTGGCATGTTGTACTGTTGTAGAGTAATGGTATGAATATGTATTTATGTGAAAAGATGTAATTATATGAGAAATATTTTGGTTAATGAAGCCAAACTTTATTAGTAGAAGATAACGTTTAAGTTTGTTTAGTCTACTAGTTGCTGAAATTGGGTTGATGATTCATAGTGTGGTTGTTGGCTTGTTGCTGCATTAACTTGAATATTATTACGTACAACTTGGTTTTGAATACAAATTACTTTGAAACCTAGGTAAAAATAAGTGGGTCATAACTATACATTTGGAATTTTATAGAACATCATATTTTAGAAGTAAGAAAGAAAAAAAAATTATTTAATAAAGTCAAATGTTTGGACAATATTCTAAGAGCTTACTCGGACGAAAGGATCAAAGGAGAAAAAAATAAAATCTTTCATGGTGTTATACCAAGAGCGTGATCTGGCTATTAGCAAAGTTATTTATAACATCAAATGTTGGTGTAAAATTTGGCTCGATAGTAGATGTAGAAAACGTATTGATTGGGCCAATATGTGTATGGTGTAATGCGTTTGGGCTCTCTCTTTCTAGTTTCTTGCTAGTTTGAGTTGGGCCGTTTGATGAATAATATCTTGCTTCTCAAAAAAAAAAAAAAAAAGAAAGAAGTCAAATGTCATAATAAGAGTAGTTGAAAACATTTGTATATTGTAAATTTAGTTGAAGTTGAGGAGGTATATGGAAACTTCAAATTGAATACAACTCAAATCCTAAGCAACTTTAGGACTTCATCAAAAGTGCTTCAAACACTCAATGATGAGATTTGCTTCATACACTTACGGCATTTTATATAAGAACCGAAGAATTATGTGTATGAAAATTGACAAACCAACTTTTTTTAATTTTTTTTAAAATTTCTTAACATTTTCCCTTTTTTTGGTTCTTTTTGTTCTTTAATCTTTTGAATTATATTACTATCTACTCTACGTTATGATTTTGCTTTTATTCAACATCAAATGGTATGATATTTCATTAAATAAATATTTTATATGCCTGCGATATCCCATCACAAATGACACACGAACTATAAATCCCATAGTTTTTATAACATATATCAAAGTAAATAAGTAAAAGAACATCAAGGCCACACGCCCAAAACCCTAATCAAGGGAAATTTGGTTTGACATTATAATGGATGATTTTAATAGGAAAGAAAATTTTGACTTTTTAATATATGTATTTGGTTTGACATTATAATGTATGCCTTGAATGGCTCCAATCCTAGAATTCAATTTATTTTATTTAAAAATTATTTGTTATGAAGCTCTATTTTCTTAAAAGATGATGATATTATTCATAAAATGATGATAAATGATAATTACAAGTCGAAATGTAGAAAAGTTCAGTTACATTAAAGTTGAATTAGTTATGAGGTTGTTGGTCATCTTAAAGATGATTTTAGACAAACATACACTATTGTTATAAATAAATTTTGAGTTGTAAACATGAGCGGTCTTGGCCTAATTTTTCTAGAAATAATACTCCTAAATCCTAAGTTTTAGACCTAATTTATCTTTTCATATATTTTCTTAAACACCTAATGTTAGAAAAACGAATTGTTATTTATTTTTCTCTTTTGGGATTAATTATGTTTTAAATAATGTAACGGTGAGTCGGTGACACATGACAAAGTCAAGAAAATAAATTAGGATCTATAATTTTGTCGGCGTTAGTTTCATCTCAAAAGAAGTTGCAAGGGCTAAACTGAAAAATTAAGCAAATCACATATGTGATTTTAATTTTTTAATAGTGTGTTCAAGCTTTGAAAGGTTTTTAAGAGTATTTTCAAGCAAACCACATATACTCTAGAAATAAAAATATTCTCTCCGTTTTTAATAATTTTTTCAAGCATTTCAAATTTCTTAAGAGCCTTAAATAATTTCCAACATATAAAATTATAAATATATCATTCCGGAAAGAGAGTTTTCTTTTTCAAAGGAAGGAAAAAGTTCTTCCAATCTTCCATTTGAAAGGGTTGTGCGTCCTTTCTTGAAACAAGGAAGAAAGATTTGACTTTTTATTTATTCTTTTCAATTTATTTATTCATTTATTGATTTGACCGCATTTGAAAATATTTCATTCACCATCGTTATAAATAAATTTTGACTAGTAAACATGAAGAGTCTTGGCCTTATTGCTTTAGAAAATAATTATATATACCAACTGATTTATCAAAATGCGTTACCTTTGTCATTTGTAATGCGCGCTATATCACCGAAAAAAAACGTAGATACATATTCAAAGACCTAAAACTTTCATACAAGTACGAAGTAACGAAATAGATGGAAATCATAGAGTTAAACAAAAAAGAGTGTGGAGCAAGTTTATTTACAGACTAAACGGCAAAGTTTCATAAAAGAGTTACGGGATTGAAGTTTTGGTTATTTGCTTCCCTTTACGTCATCTGCAAAATGAGACAGTTGAATTTAATATTAATGCTAATTATGCTTGCATAGTGGGATACCCATGCATAACGCCTATGTATTTCTTGGCGTGATATTCTTGGCTAGAGTTTAACCTAGAAATAATTTTATTACGGGTCACTATAACTATATAAAACATGTAAGTAATAGGACCTGGATTATAAATTACAAATGTCATTGAGAATAGGAATTGATGATTACAAATTACAAATGTCTTTATAAACAAGTATATTATTGCCTTTAAAAAAACTATATAAAACATGTAAGTAATCCTGATTATAAATTACAATGTCATTGAGAATAGGAATTGATGATTACAAATTTTACAAATTACAAATGTGTTTATCAACAAGTATTATTATTGCCTTTTAAAAAAACCATTATTATTGCAAAAGCCGCCTCTTAACTTCGAAGGTATTTTATCCCGTCATACATCGTCTTGTCCTTAAATTAGTCCTTGGATCCAAGCTACTCGTTAGTATATAAAAATATAATAAGTATTATTATTTATTAACCGAATTGAAATACAAGAGAACAATCACCCCGGCGGGCAAGGGAGGCGGGCAACAAGCTGCGCCGCCAAGCCTTTCTGAATAGCAAAACTAAGTCTCGTGAAAACAACATCCCTAGCACCAGTGGTCATAACATTACCATGCATGACCCGTTGAACTCTACTCAGAGTTTCCACGGCCTCAGAGGCGAGGACCCCAAAAGTGTCAAAGGCAAAAGGAACAAACACGTGTTGATTTTCAATGCACGCTTTATTATATATAAATATGATAAAATAATAAATACTATAGTAGATTAGTAGTATAATAAATAAGTTTGAGTTGAGTATTTAAGGCTGTGTTTGGCGCGCCATAAGTTAGCTTATCAGCTAGCTTATAAGCTAGCTTTTTGACGTTACTAAACGGGGCTTTTTTAATAAGTTAGTTTTTTTTTAAAGCCCTGTTTGGTAACATCAAAAAACTAGCTTATAAGCTAGCTTTTGAAAAGCTAGTTGGAGTAGCTTTTCAACTAGCTTTTATAATATTTCCAATTTTATAATATTTCCAACTTATAAATAAATATCTTTATTTACATTTATGACATTTACTTTTATGTCATTTTTTATTTTTAAGCTAGTTTATCAGCTAGTTTTTACCAAACGTTATTTTTTATCAGCTAGTTTATAATTTATCAGCTAGCAGCTAGCTTATCAGCTAACAGCTAGCTTATCAGCTAGCAACTAGCTTTTCAGCTAGTGCGCCAAACACAGCCTAAAACGTTTAATGAATCGAGCTTAACCTTTATAAATAAAGTTCGAAAGATGGATGAGGAGAGACTTGAGGCTTAATGTCACAAGTTCGATCTCTGAGCTCCCAGATTTTACCATCCGACCGCTCGCATCTCATCCATCTGACAATCTTTCTCCTCTTACACAATTTGTAGAAAAGTAAATGCTTTTCTCTCTCATCTCTCCTCTCTCCTCTAATACTTTCTATTTAATTAATAGTTTCTCTCACTTACTTTATTAATATTTTAAACATTTGGTTTTTCATTTTTATAGTTCAATTAAAATCTGTAGAGATTTGTTTTTACTTTTACTTTTTCTCTACTATTTTTTAATTTTCTTTTTCGGATTTTTAATTATCAGATATAAAATGTTACATACGTAACTTTTCTGGGTCTGGTGTAAACAAGAATTTGACAAAATATATTTCATTGATTTATAAGAAACATTACAATCAACACTAAATGTAATAAAATGTTTCATACGAGCTAAAATATTAAAAATATAACAACCTAATAAAAAACATATAAAAGTTATTTACGCTTCCATTCTTGGTAATCATTTTCATCTTTGATGCAAAAATCCATTCACCTACGAAGAAAATTAAATTTATGAGTTCATATATATATAATGTTACACATATTATATTGAAAAAAATCAAGAAACAATTTTATAAAAGCTATTCATGTAACAACTTAACATATGTAACAACTCTTAACATATCTAAAGTTACAAATGTTATATAGCAAAATAGAGAAGCAAGTTTATTTGAGACTCGAATGTAACAGTTTGTAACATATGTAGCGTTACATGTGTTATATAGACAAAAATAAAAAAAAACAAATATATTTGAGTTACGCATGTAACAACTTGTAACATATGTAACAACTTGTTTCATATGTAAGGTTACACGTGTTAGATAGTCAAAATCAGAAAACAAGTTTATTTGAGTTACGCATGTAAAAACTTGTAATATATGTAACAACTTGTTTCATATATAACGTTACACATGTTATATATAAAAAATCAAGAAGCAGGTTTATTTGAGCCTCGAATGTAACAGTGTATAACATATCTAACGTTACATGAGTTATATATACAAAAATCAAGAAACAACATTTGAGCTACGCATGTAACATCTTGTAACATATGTAACATTATATTTGTTATACAGACAAACATCAGGAAATAAATATATTTGAGTTACGCATATATCAAATTGTATCATATGTAACAACACATGTGTTATATAGATAAAAATCATGAAATAAGTTTATTTGAGGTAGACATGTAACAACTTGTAACATATATAACTTTACACATGTAATATAGACAAAAAAACATGAAGCAAGTTTATTTGAGTCACACATGTAAAAACTTGTATATAGACAAATATAAAAAAACATAAAACAGGTTATATATGTAACAATAGACAAATTACATATGTAACATCAAACATGTTACATATGTAATAGCAAACAGGTTACATACGCATGTAACATCTTATAACATATGTAACATTATATTTGTTATACAAACAAACATCAAGAAATAAATATATTTGAGTTACGCATATATCAAATTGTACCATATGTAACAACACATGTGTTATAGATAAAAATCATGAAATAAGTTTATATGAGGTAGACATGTAACAACTTGTAATATATATAACTTTACACATGTAATATAGACAAAAAAACATGAAGCAAGTTTATTTGAGTCACATATGTAACGGCTTGTATATAGACAAATAAAAAAAAACATAAAACAAGTTATATATGTAACAATAGACAAATTACATATGTAACATCAAACATGTTACATATGTAATAGCAAACAGGTTACATATACATGTAACAACTTGTAACATATGTAACATTATATTTGTTATACAGACAAAAAAACAAAGAAACAAATATATTTGAGCTACATTTGTAACAATACATGTGTAACAAATAAAAATGACATGTCGTATATTGTGAAATATTCATAGTTTAAATAATAACTGATTTTTTTTATGATAATATTTATAACAATAAATAAAAAACATGCTTTCCCAACATTCAAAATAAACATTTAAAAAAAAAATTCAGGGATACAAACAAAAAAATAGACTGACCGGAATGAAGATTCCGGCGCGTGGCGGTAACGTCGACCGTTTGTTCTTCTATTCTCTAAATCTGACTGTTCGGAGAGTTTAACGGCGGCGACCTCGACAAATTCTCACGTTGTAGTCTGACGTTCAAGATTTCAAACTGGAACGACACGAGAAACGACACGAGAAATGACGCCGGCTTGTCTTCCTCGGTGACTCGCCGGAAACTGAGATGTCGACGGATGGAGATGGTGGGTGGTGGCGGTCCTCCTCAATTCCTAGTTGACGGCATAGAGATTTCCACCATTGTTGATCGATCCATGGATTTATGGATGAAGATGGCAGTGGTGGTGGGTTTACAAGATTGGTGGTGGTGATGCACGGACAGCGGCGAGGCGGAGCACAGCGGATGGAGATGGTGGCGAAAGATGAAATCTAAGAATGAGAAAGTTTGAATGGAGATGAAAGTGGAGATCTAAGAATGAGAAAGTTTGAATGGAGATGAGATCTGGGAAGAAAAATGGAGATTTAAGAAATGAAGAAAGCTTGAATAAGGAGATGGAGAAGTGATTGGAAGTGATGGGAGATGGTAAGTAAAAGTACAGAGATTGGGAACATAAAAATACTATGCCCATACTACCCTTTTAGCATATATGTCAAATGTTTTATTAATTAAAATTAATAAAAAATATAGGATTAAATGTGAGCCATAGGATCAACAAGATCAATGGTCCAAAATGGGGTTCTTTGGTTTCCCTCACTTAAGAGGGTTTTCATTTTACCCTTTCTCTCTCTATATATATATATATATATATATATATATATATATATATATAAATATAAAATACTGCGATTATAAGAATCCCCACCGATATTATTAATGATAAACGTTACCACTTACCAGAAAAAGAAAAAGAAAAAGAAAAAGATCATATCATATTATATAATCTTTGTCGAATAATAGAAGCTAAGATAATGTAATCACAAAAGTAATACTATTCGTTGCCATATTACCTTTTAAATTTTTAGTTATACATGTTACGTAATAAAAGATCATCAAAGTAAGTTGTTTATATGTGCGATTTATTTAACGATAATTTGGTTCAACGGTATATCGTGACTGATTGTCTTGGACTTACCCGTTGTCTCGAGTCCGAACCTCATAGCGCGGAAACCTGGGAGCACCCCCCATTTGCACTATCAGGCGGGAACTGGGCAAACCCCTAAACCCTCCCTTATGACTTAAAATCAAGCACAAGACTCAATCATTCATTGTCCACCAATATCTCACAAAATGATATGAGAATAGAACTTGAGTCTCTTTAGGTCTTCTACCACAAGGTAAGAGTTTATATGTGCGAATTATATGTATGTCATATAATATATACGAGATAATGGTTTCGGTACAAACTCATCTATCTATTTATCTACTACTCTTATAAACAAAAATATTTTGCTTATGTGGCATAACCACAACCCTTCTCAACCACAATTTCCCGCCTATTTCATGGCTATATTTGACCAAAAAAGTTTCACAATGATGATCTGATGTCTGTTATCTGTTGTATTGTTGTTCATCGTGTACGTATATCGTTTTGAATATCTGTTTCTCTTTGTCTGGATAACTAGATCTGAGTTCTTTGTGCTAAATCCATGTATTTTAACATATTTTAACATATTTTATCCTGGTAAAACGATTATACACTCTAATCTATTAGTTTTAATCGATATGCTAAACATAAAGTGAGGCTATTGTTTGATTCTTTGCTTCTGATTTTTTGATTAAATTTTCAAGAACTTAGCATTTGATAAAAACCCAACATTCCACTTCCCACATGTATATTTTTATAGTTTTATTTTTACATCGTTATTTCTTTTCCTATTTTTAAAAATAAAATATTAATTATTATCAAATAATAAAATCTATATCTATACTATATAATAAACACAAGTTTTTTATGTCTAGGTGACACAATTTAAAGTGTGCCACTTATGTGCCATTTTTATAGAATTTGAATTAAAAAATTAAATGATATATACAAAAAGGAAAGATCTTATAATTAAAAATCAAAAAATTAAATTATTTCCATACAAAAATTATCCATATTTGTTTTACAATACCATAACTTTGATTCATCATATCTTCTTCATTTCTTAGTGAAAATTTAATCCGTAAATTGCTTTGGATTCGTGAAAGAAAACCTAACAAAATTAGATCCATATTGCTTAGGTTTCAATCAACGAATGATGATGAACGAATAAAAAAACAAAGTCGTGACTTTCTAAACCCACCATTGATGAACTTAAACGCCACTTCGTTTACTTCGTTTATCTTTTTATATATCACAGCCTCGGGTATTTACCCGGGGCACTAACTAGTATTGAATATAACGACTAGTTTAAAAAAAACTATTTTTTAAATTAAATAATTGAAGAAAAGTAATAAATCAATTCCGAACAATCAAACAAAAATATAATATATTAAGTGAATCTCTACTTATATTGAAAACAATATATTTGCTTTCAATCATGTCGATGAAGTTTTAGTATTTAAAAATAATATATTGTAGTAGAAAGAATTTTCTGCTATATGAATTATTGCATGACAAAAAGAAAAGAAAGAAACCTACATTATTAAAATTTTAAAGCATCTTTTTAGTATTAAACTAGAAATATTAAAGATGGTGCTATTTGCTTTCCGACTCGACATATATATCGTAAAAATACTATTATCATATTCTTAAATATGATATTTTCTAGAGTTATTAAACATGAAAAATACAAATCTTATTGTTCAATATTTCTCATATTTCTTTCTTTTTAGGGTGTGAAATATTCTTTTAGTTTATCCGGTCAACTTTCGTCTCTGCGCGTACATTACTGACTGTTACATGTTTGACTTTTATTCTACTAGATAAAATCGGTAGGTAACTGTCGATATATGTATATATACGTGCATTATGTAGGTGTTCATCATATCATTTGAGGCACATCTGATATTTTGAAAGGTAGAGAAAAAATGGAGAGCACATTGAAGAAGTTGAAGGACGGAGAGTCGGTGGTTGATCCCAGCTCCGCCGTTGGCGGTGGTGTTGACGACGTCTACGGTGAAGATCGTGCCTGCGAGGACCAACTCATCACGCCGTGGACTGTTTCCGTCGCCAGGTATAAATTAACACTCGTAATCGTCGTGAACTCGTGATTGTAAAATAATAATGCAAATTCCGTTCGATCATAACTGTATTTTCCGAATTTAAGCCTGGATAATCTGAGTTGTGTATTTAATGAGCTTGTCGCGATCTGGATAATCAAGTTCATAGGAAGCTTTTGGATGGATAACTGTTATTGTGAATGCTAAATCTGTACGAATAGTTAGATTTATTGTCTGCGATCGGATTTCGATCAGTTTGATAAGTTAGGAGTTATTTGTTAATTGATGCGGAATTGATTACTGACCTAGAAGATTTACAGATTTTTTGCTTCTTTACGTCAATTAGTTAGGGAGTGTTTGGTGTGAGTCTTCCCTGCATAACTGGAAAATATTATTGTTTCTAGTGGATATACTTTGCTGAGGGATCCGCGCCATAACAAGGGGCTTGCATTCACCGAGAGGGAAAGAGATTCGCATTACTTGCGCGGTCTGTTGCCTCCGGCTGTTTCAACACAGGAGCTTCAGGTTTGCATTTGTCCCAAAATCTATACGAATTTGAAGAGCAATTCCGGTTAAAAATGCCATTTCGTTTATGTGATATATTTGGTGTTTATGACTCACCAGGAGAAGAAATTGATGCAAAATATTCGCAATTATGAAGTGCCCTTGCACAAATATGTGGCTATGATGGAACTCGAGGTATCATTTGGAATTTTGTTGACCTTTTTTTTACTTTGACTTCCTGTAATCTGCATATTTCAGAAGTTTAATTTGTGTTATTTTTGAAGACGGCCCTTTTTAAAAGAGTACTGTTACTTTACACATGATTATATTATAACTAGTTCATATTTGTTCTGTTGTGGTTTATAGGAGCGAAATGAGAGGCTGTTCTATAAGCTTCTTATCGATAATGTGGAAGAGCTTCTCCCAGTTGTGTACACTCCCACAGTTGGTGAGGCTTGCCAGAAATATGGGAGTATATTCAAGCGCCCTCAGGGTCTCTACATTAGTTTGAAAGAGAAGTATGGCTGATAGATTGAACCGTGCTTACATGATATAAATTATTCCAAATTAGTATGTCTTGATGATGAAATTACCTGAATTTACAGGGGAAAGATTCTTGAGGTGCTCAGGAACTGGCCTGAGAGGAATATTCAAGTTATTGTGGTGACGGATGGTGAGCGTATCTTGGGATTGGGAGATCTTGGTTGTCAGGTAGAACAAGCTAATTTTCTCTATTTTATGATTATATTTCATCAATGTCATATAAGTTTTAGTAGAGTAGTAGTGTTGTAGTCTAATAATGTAACTTTCTAAATTTGTACAGGGTATGGGAATTCCAGTTGGGAAACTTGCTTTATATACTGCACTTGGAGGAGTTCGGCCTTCTGCGGTCAGCCTTACTAAAATTTCTTGATTTTTTATTCAGTTCCGTAGTTTAGTAGGCAGATATCCACATCTTCCTATATAAAATCAGCTCACTGTAAATTTAAGTATGGTCTCTAAATTGCTGTGTAGTGTTTGCCTATTACCATTGATGTGGGGACGAACAATCAGAAGCTACTAGATGATGAGTTCTATATTGGTCTTAAACAAAAGAGGGCCACTGGAAAGGTACATTGAGACTGTTCATAATGAATTAGAGTCCCTAAAGTTTGGTAGATTTATTGTTACCTTAATTGTGTCTTTTCTGAGATAGCGGAAAGCTTTAAAATCTACTGTTTCTGCAGGAATATTATGACTTACTTGAAGAGTTCATGTCTGCAGTCAAGCAGAACTATGGTGAAAAAGTCCTCGTGCAGGTAAATAATCCGTTTCTTTTAAAAGTTAAAAGTCATATATGCATCTTTTTATGCACTCTTATGTTTGTATTGTCCAAATTTTGCAGTTTGAAGACTTTGCAAACCACAATGCATTTGAGCTGTTGGCCAAATATAGAACCAGTCATTTGGTGTTCAATGATGATATACAGGTATAATATATGGTTGATTGATGTATTTCCACTGTTGTTCTAATCTCTGAATCCATGTATAACTAATGTTTATTTGGTTGCAGGGGACTGCATCAGTGGTTCTTGCGGGTCTTGTTGCATCATTGAATTTACTTGGTGGTAGCTTGTCTGATCACACATTCTTGTTTCTTGGTGCTGGGGAAGTAAGACACATTTTAATTTTTGTGCTCCTTCTCTGAACCTAATTTTAATCCCTTTAACCTGCAAAAATAAGCATATGTGGATTTGGTCTGAGTGTACACAAAACTGTAGCTGTTCTTCTTTTCACATTAACAATTTATTTTTGGGAAGCAAAACGGGCCGATTCTAATTATTTTCTATTTCTAATTGGTCACATTAATAAATGAAAAAGTTTAGCTAGAATGAAAATTGATCAAATGGGTCAAAAGTCACCCAGAGTGTATTATTGTTAGGGCATACAACTTACTAATTTTGGTCACGGAATTATATCCTTAAAGAAAAAGGGAAACAGATGCAGCCTGTAATCAATCGTACTCTTAAGAATCTGGGAATACTAATTGATGAAGCATGCATATAGCTAAACCCACATGTGCCTTTACTAAGACGTTTCTATGCATTAGGATTGAGGAGGAATGAACTCTTTGATTTCACTGATATTTATATGTCTTTGTATTTCAGGCAGGGACCGGTATAGCAGAGCTTATAGCTCTTGAAATATCAACAAAGGTACCAGCTTTGTGCTTAAGATTATATTATAGTTGTATTACATATTTTCTTACCGTATGTCTTTTTATAGACACATATTCCCGTTGAAGAGGCTCGTAAGAAGATATGGCTTGTGGACTCTAAGGTGGGTACACGTGGATCTATACTTCTTCTATGTATAATGTGTTTCTTTGTTTCTCATGTGATGATTGCTTCTTCAGGGGTTGATTGTTAGTTCTCGTAAAGAATCTCTGCAGCACTTTAAGAAACCATGGGCTCATGAAAATGAGCCTCTTTCAACTCTCTTAGATGCTGTCAAGGTGAGAGTTTTTTATGTGTTTCACTATTCATGATTAATCCTTTTTACCAGTTTTGCATGACATATAAATTCCATATCCCATAATCATCAGGCCATCAAACCATCTGTCCTGATTGGAACATCTGGGGTAGGGCAGACATTTACGAAGGATGTGGTTGAGGCCATGGCAGCCATCAACGAGGTACCCTCTCTCTCAAACACACACACACGCACTTAGAGGTGGAAAATGTGCTGGACGGGCGGGTTGGGTAACCAACTAAAATGGGTAATCTTTTTTGTATGGGTCAGAAGGGGTAGTGATTGTTTGACATGAACGACTATAGCAAAATTCTCAACATTTCTATAATTAATTTGTGTCTCAGATATGATTTTGAAAATAACATAATTCAATAATAACTTAACTTATTTGATAAAATGATTTAGGAATTTTCACCTGTCCATATGCATCACTTTTTTTTCTTCTTTGCAAAATTTTGATCCATTGGAGCTAAAACATAACTCAAATCAACCCATTCATGGGCCGAAATCGTCACCTCCACTTTTTTATATACAAGGACAAAAACTAAAGTAATGAACAAGTTATTGTTTGCAGAGACCGCTTATTATGGCTCTCTCTAATCCAACCTCACAAGCTGAGTGCACTGCTGAACAAGCTTACACCTGGACAGAGGTAACTGCAATTAGCTACTTTATATTTTCAAAGAAAAAAAAAATCTCATGCTAACACAAGCTTAACCTCTATTCGATCATCGCGTAGGGCCGAGTAATATTTTCCAGTGGCAGTCCTTTCGACCCTTATGAATACAATGGCAAGCTCTTCATTCCTGGCCAGGTTATACTCTTACTTATACATTCAGTCTTGGTGGAAATCAAGCATTCAAACTCATATTATGTTGTATTCATTTGAATCCAGGCTAATAATGCTTACATCTTCCCTGGACTTGGTTTTGGTTTGGTCATCTCTGGTGCGATCCGTGTACATGATGAGATGCTTTTGGCAGCATGTAAGTACCCATTGTATTTCTTACCATAAAGAATGCATTACAAATACCGACAATTTTATGAATTTGTTCACAACTTCTTAATAACATGGATCACCCGTATCATCATAGAACTAAATTAGTGATTTTATTTTTGTTACAGCTGAAGCATTGGCTAATCAAGTAACACAAGAGCACTACGATAAAGGGATGATCTATCCTCCACTTACTAACATCAGAAAGATTTCGGCTCATATTGCTGCAAATGTTGCTGCTAAAGCATATGAACTTGGTAAGTTCCATTTTACCATTGTGTAGAGGTGGCAAAATGGATGGGTCAGACAATTAAATTGGTAGGTCTGACAGGTTGGTAATGGCTGAAATCGGTCTAGGTCTAAATGAGTATTTTCGGTACAGGTTGGAACAGTTCTCGGTGGGTTTACCCGAAACACATTCTTCTCAAAATTTATAAACTTAGATATTATTAAAATTTGATTATTTCAGCAATAATCTAAATAACTGAATTATATGGTTTTCTGCATTAGATAAAAACTTTAGGCCTCTTTTGACCAGTTTTTCAGGGCTATTTTCACCTTTTGACGTTTTAGCGATAAATATTACTCATTGAAAAGTAAACGGGTTAAAAGTGCTACCTATTTTTAGTGAGACGTTTTATCTCTCATTATTACTGTGTACGTTCTTCTAAAAATAACTGCCTGAATGTATTACAGGTTTGGCAACACGTCTCCCCCGACCTGCTGATCTCGTGAAGTACGCAGAGAGTTGTATGTACACCCCTAACTACCGAAGCTACAGATAAACAATTAGCTAACTCCTATGCTGTTGAAAATGTTTGCTTTATCTGAGTCTTGTTATCTTGTTTTTATGTTCTTTTGCTGTATGTTGGAATCTTTATATTTTTCAGTGGTTATGGTGTGAAGTTTGTCTTTAGTTCAGTAACAAAATAAGATTTTTAATCATTACATATCTTTCATGTTCCTTCAGTCTATCATTAAATTGATTATTCCTTTGCAATTGTTTAAAACAAGATGGTGACCCGCCCGCGCTTCGCGGCGGGCCACCATTTTTCGAAACGCCGTGTCAAAGTCGAAAACTCTAAAAGTGATTTAAAAGTTGACCACCTGCGCTTAAACTTGAAAAAAATACCACATGTACATGACACGGTGGCCTAACACCCATTTTTAGAACGTTGTGACCAAAGTCAAAAACTCTAAAAGTGGTCTAAAAGTTGACCATCTGCGCTTAAGTCTTAAAAAAATACCACATGTACATAACACGTGGCCTAACACGTGACCACGTGGCCTAACACGTGACCACGATTATTGATTGAACATGACACGTGTCATGTTATTAGTGATGGAACATGACATGTGTCATGTTCCTATTAGTCAACATATGAATAATGTTTTATGAGTGTGGACCACCCATTTCTTTTTGTAAATATATATAAATAATAGACAATTTTGGTTCTATATTATTTAAGAAATCTAACACAAAATATATGATAAATTCATACGAGAGAGAGTGGGTTAATTACACGAATTGTCCATATGGTTTGCTGGAAATAACAGATTTGGATACTAACTTTTTTAGTAACGACTTTGAGTCACGTGGTTTACAATTTTCACTATGTTCGGTTTTGACCATAATGGTTGTTTATTTTAAACGGAATTCACATCACGTGTAAAAGATGTGAGGGTAGTTTGGTCATACTGTAAAAACTTTGAGAGTTAATTACACGAATGACTTTTATGGTTTTCCAAAATAATATATTTGAGTACTAACTTTTTTTAGTAACAACATTTAGGTTTGTGGTTTCAGTTGTGGAACGATAATGGGAATTAAAACCAACTTTTGTTAAAATTTTTTGTTAAGCTAAGGACATGTCCCTTTTTACATTAAATGACTAGCTATGTAACTTCGTGACGAACTCTTTTGTAATTATATTAAAATAATATATTTATATATAATTATTTATTTGTATTTTACCTTCTCTTTGTCACTTTTCTTCTCAGTGCAACCAACTGAGGTCGGTAAGAGAAAGTAAGCTAGGTAGAAATAAATAAGCGTATATAAGTATATTATTTTAAGTTAATTATAAAAGAGTCCTTCATCAAGTTATATAATTAGTCATTTTAATGAAAAGACTTATATGCCTTTAACTTGGTAAAAAAATTAATAAAAGTTATTCTTGATGCCCAACATTATTACAAAATTGAAATTACGAACCTCAGTGTTGTTATATAAATAAGTTAGTACTCAAATATGTTATTTAGACCAAACCACATGGACCATTCGTGTAATAAACTCTCAAAGTTTTTTTCATTATGGTCACAAACTACCTCATATTTTTTGTACGTGATGGTGAATTCCGTTTAAAATAGTCGGTTGTTGTAATTAAAACCGGACATTATAAAAATTGAAAACCATAGGACTGGATGTCATTACTAAAAAAAAAAATTAATATCTAGATTTGTTATTCTACCAAACCACAATGAGCATTTGTGTAGTTAACTATGTGTAATTAACTCTAAAATATATTATTTATTACAAGACAAAATTAGTGTCAAAATAACTTAGGCTTCTTCCTCCCTTAAAACTTGCTTTGTTCAATACAACAAACTACATGGCAAGCATTCAAATTGAAGGTTAATTGTATGTGCTAAGATCAACATGGGTGTCTTGATATCGTTGAAGAAGGTACGTTTCACACGTGATACGAGGAAACCTGACACGATCAAGATCCATTAAACGAGTATAAGCATCAAGTAAAAGACAACGAGTATGTTACAATTGTATAACGTAACACACGGGTTCCTATCAATACTCTGCTAACCAATAGGACCAAACAGTTTGGCCGGCAGTTGGTCCTCAAGGGGTGGTTAAAGGCAGAAACCCGTGAAAGCTAGATTCGAACCTGAGACCTCAACCAGAAGATCAAGGAAATCAGATGCTTGCCACTTGTCACTGTTCCCACCCCTTTGAAGGTAATATTTGTACAAGTTGTGTGAAAGTCATTCTTACTTGGGAGGGTTTTCTCTTGATTGGCATGTAGGTAAGCATTCAACCACACAATCATGACTAGGCTCCACAAAGTATGGAATCTGATCATAAAAAAGAAAGAGTACAAAGTAGTATGAATGAGTTGTTGCTTTAAAGATAACTTATACTGCACAAAGAAGGCATGGATTGGGAAGAAATGAAAGAAAATCGACTAGTATCAGAAGCGCTCATACAGAATATCGATCTTGCCCGTTTCCCAACACACGATGCAATGTTGACCTGGAAAGCGAAACCATTGTTCATATGGGAATCCAATTCAACACTAAAGCTTTCAAAAACTAGAGATGTTGAACAAATCATAAAAGTCAAATCTAGAAAAGTCAAACTTTGCAAAAGTCAAATTCTGCAAAACATTGACACACACCAGAATAACACTTATACCTGAAAATACCGTTGCTCCATCGTTCCAGCATATCGCCAAGATTGACCACAAACGCTCTGAAACGAACACATAATCCATCAAATCTAAGAGCCAAGATTACTCTAATGATTATACTGACTTACCCTTTTAACGGGTCAACATCTTCCCACACCTGAGGCTTCGCGTCTTTGTCTTTGCATATCTATAAAAAGTATAAAATTATTTGTAAATAAACTATAAGGATGTGTGCAGTGGCTAATATTGGTTGCATACTTGGAGACCAGAAACACTATCGGTCGCCAAAAGAGTGATCAAACCATAATCAGAGTGTGCACCAGCCCCATATATCCCCTTTGCAGGCTCGGATACTTCACCTGCAGCATAAACATCAACTTTGTTATCCTCTTTGGTAACCCAAATGTCGAAAACAGTGAAAAGGAGATGAGAATTTCACCTGAATAATGCAACAACCTCAAAGTCGCGATAGGCTTCCCCAGCATTTCTGGTTGTTCAAAAAAACTAGCATCCTGATCAAGTGCAAGAGCTATAAGCCTTGCAGTTCTTCTAACTACTTCCCTAAAAATGTCATATATAAACATTCATTTTTTTTATAAATTGGTTTGGTTATTATTGATCCAAATTTTTATTAAATTTATATAAATTTGACTTAAGAAAACTAACAAAGCTTGTTGATGATATTTTTCCATAGTTTGCCTCCATCCAGGCAAGATATCTGTCACCACCATCCAAAAAACTTATAAATTCACTAACATGAATACTAATATTAATACGATTTCAAACGGGTGTTTGGATTTGCGTTTTGAAACTGATTATTTTTATAACATAATCACTTTTTAAACGCGGATCCAAACACCCCCTTATAACCGGGTTAATACCTGAGTCAGGCCATAAGTTCGGCCCGTAAAACATCCTTTGAGCGTCCGGATCATCTTCGGGCAACTCGATACCTATATAAAACCCCTCCTTGTAATCACCTACAAAATTAGATGAATGGAATTCAGGGCTTTACAGACAGAATATTAGAAAGTATTGATGAAATGGAAGAAAAGAAACCATGGATTTGATTGATGGGATCAAGAAGCTCATCAAGAACAGGTGTGTAGCCTCGATGTTTTTCATTCCTAAGTAGTTTCATTTTCTCCTCCAATGGAAGATGAAAAAAGTTCTTGCTTTGGGTGAAAACTTGATCCATAAAATCCTCACTGATTCCATGATTGGTGACATAGAAAAAACCAGATTCCATACATGCCTATCAACAGATTAACAACAAAGCACTTCATATCTAACGGTACAACAAATCAATACAATATATGTATATATATATATACAAACATATATATAGAGAGAGAGAGACCTGTTTGAGTAAGGATACAGAGGAAGATATGTCTGGGGAGGAGAGATCAATAGAATTCAAATTTGAAGGTTTTTTAGAATCCGCCATTGGAGCAGTTGTTCTTCTGCAGTTTGAGTTCCGAGATTACCTTCTTCTTGTTCTTCCTTTATATTATTTAACTTTTCTTGTTGAAAAAAGGTCGAATCCTGTCTTTTGATATTTATATAATAAAAAATTGATTTGATAATTTAATCTATAACCTATTGATTATTTGATAATAATGATCAACACTAACATATTCAACTTTTATTTTTGTTTGTCTAGAGCAATCTCGATACCATAATCATCATATATTTATATGTCGGCTTGTAATTATAACTCTAAATAAAATGTGAAAACGTAAAATTAAAAATCAAACTAAAGTCAAATATAAATGTATGATTAGTATGCTATTGCCCTTTGACAACAAAAAATAAAAGTTACGGACGGCTATCGGTAAAATCCGTTTTTTCATTGTTCGACGAGTTTTTGTTTCCCAAACCATACAAGATTGGAATATAAATTGATTCTCAAACATGATCAATATGCTACATGCTGAAATTGTTTCATAATTTTCAATTTTTATTACAAAAATATAGAATTTATCCAAATACAAAGAATCAAGATAAATTGTTTGTATTCAGACATAAAGACAATCATTGGAGATGACATGTATATTCATCAACCACTGAATCCCATCATGTTCAAATTGAGAATATTAAGGAAAAAGTAGTAGAATTTATGTCATAATCATGAAAACAAATTGCAAATCCTGCATAATCAACAGTTAAATGTCATCATTTCTCTAGCTCTCCAATATAGAAGTCATCAATAATGTCAAATACTCGGGTTGCATGTTGTGGCCTGTCACACATAAATGTACATAATTAGCCCTGGAATTAAAAAACATGTGGTTTCTTAAGCTGGATGGGTCGGGTCGGGTCCAGTTGACTAGTTGAGTTGTTGATACGAGGTATGAAGTCAAATAACAATTACCAGTTTTGGGTCATACGAAAAAAAAAAAAAAAAAAAACTTTAGCAGATTACACAATTCAGATATACAAGTCAATTATACCTAATACACACAAACTCACAATTAGGTTCCAGTTTGTGTTTTAGGTTTCCTGATGTACAAGTTTCAAACAATTAGCAAATTACACATTACAATTAGCAATTTAGGGATACACAAAAAGTCAAGATTTTACCTAATACAGAAATTTTGCACCGGAATACTTAAAGCGCAATAAGTATTTGGAAACAAGAATTGTAAGGTGTTAAAAGGGGAGCTTTGAGAGGCAGGAGAGTCGAATTTATTTTTGTTGATATGGGGATGTTTGGATATGGGTATTAAGATGATGGGCTGTGTTTTGATAAGCCATGGTTAAGGTTGTTCTTAGTAAAATTTAAGGTAGTTCCTAGTATAAGTTTAAGCTAATTCCTAAACAAAATAAATTATTACATTTTTTTTTTAAAGTTTTCAAGTTAGGTGCTTCCTGAGCTGGATAATGGTTCGCCAATGACTAGTACTAAAAGCACATTTATCTATGGAATTCTGATGTGGTTCCATGTATTAATGCTGGTATGATCACACACATTTGAATGTAATAATTGTAAATCAAAGTATCAAACTAAGTTGTAATATCAAAAAATAATTTGCCTTTTTATGTGTTTTTTGAAATTGCACAATCCGAGCTTTACGTAGCTGCAAAATTTACTCAATTAGGAGCAAAGTTTGAATAATACAGGGTAGGAAGTTTCCCTTGCTTGAGTTCTTAATCCTGAAAAGTACTACTCAATTAAGAAGATAAATGGATCAACACTCACCTCTTTAGGCAATGTGAACTCTGAAGTGCTCTTGCAACCAAATAAACACTCTAGAGATATTGAAGACCGAAGCATAACTCGGAAGTAAATCAACAATACTAAAGTTGGCAAAAAAAACTATTAGTTGAGACGTCGAGTTGTCTTAATCCAAAACATCTTTTGCCTGAGTTAGTTTACATTTTTATAAATAGTTAGTTTCTCAAATATGATTATAAAAACCATTATGATGATAATACTCTTTTAGAATAAAGTGATAGAAGAGGATGTATGCAATTAAAAAACATATAGGGTGACATTAACCAGAACCACTTACTATTTTGCCTGTTTATTTTTTATTTAAACACTTGACAAAGTTGACCCATTGGATATAAAACGCAACCCAAACCAACCCATTTGTAAGTAAATGGGTTGAAACTAATGCCATGAAACAATAACATAACAAGAACCGTCAAATTTTGTAGCTTAGATGTCCCAAATGTTTATAAACAAGAGTGAAAGCTGGACAAAATCTTATTTAAGTGAACACAATCTGACACCTATAAATAGTCTTTGCCCTTTTTGACATTTTACCCAACACACCCAACCGACCAATTTTGTCACCTCAAGTGTTCTTGATTTACCATTCACTTGTGATTCGCTCTTCTAGATCTTCCTGAGTGTTTATCTGGCTGGTAGAGGCACTTCACAGGCCTACAACCTAAAACCTAAAACCTAAAGGGGTAAGTATTCCTCAAATAATCCTTTTACAATACCGTAATAAAGAACCTACAAAGCTTTGTGGCTCAAATGTCATCTTAATAATGCGAAAAAATACAACTTGCTATAACCCAAATGGTCGGCTAAAAGAAAGGCCAGAGGCTGCTTGCAACAATACATCATAGGTTGAATTTGACAATGAAATCCTGTTATACTCCAGCATGAAGAAAGTAAGCTTTTCAAAATCAAGCACGCAGATTACTTTAGATCATTTTTCTTATTAAATGCGCAACTGAAAAGAGAATGCGTATTAGAATCAGAGGCTCACCCAAAAAATCCTTCCGTTGAGTCATCCCCAGCATGAGCGAGAATTGCATCGCCACCAGGGTGTTCTTCTACATAAGGTGTGACATCATATACCTACAGTTCACAGTGACACATATAAACTTTTTGGGCTTTTTTTATACTTTTCACATTTAAACATATTCAAAATGACTGAACAAAGTGAAAGCATATATAGCCTAACAGAACCTTGTCTTTGATGATGATCCAGCAATCTGTCCTCTTGTTGTGCAAGGAAACTTCAGCCTTGTTGTATGCTTTTAAAATCTGCATTTAATATAATGTTCATTTGCACTTGCCAAATCATAAACAATATAACCTTAAATCTACATTCTAATATAATGTTTATAGCTCTAAAAGATTTTAGTTCTTTAGATCTACTACCAAGATCTATGAAGTTGTAATATTTTGACACACACGATTTTCATGATATTGCAGCTTGAAAGTTGCTCAAAAACAACCAAATACAGCTAAAACTCCTTTTTTCAAGAGGTGTGTGTGTAAGAACTAAAAAACTCTATAAGTGGTGAATTAACATACACATTTACAGCCTAAATTTGTGCAATCAGACCATACAAATAGTTATATCAGGAGTTGTTAAATTAAGCCCCTAAAACCCTATCAAATACCTTACTGTTAGCATCTGAATGTTGAACCTTCTTTGTCTGATCTGCTTTACAGAAATTGCATAGATTATAAGTTGAAAACAATCCAAAAATACAAACATTGCAAATCAGAGGACATAATCCACTTCCGAATCAAGAAACTAAGATGCAAAGAGAATCTAACAACAATGAGGGGGTTTACCGGATTTGAAGAATCGAGGGGCTAAAAGCAACAAACTCAACAAGAAGCCAATAATCAAAGTGATCACCATTAGCTCCATAGCTCCCTCCACTTTGATCCGTAGCTCGGATGCAGGAATGTTAGAGAGAATTGAAGAAGAAGTGAGAGGGGATCTACAAAAGTAGATAGGTCAAGTGAAAGATTAACAGTTTATAATAATAATTAACCTCGACAGATGACGTTAGATTAGAACTGGGACGGGAGAGAATAGTCTAGATAATCTGTTTAAGAGTCGAATTACGGTTACCGGAAGTGATGGTGGGGGGTGCGGTGAGCAAAGGAGGTTGTCGCTTCCGTTTGAATGCAGTGTGCGGAGGAAACTGGTAGCTATTTTTATTTCAAAGTGGATATTTAGACGCTAAACAAAACATCCACCACTCATAAAAAATATATGTATATAATTATAAACAAGATTAAGATTGGTATTAGCACGTCTTGTCCCTATGGGCTTGTTTGCGATTGTTTTTTAAAACAACGAAGTATTTAGAGTTTAACAAGTGAATAAGTACTTTTGTTTTTTGGCTTTTCAAAAAGCTAATAAGTCATTTTTTAATAAGTCAAGTTTTTCTTGCTTTTCAAAAGTGCTTATAACTTTTTGAATTATGAATTACCATACTACCCTTGTTTTAACATATATTCGTCTATCCTTATACCCACTTAACCCCTTTTTAGTCATTTTACATATAAAAGCACTTATCCACTTAAATAAGCAAATCCAAACACTTTTTTTTTAAAACTCTTTCTTAAAAAGTCATAAACCAATAAGCACTTTTAACAAAAATCACTTATTCACTTAAATAAGCAATCCCAAACAAACATACACTTTAGAATGTTGTGTTAGGGTATTCCTTATGGTCGTTCCGAAGGGCTCGGGTATTCCTTATGGTCGTTCCGAAGGGCTCGGTGATGTCGACGTGGGCTGTGGGAATCATGGGGCCACCGTTACGGTGGTCTTGCGGTGAGGGTGGTTGCGGGCACTGTTCCCCACTCCTTTCCTCCTGTGGTGGTCTTGATGGTGAGTCCCGAAGGTGTCTCTCTCCCAATCTCAACCTTTAGTTTTTTTTTTGTTTAAAAATAAATAAAATAATATTAAAAGTAAAGTGAGAGGTTGAAACTTGAAAGGGTGATATGAAGGTATAGGCGTCCCCGAAATCGACGAAGCGCCATGGAAACGTTTCTCGGGCGTTTCTGTCGCCGTTCCCGTCCCCCGGACGATTCTGAAGCGTGGTACGCCGGCTCTCGGGCGTTTCCCTGCTTCAGATTTGTGGATCACATGGGAAGAACTCGTATCATGACATATTCACAACTTCAAAACAATCGATTAACGTTAAACACTGACCATTAAAGCATCACAACCTCAAAACAATCGCGGTCATTATAACCCAAAAAGAATATGAACTTTAATTTATGTCTCAGATGGGAAGAACCCTTATCATCACGACCTCCAAACAGTCGATTAACATAATACATAAACCATCAAAGCATCACAACCTCAAAATGGTAATTTAAAGAACATAAAATTAAAATCTTATGCTCAGATCTTGTGATGACCATCACAATGTAGACGCTCAAACCAAATAACGGCTAACAGCTACAATAGCCACAGGAGTTACGCCACGCCTTCACTAGAAATCAGAATCTAGATCATCATAGTCTCAACCATTTCGATCTCATCAAACCCATCGAGAGAGAGTCAACCGAAAACATCATCACAATATCATGAACACCGTAAATGTCGAGATGAAGTAGAGATGAGCAATTTAATAGCTCAAACCACAAAACGCTGAGCTCATGAACGACGATAAATCGAAATCTAGAAACAAATGAGTGATATAATTGGCAGAGAACGACGATGAGCAACTGAAAAGGCCCAAGCACAAAACCCTAATCTCATCGCGAGCATGAAACAAGGTGAGATGCCAGCGCCGCCCACGACGACACATCGTCGGTCACTAAAGCACGATCGACGATGGCGATTACAAACATCGGTGGCCACCACCGAACGTCACTAACCAACGCCATCCAGAAGGCGTCCACCAGAAAACACGTCCGTGGCCTTGACATTTGGCGACCAGAGAGTTTCGTTCATTTGTTTAAACGACTGGGAGGGGGTACATCTTGTCTGGTGTTGTTATGAGAGAGAAGTATATGAGACACACAAAAACAAAATGTCAGACAAACACACATAAACCATATGTACACGTGTCTTTTGATAAAGTAAAGGTAGTGGTACAAGTAATAATATGTTGGTGTTTAAGGATTTTGTATCATGAAGTTGTAAAATGTATTATAGGCAAGATTAAATAATAACAAAAAACTAATCTGAGGAAATTAGTAGGAACCAATTCGGTTGAATATGAAATTAGGACACTAATGCGTTATAATTAAAATATAAACGAACCAAGAGTATAGCTTGAGGTTTTTTTTTTAAATACTGAAAGGATAAATTAAACAGGGGTACTATAATATAGAATTTGGCTTAAATAAAAAAATATTAAAATTTAGGTTTAATCGAAATGAGCGAACCAAAGAGTGAGCCAAGGATCTGAGTTTAGTTAAGCACTTAACATCAACATTAGAAACATAATTATTTCAAACAGTGCACAAATTAAAAGGTAATGATAAGCATAATCAATCTAAAATAATGTCTCAAATATCTGAATTTCAAATAACTATATTTTTAATAAGATACAAGATTCAATAACTGGGATGTTTTGTTTGATGTCCTGAAACGTGCGAGATCTCTTTAAAAAAGGAGGCCCGTGAACTTTTTGACCGATCCACGTGAGGGGAGATCTACTTTACAACCGACTGATGTCTTTGTCTTTGGCTGGGCTGGGGGGAAACACGCATATGTTGAACTTACTGGTGTGTCCCCTCTTGTTGGGCTTCGGGACAATGGGTTTACTGTGGGGCAAGCGGCTTTGAAGGCGGAATCCGGCAAAGTTGCTAAACACGAGAAAACCTGCATTGAAAATTAACACGTGTCTATTCCCTTTGCTTTCGACACATTTGGGTTTCTTGCCCCGGAGGTGGTTGAATTTCTACGCAGGGTTCAGCGAGTCGTGCATTGTAATTTGTCGTCGCCAAATGCTCAAAACTTCATTTTTAGTAGGATTGCTTTCGTTATCCAGTAGGGGATTGTTGCGTAGCTTGTTGCCCGACTACCCTTCAGTGCTTTGTAATTGCTTTTGAGTATTAATAAATCCATCAATTTCAAAAAAAAAAAACGAACATATATATATATATATATATATATTACCGAACATTCACATACATAAGTGAACAAACACGACTTAACAATTCACGAATAGTTCGTTGAACATCCGGTTTGTTTGAACAAACACGACATAACAATTCACGAATAGTTCGTTGAACATCCGGTTTGTTTACCTCCCGAGAACTTACAATTAGGGATCTTCTTGCTATTAACCAATAGATTGGGGACTATTCGAGAAATGTTGGACGAATATAAACTTATAAAGTATAAACCCTTGTAAACCCTAATTACTTTCTCTCTCTCTCTAGATCGATCGATCGATCATTCTTCATCTTCCTCACAACAGATATGGGCACCCCTGAAACCTCCCGAGAACCCTGCCCGGACCGCATCCTCGACGACATCGGTGGCGCCTTCGGCATGGGCGCCGTCGGCGGCTCCGCCTTCCACTTCCTCAAAGGCACCTACCACTCCCCCCGAGGCGATCGTCTCAAAGGCGGCATCGACGCCGTCCGTATGAACGCGCCACGTGTCGGCGGAAGCTTCGCCGTATGGGGCGGCCTCTTCTCCACCTTCGATTGCACCATGGTCTACGTCCGCCAGAAGGAAGATCCGTGGAACTCGATCATCGCCGGAGCCGCCACCGGAGGGTTTCTCCAGATGCGCCAGGGTTTGGGCCCCGCCACCCGATCTGCAGTATTTGGGGGCGTTTTGTTAGCCCTAATTGAAGGCGCGGGGATCATGCTTAATAAATTTCTTAGCGCTCAACAACCTATGCCTATCATGATTGAAGATGCGCCACAACAAGCAGCCAATCTGCCCCCCGGGTTTCAGCTGCCGAACAGGGCCTCGCAACCCGACCCGACGCCCGAATCTTCTTCTTCTTCATCATGGTTTGGGGGTTTGTTTGGTGGGAAGCAAGAGGAGCCGAAGCCGAAAGCCAGGACTGAAGTTTTGGAGAGTTTTGATTCGCCGATGCCACCGACTTTCGAATTCAAGTGAGGTTGATTTGATTTTGCTGGGATGAGGTGATGTTATGTTACTTTTGAGTGCAAATTAACTGTTACTTACTAGGGTCTGGATGCTCTTGTTTTCTTACTGCTTTTATTATTCTTATATGTTGTTACCAACATCGATAATATTTTGTAGAAATAAGTCCTTATTATACTTGGCTTTGGTGTTGAACTGTTGATTGTCACATTATTTTGGTTAATTATCCAGTAGGGTTGCTGTTAATAGCTATGTAACAGAAGTTGTGTATTTGAATCTGCAAAGTAGCAAGTTGATTCTGTGACCAGTTTTGTTTTATTGCTAACATCTGGCAATAGATTTAGCTTTATTGCTAACACCAAGTTATGTTTTTGCAAATAAATCATCTTTAACAACACCCTATTGGAATATGAAATCATGGTTTTAGGATCCATTTTACTGCCATCTATTTACTTCCAGAATCTACAGTTTTGAAGTATGAGGTGATTTTGCTGTTTATTGGGGGGGTGAGTAGTTAGTACCCTTGGTAAACATAATAGAGCCTATAGATTTGGATTTATGTACATATATCTTTTAACTCTCTTTAGTCATTATTTTGGGATTTGGTAGTAGAGCATAAGAATATTACAGTGTACACAAAGAAATCCTGTTTTTCGCGCTACAGTAGTAATTGGTTCTGAACCCTTTTTTCTGGTGTTGATCAGGTTTGATTGGGTCATGATTGGTTTGATTTGAATTCCAATTCAATACCTTAAACCGGTCTCTACCAGCCAGGTTTTATAAAAATTGACCCGGTTTTATAAATCTAGTTCTGGTTTCAGTTTTTAAACAGGATTTGGTTTAAGAACCTGTTTTGTCGAACACCTTGTTGCTATCGCATGCCCAATACCAAATGCTTTAATCGCCGCTTTTATCAGAATTGCATCTGTTTCTGTATTTTCAAAGCTTCCATTAACTTTACAAAGCTCCTTCATTAAGGAACGGGTCATCATTTACACATATCTTTTGCTTTTACACTTTCGTGTATTACCATGATCTTATTTCCATGTAACCATTTCAAGCGAGACGGCTTGGCTTCTAGTTTTGAAGATGAAGACAAGGTTGTGAAATACAGATACACCTACAATTTTTCTTCACTAGTAGGTGTATTTGTATTTCACAACCTTGTCTTCATCTTCAAAACTAGAAGAATCAACTATGACAACAAATGTGTATGTATAACGACCTACTGTTCAGCTCTATATCCATTTCCCAGTTGTTTTTTTCCTCCTTTGTCTGTTCTTCCCTCTCCATTCTCTACAACTCTTGGAGCCAACAATTTATTAGCGCATCTTCCTCGTCACATTCATCAACACTATCTATATACAGTACCAGCTTCATCATCCTCATCACATTCATTAGCACAAGCTCCTCAAAATTTCAGTTTGAAAATCCTGTTAAACTTGCACTGCTTTTGCTATTTCTAGTTATCTTCGCAATTACACCTCTTATCTGAAACTCAGGGTGTGTTTTGAAATTCTTATCGTGTCTTTTTGATGAACTTTTTTCTTGAGAAAACGAGATTGTGTTATTGATCACTTGATGCAAGATGCTCTAATATGGTAGGTACTATATAGATTCAAAATTTTAGTAAGAGTTATGATAGTTTGTCTTGATAGAATCTGTAAGTTGGGGTTTAGCCTTGTCTGTAGGGTTTGTGAATGAACCGGAGCTGAACAAAATAGTGTTTATGTTCGTATGTTTAGCATCGAACGTGGTCATGAATGGTTCATCAACACATGCTGAATGAAAATTCTTGTGTGTGTTTGTTCGTTAAGGAGTCAAACTGGTTTATACTATTATTAAACAATATGCTCTTATTCCTCGCAAATACAGTGTGTTTGAACTGTAAGGTTCGTATTAAGAAATTTGTAGTAATTGTATAATAGTTTATTAGAAATCAACATTTAAAAGAAAGATACTAAAATAAAAAATAAAATAAAATAGTTAGTAAAATAACATAGTTAGTAGTTAAGAAAAATAATAGAAAAAGTGAAATAATTAATAATAACAAGAGATATAGATGGAGATAAAGAATGTGTTATAGAATGTTAAACAAAATTTGTGAGATAAATTTAGAGAAAAATGATTTTTTAGAGATGGTGATAAGATTGAGTTGTAAAGGCTCTACTACCATAGAAGGTCAAGTAATTTTCGAATATCATGTGAAGAAAAATGTCCTAGAACTAGGGCTGGCAAATTGTCCTAGAACTTTGTTTTCTATTGCCCTAAAATGGTTCTATCATATGGTTATCATAGTTGGTCTGCTTATGAACACTCAAAATCAATCGAAAGTTGAGTGACAGTGTGACACTACTAGGTGTGTAAAGCCCTGGTGAGAGACGAGGCCTATTTAGAATACACAAGCCATAAACTATCTGAATGAGGTTGCAATCCTTCGAGGTCTCTTTGAACAAACATTATCGTTCCACAAAACCCCTTAATGACAACACATCATCGGATGAAGATTTCCATGACCGATGAGCCAAAGAAATGCTAAAGCTTTAGCCGTGACTAAAAACCAAAACCACGGGGGGTGGTGGTGGTAATGATTTGATAGATGAAATAAGTAAAGCTTTAGCCGTGACTAAAAACCAAAACCAAAACCACACTGTGGGGTGAGGGTGTGGTAATGATTTAATAGATGAAATAAGTAAGTTTAATAACTATCAAGAGGAATATTGGCATGGAGAAATGACATTTGAAGATGGAAGATTAAGTTTTATGATTATCTACGTGATGACACTTTTACCTCACATGGTAGTGACTATACCCCACGTCCTTACTGTTGGAACTATATGGCCAAGCCACATCATAAGTTAAGGTTACCATTGACATATTATCTTAAAGGGTCACACACTAAGCAAACTAGTGTTATACCCGTCCCAGTCCGGGTAGCGTATTTTAAATTTAAGTGGTGTGATATGAAGTTATCTTATAAAGTTGAGTTTTGGTTTGTGTATGTTTATTTGGCCTGAATCTAAAAATATATCTGGAAGAACATGTGGTGAAGCATTCTTAATACCGGTCATCATTTGTTAGATGACGTAATAATAATTGTGTTCTTGGGTGCAGTGCGTTTTGGCTCACAACTGGAGGAATTATATTTGGTATGGCGGTGACATTTTTTCTCATGTACTTATACCTCATAGCAAGGAAAATTCTTTAGACTTTGAGAGTACCTAAACACTTGGTATCACATGATTGATTTGGCTTGTCTTGGCTTGCCTTTGAAGTACACCAGAAATATGAGTAGAGGTCCAGTATAAAATTTGTGTAAATTGGTAAATTTTGTTCACAAATTCCATTATGGCAACATTGGTGTTTTCGTTTAAAATTAATCAGGAAGCCAAAATTAGCACAAGCATACGCTCATTCAGTCTACACCATTAAAACTCAGAGTAAGAAGAATTTAAATCTCTATCCGCTCAATAAATATATTCATATATCATAGACTAAAGTGTATGAAACTTGCATTAATGGAGCCTTGCTCAAAACATAAATTATCAATTTGAAATGTAAATCACCATAAGTATACCTGAGTGAATAGAAGAAATTGTCATTTTTTTATGTAACTATTTGGAATTATAAGTGAAAAATGGTTGACTTTTACTAAATATCTATATACGGAATTTCATACAAGTAAAAAAGACAACTTATGTAAGTAGTTTAGTGTTGTAAGATACTAATGTTGTTAAGTTTATAATCTCAAAAAAAAGATTGTCAAACCAAGTATCTCATACTATTTTTAATGTCTTATAAACATATCAGTGCCTCATACGAATGGGATGGTTTTGTTGCATCCAAAGGGGACAAGTGTAACATATGATCAACGTGTAAGAGTGAGTAGAGCTAGCAATATTTAGGCAGTAAACATGTATCCAACATCCTCCTTTGTTATTATAAACAAAAAAAACCATAACTAATGCCAAAGAGGGTCTAGAGTTACTAATTCAAACCCATGATTCTAGACAACATTAAAAATAAGCATTAATTCGAACACTGTTTAAGTTCACAAGTATTGATCCGGCCGTGAAAGGACACCGGCTGTGAAATCCTTTCACAGCCTATACACTAATTCAAATCTCTCTAATAAAAATGGAAACAAATTCAACATAAAAATAAGAGTCTAGATTCATTAGTAAAATATTTAAAGGAAACCAATTAAAAAAATTAGGGTAGTGTTTGGTATGCAGAAATGAGAGGCATAATGGAATGGGTCATTATGCTGGAATGAAAAGTAACATGTTTGGTAGCACATTAGGATGTAACTGACCATCACATAAGGACTGTGGTTCTTTCCATTTATAAACATTTACATTTCTTAGGGTTGAGATATTTTTTTATTCCATTCCCTCAAGTAATGAAATGAAAATTTTATTCAATTTTATTATTTTTCTTAGAATTTTATGAAAACAAAAAAAATCAAGAATAAAAAAATACGAAAAATATAAAAGTGAAGAAAAATAAAAATATAATATAAAAATGAAAAAAATAATAATATAAATGTAATATAAAAATAAAATGTAATAAATAAAAACAAAAAGGAAAATAAAAGTAAAAAAAATAAAATAAACATAATTAATAAAAATAAATTTATCAAAATTTAAAAATATATATATAAACATAACATAAATATAACTCAAATATATTATTTTAAGTGGAAATATTGGTAAAATTGTATTCGATTACTTTCGTTTTTAGTAGTTATCAAACAATACGAATGAATGATTTATTTTATTCCTTCATGGTAATCAAATATGATGACGAATGGTAATGATCCATTTCATTTCATTAACTATTTCATTACCTTGTCATTTTATTATCTCGTTCATTCCATTACCTAATACCAAACAGACTCTAAAAGATTTCAACTACTATTTGAAAGATCTAGAAACACCCGACATATCTTAATGTTTAATTAACAATACAAGTTTTTTTTTTTTGAACAACAATTTCATAAAACGAAACCGACACCCTACCTAGCAAGGAGCCAGGAGAGGGCCGCAACACAACACAACGATACAAGTTAAATAAATTAACTATTTATAGATTATTTAGAAATTTGATTTTTTTTTTCTACAAGGATCCAAACACCCTGATTTTTTTTACCACTCCCAAACAAAACCATAAGATCCATTTCATTAATTTACCCTCATCCGAGAACTCTCCTTCTCCCTCGATGATATCATTTAGGGTTTGCTCCGCCCCGCTCTGCTCGTGTTGTTCCCTATCGATCGAAGCTAGGTTAGTTCCTCTTTTCATTTAAGTGTTATAATTTCATAGGTTTGATTGTTCCATTTGTTCATAAATTTTGATCGCGATTCTCGTCCTATACGGTCTATCTCGTCCTTAGACGACTTAGACTTAGTCATTTTAAGTTGTCTATCCTTGAAGGTTGTTTAGAGTTTTGTGCATTTCATGTATCAACGATTGACTATGGGGCTTTTGTAGTTCGTTTTTTGGAATGAAGAAATTGCTTTCATGTAGTTTGACGTAATTGCTCCTCAATGGGCTAAACTTTCATGCATACTCTATTTATAGTTCTTAGATTTGTTTGAAGAATCAATTTTAGGGTTTCATTCGTTTCTGGTAATAATAGTTTATGAGGTGAACTGTATGCTACACATTCTGATTAATTGTTGTTCATTATAGAGTTTGACACCTCTTCAGGATTTGTTTGTATCTCTGTGTGTAAATATATTTAGTTTGAGGTTTGTACTCCAAAAGTGTTAAACTGGTCTCCTGTATTACTTGTCTTCTGTCCTGAGCGGAGGGAGTTTGACAAAATTCTAATTTACTCCAAGCAGGTAGGTGCAACTTTTATTTTATTAACTGTAGGCATTCCAATAGAATTTTGCTTCTACTGCTATAAACTCCTATAATTGATTATAAACTGGATTCATGTTGGGATACGCTTGTATTTGTTTCTTCTGCAAAAGATTTTTCGATCAGATCCTCAGATGCTAGAGTTTTTCCTTAAAAAATAGTTGTATATAATATTTAATTTGCATAAAGTGTCTTTCTTATTTTTTTAATAGTTACAAACTTAGAATTAAGATTTATGAGGCTTTTTACATGGTGCTGTTAATTTTGCTTTTATGATGTCCAAAGTGTAGGGAGACTGTCCATTTGACTATGGCAAAGTAATAGATCTTTTTCTTTTAGGTATTTTAACCATACATGTTTTTTAGGTAAAGAACCTTAAATATACATTATGTTCTGTTTCTTTGATTTTTGAACACTTGCAATTATATTGATCATTTAATTTTAACTAAGTTAATTGTCATTTTTTCATTCCATCTTTTCAGAGCAACTTAATACGTGAGACCACTGCTTTCTTTCTAGATGTCCTTAAACCCGTAATTCATAGTAATTTCAAATGTCATGTTTTCATTCCATCTTTTCAGAGCTACTTAATATGTGAGGCCACTGCTTTCCTTCTAGATGTCCTTAAACCCGATCTGCCTGAACATGCTCACCTGCAAACCAAGGTACTTGTCACCGATTCTTATATACATTCATACACACACACACACACACTTGTTATATGCAACTGATTAATAATTCTAATTAGCATACTATGTAAAAGTTCTTGAAATCAATCTTCTGACATTCCCTAATATTGCTAATGCTATATTACTTATTAGTAAATGGGATGTTTAGTCACTATGGTTGTCCTCATATTGCTCAACTTTTTGAGAAAGCGGGTCTTTTTGTCCGGGCTCTTCATGCTGGCTAGTAATTATTATATATTTTGGAATGGCCGAATGGCAAAACCTTAAATTCACCTGTTTAATTTACTTATGTATTTATTGATTTTGATCTAGATTTCCTAAATAACTTCACAAGTTAATACATATGTTATCTTCTTGTTTTCATTCCTTTTGCAGGGTTATGAGAATACTCTCTTTGTTGATGTATACTCCGCGTTATACCACACACCATTTCAGAACTGTTCCAAGCAGCTAAAAGTAAGAACGTGAAATAAACCTATGTAGAAGATGCGGTGCTAAAGAGCAAGAAAACAAAAAAAAGTTGAAGTACAACTTCACATAAATCATTGACCCGTGTTTGCATTAATATATTTCGCATACTAACAATCAATATTTTCTTGTCAGCTTCTTTTAGTGTCTCGGCCAGCATTCAAGCCCATATACTACACACTCGTCATAATAGACCTTTGTATGGTGTAATAGCTCTTTGTACCTGTTACCACTTGTTTATGGTTTTGATAAATGTATATTGACAATGATCTTTTTTTGTCGTCTCTTCCAGGTGCCTTTCCTGCAGTTGTAGCTAGGACTGTGCATGTCCTGTTTGATACCATAAGTGAGTTAGATATGGAGTGTAGGAGACTTCTCATTCTCTGGTTCTCACACCATTTGTAAGCTTTCATCTGTTTATCTAAAATTGATTTCTTAGTTAATACCATTTTATCGTTTATACTCGCACAATGATGATTCCGATCAAACTTTCAGTTCATCTGGCCATGGGAAAAATGGGCCTATGTCTCGGAGCTTTCAAAATGGCCCTACAACGTTTATTTGCTCATGAAGTTCTCAATAGAGGGATATGTTTATCATACTGGGATAAAGTGAAGTAGGTAATCTGTGAAAATATGTCTGATTGTTTTTGTTATTTTCATTTTTTTCATCTTTTAGCAGGTATTTGAAGAGTATTTTGATTTTATAGATTTGGTATAAAGGGGGGTCAATATGGGTAATTTTGTAAGTGTTTGTTGATAATTTATGATGGTAAAGTTTGGTTTTAAAACTTATAATTCACCCTAAACAAAGAGCTGTACACAAATTAAATCTTCTTCTGACTTCTTTAATGATTAAAATGTTTCTTACATTTTAGTGTTTTTTAAATTGACTATTGAGTTATACATTTCATAAAAAAGCACACCTTTTGAATTCTCATTCTTGTGTTGTATTGTTTGACATGATAATGAGTTTATAGCTATGTGCCATATCTTAAAGGTAAACAAAATATGTCACGGTAGCCTTGAAATTATTTACATAATTAAAAAGATAATATATTAATTTATCTAGATTTTTTGTAGGTTTAAGCATTTTTAGATCCTTTACATTTTATTATCAATGATAATTGTTAAAATTGTAGTTATAATGGTATATAAAGAAAAATCATATAAATGCAGGACTTTATTGGCCAAATATGCATACACTATTTTGGATGTTTCAAGTTATTGATCTGTTGTTCCTAACCAATGTAAGCTCTCTATACTCTCATTTGCGGTAAATAACTTCACCAGTGAGTTTAACTACACACCATGTTAAAACTTGGACTATAGATGCATTAAAAACTTGTGTTTTGGGGAAATAAGCAATTTTATTTCAAAGTAGCGGATATATGCAATTCCCCTAATATTATAGTCATCACATAAAGTTATGGACAATAAGATGTTTTAATTAGGGTGAATATAAAGAAACTATACATTTAAAGTAGGCGAGGCAATTTTGACCCATTTTCTGAAAACTGGGTTGATATGCACAATATTTCAAAAATTTTGGGTTCATATTTGTAGTAGTAGTTCATGGAATGGGTCATAGTGGGTGGTTTGAGACATGTTTTATTGGAACGTATCAGAGTGGGCTAATCTTATTTCTTTAACGGATGAAAGTGGGCTGGACTTATTTTGCTAATGGGTCTAAATGGATAATTCTATTAAATCTGTAAAATGAAATAATTATTACAGTCTTGAGAATTTAGAGTAAAATTAATTATTATTGCATTGAAAAGTGAAACATTATTAACCAAATCAAAAGCCATAACTCAAATAAACACTAAAGTAAAATATATCTAAACTTAAAAAGTAATGAAAGTGTAACTGTCATTAAATTAGTATAAAAAGTAATCAATAAGATGAAAAACTACAAGTTCAGTTTAAGCTTTTTGAAAGCCTTTCTTTTCCACAAGTTTAGTTTAAGTGATAAAAGTATTTGTCCAAAAAAAAGTATAATACAAAAATGAGTGAATAAATGTTACAAAAAAGGAGTAAAAAACGGTTAGTATTTAAAATGAAATGATTATCATTTTTGTTTTTTAAACTTTCTTTTGTGTTCTTTTAGGGCTCTTAGAAAATCTAAAAAGATATCAATATAAGAAAACGTTAAGACTTATTATAATAAGATAACTACATCGGTAAGATAAAAAAGATATAAAACATGACTAAAATTGAAGTAATAAAAGTAAAATGATATAAATTATTCTGTGACAACATAAAAGATATTTCTTTTTTGAACAGCTCATATAAAATAAATAAATGGAAACATAAAACTAATTTGATGGAGATCAATAAATTAGTATGTTAAAAATTGAAATAATAACTTATTAGCTTCTTGAAAAACGTAAAATTAGATTAATTTATATTGTCTTGAAAAGTGAAAAGCAGAACAATAAAGTCAGGCTAAGTCAAAATATATTATAAAGTCTAAATTTAATTTAAATAGTCATAAAAACGTGACATTATTTAAGTAAAAAATTATTTTATTAAATAAAGGTTATTAAAGTATAATAACAAACAGATAAATGTTATTAAAAAAAGTTCAAAATTGTAACATGATTTAATTAAAATGAAAATAAATAATGTGATAAGGTCCCAAAAATTAAATAATAAAAAAAACTCAATTTTATTTAATTGACACATGATTTAAAATGAAAAGAAATAATTTGATAAGGTGCCGGAAATTAAAAAATAGAAAAAGTTAATTTTATATAAATAAAATTATAAAATGACTAAAATTAAATTAATAAAAAAATAGTATAATAAATAACTTTATATGGATTTGTAAATAATTAATAAAATATAATGATAGACAAGAAAAACTGAAAACGAAAAGCCTTTCTAAGTTGAAAAGAATTTAAGTCACTATACCTTCTCGAGAGTGGAGAAGTATTAAAGTATCTTTATTATCTTGAGATGAAAAAGCCAATCGGGATGTAAAAAAAATTATATTAATTATCGTGATTTGTAAATAATAATAAAAAAATTTATAACCCATCTTGAAGAATGAAAAACGATTAAAACAAAAATTAAAAAAAAAAATTCTAGAGGGTTTTTTGAAAAATTAATAAAGCATAAAACTCTAAAAAAATACTTAGTTTATTTAAGGGGGTGAAATAAAAAATAAAATTTTATTTTAATTATCGTGATTTGTAAATAATAATAAAAAACAATAGAAAATTATGTCAGTTATACGAACTGAGTTAAAATTTATTACCAACTTGAAGAATGAAAAATGATAAAAACAAATGTTTTAAAAATATCTATAGGTTTTTTGGAAAATTAATAACGCATAAAACTCTAAGAAAAATACTTAGTTTATTTAAGGGGGTGAAATAAAAAATAAAAATTTACATTTTTTTTTATAATTTTTCTTTAGGTTCATTAAAAAATTATAAATCTGAAAGATAAATACTTAAAAATCAAATATTAGCTTAATTTTTTTATTATTATAATCTAATGACCATACACTCTCATTTTGAGAAGTGTGCTTGGCAGATTTTGTGGGTCTCAAGATTGGAAAAAGAAAAGTATTTTGAGTCTCGGGAAAGAAATTGACAACCTACATCTTTAAAAATCTCGAGAATGGAAAAAGAAAAATGCATACCTCGAGACTCAAAATATATATGCATGGACCTATCCAAGTCTTTTTTTAATTTTCTCAAGACTCCACACCACTCAATTAAAATATAACCGGCTTCATTTATACAAGAGTCTCGAGAAAATTAAAATGACATCTATCTTCATCTTCCCTTGTTTTCTCTCTTTAATCTCTGCTACAACCTTGCAGTTGAAGACCTTTCATAAGAGTCTTCAGAAAACTAAAATGCTATCTCTCCCGTCCATCTTTAAGGGAAAATGCATTCTCTACTTTTTACACCAGACTCAGTTTATATAGGCAGTGTTCAATGCCTGCATTTCAGGTAAAAATCACCCACGATTACATCTCTCATTTTTCAATTTCTTTTGCAGTTTATATAGCAAACACCACGTTCCTGGATTTTCTGGGCAGTTTTAAAGACGTGGGTCTCGGGTGTTCGGAACTTTTAGGTGAAGAATCTGCCTTCAACTGTTCCACGATCAACCAGCAGTTGAAAATTTAAAAAAAAAAAACACTTCGAAAATAAAAGTCAAACAACACTTTTTGATGATGTAATTTCTGACGTCACCAAGGCAAAATAACCGAATTATAGTTTTAAAACCGCCTACTAATCACGGCTGAGATTAAAAGTTGGCTCTGTTGTACGGCCGAGATTAAAAGTACGTGTGTATAACTGCCAATTAACCAACTTTGACCCTTACGGTGTCAATGTTAAGTATAATTATATGGTCCGTCTCGTTAAGATAATAATAAGTAGTATTGTTAACTATAAAGGTGCACGCTATCTTTCTTGGGGATCAAAAGTAGGGGAAATTTTGTTCCGTTAGATCGAGATTGCTAGTGTATATTAGTTTTTGATTTTGTTTCGTAACTAGCACATTGCTAGCTCGTTTTCATCTTCCTTAATAATAAAATCTCTCTCCGTTTGGCCGCTAAAGAAAAATAAAATATTAAAAAATATATCACGAAATTAAGCATACAAAAAAGGAAATCAAAATATAGAATTACTCAATTACAACTTTTAAAGCCGATACCTACAATGTTCCCAAGGCGGCAAAGTCGTGAACTCATTTTAATTCAATAAAGAAAATCCTTCCTTATGAATTCTTGTTTGAACGTTTTTCCAGTGATCGACGAAATCAAAAAGCTAGATTTGTCACGTTGCAAATTAAATAACACTTCTACAACTTATTAAAATGCAAATAATTTTTTTTTCGCATGTAGACAATTATATAAGTCAAAACCTTGTTGTTGACGATTATCATTGTTTACAAAAGCCAACATAGATCTCCAACTATTTAGGTGGAATGAATACATTGTAGTCTACTCACAAGAACAATGGTCCAACTCCGTTTTCTTCTCTTCAAGTCTTTCGTTCTTGTAGTACTAACTTATTGTGTGTCGGGAAAAAGCTTCCTAAAACACGGGTTAGGTGCCATAAATCGATTAAATCCAACTAAGATTAACGCAGAACGTTATGACAACTACGAGGTTTATAATTATACACAAACATTGGATCATTTCAATTTTAACGCAGAGAGTTACACGACCTTCCAACAACGTTATGTCGTGAGACGTGACTACTGGGGTGGGCCCACTAATAGCTCACCGATCTTTCTTTATACAGGCGAAGAAGATGACGTCATGGATGATGTCGAATATTTAGGGTTTCCTGTGACACTTGCTGCACGGTTTAACGCTCTGCTGGTGTATATTGAGGTATGTTCCATGTAAAATTATTAGGGGGCGTTTAGTTCGTGAAATGTAATGGAATGAGAATTGCAAAGTTTTTTTTCTTTTAAAGTTGTGCTTAGTTGGGTAACTAACGATTTTGAAATGCTACGAAATTATTTAATCAATAGAATTTAGTACTATTTCAACATTACTTAGAAATCATTCACTTTAATAAAGGAAAATTACATGGTCTCAAATTAATTGCTTAAATAAATTCATTTCAATTTAAATTTGCCTATAACCGAGTTAAGCACAAATTTAAAAAAAAACTTTACAATTCCAAATCTATTACATTACACGAACCAAACGCCCTTTTAATATTCTGGTTAGTAAACTTATATAGGATATAGGTTTGATGAGTTTTTAAAAAATTAAAGCATCGGTATTATGGGACTTCGATGCCATTTGGATCCCAAGAGGAGGCGTATGAAAACAGTAGCACTCTTGGATTCTTTACCTCGGAGCAAGCTTTAGCAGATTACGCTCAAATAATACTCGATGTTAAAAAGAACATGTCAGCAGAGAATTGTCCGGTAATAACAATTGGAGCCTCCTATGGTGGAAGTAAGTTTCATTTTTTGATACCTAAATAACCCTAAGTAAATTTTTCGAATGTTTAAATTACAAGATTATACCTACTTGTAGGCTAGGCTATTAGAACATAGACGCATCATACGAACTAAAGTTTAAACAAACATATGACACCAAACTGACATCATCCACCTTCCAACTCCCCTCGCACTTACAAACACCACTATATCGTCATCCAGGTTTGCTAGCAATATAGACGGAAACTCACACACCCATGACAACACTTAGAACTCACAACATTAAAAGAGGTGGATACTTTTACCTTATACACATGAAGTTACCATTACGTTAAATGCTCTTTTGCGTGTAACATTATTATATATCTTCTGTTTTGCCAAATTTTTATGACGGGTGACTGATGGCTTTCTCTTTGTACTCATTTAGTGCTAGCTTCATGGTTTCGTTTAAAATATCCTCACATCGCATACGGAGCATATGCGGCGTCAGCTCCAATCCTATACTTTTTAGGGCTAACTCCCGAAACCGGATATGATTCAGTTGTTTCAAAAGACTTTAACGTAAGCAAAAAAAAGTAATATAATTACTATCTTAATCTTCTCTTATTAACATTCTTGCATGTAACAAATTAACACAACTTCTCATGCACAGAGTACAAGTGCGAGTTGCTACAACACCATAAGAGAATCTTGGTTTGAGATCGATAGAGTTGCGGCTCAGCCTGGTGGCCTTTCGAACCTTTCTCAGATATTCAACACATGCAAGTAATAATCTGGCCTGAAAATAATGTATCATCTTTTTTAATTAAGTTTCTTTTGTTTTCTCAAATCATTAATCGGGTTAATTAATTATCCGAAGGCCGTTGAATACAAGTGAAGATCTAAAGGACAACATGGAGATGCATTATAAAGTTATGGCTCAATATGATAACCCTAGATCCAACTATTTACCTCTTTTTTGCAATGCAACCGATGGATCATCGGGAGAGAAGACTTACATTCTTGACAAGATTGTAGCCGGATGGGCTGCAGTTGGGGGAAGTGAGTGCTTAAATATACATAATTTTAGTCGCACCAAGGATTCTGGTTGGGATTGGCAGGTATTGAGACTGACTTTATTATTTTGTTTTATATTAGTAGTTAATTAATCTACAATCATCTTTATTGATTTTAAATTTTAATATCTTTGGCTCATTTTTGTTGTAGCATATTCCATGAGTTAATTTTTTTTAATGGCAGGTATATATTATTATTAATAAAATACCAAAGCCTAGTAAGAAGTTAAGCTACAAAATTTATGATAGGTTTACGGAGAAAATAAAAAACTCTCAAATATGTAAACTAAATAAGAAACAGAAATGTAAACAAGTAATTTAAAAGCATAAACTTAAGAATCGATTTGGAACAATTTTTCTTCTCATGTATCCTTTACTCATATGAAGAACACACTTAAATATTACAAAAGAAACAAAGCTTAACTACAAAAACCAAACTAATCAGAAATTTGAAAAAATGGTTAAATCGTGGTGCATGACTTTAGCTACATGCAGTGGCGGCTCCAAAAATTCAAAAACAAGATCAGGCCTTAGGCGAAATAAAAACCGGGCCCTTATTAAAGAAAAAAAAAGGGAGTGGGTAGGATTCGAACCAGGGACCTCTGTTTTACAACTTTACATCAAACATTAGTACCATTTGCGTCAATGGCTCTTTTGTTTTAATTTCAAAATACAATATATTAATACACAATTTGATATATAAGTATATAACAACATATTACAAAACTTCCGGACCCCTTAAAATCCCGGGCCCTAGACGGTTGCCGTTCTCGCCCCTGCCCATAGCCGCCCCTGGCTACATGAGAACATCCCACGTGCTTTAGACTTAAGCTCAAAGGATTTTATTTAGTCCAACAGCCAGTTGGGCTTCTTAGCATTTTGTTGGGCCTACCAGTGGGCTAGTTGGATCCTGGCCCGCATCAATTTATTAACACTACGAGAGTTATATTTGTGACACCTAAAGAACGTCGTATGTTACTAATTAAAAACCACCGACTTGTGGCAATTTTTATATATATTTCATATTTGTCACACCTAAAGAATGTCGTAAGTTACTAAAATCACTAACTTGTGGGAACTTATGTATATTTTATATTTGTCACACCTAAAGAATGTCGCATGTTATTAAAAGCGACACCAACTTGTGGAAATTTATATATATAGTTATGTGATTGTGGTCTAATTATCAAATTTGTTTTGACAAGTCATGTACCGAAATGGTAATGCCGATGGGACATGGAGAAAACGATACTATCTTTCAAGCAGATCCTTTTAATTTGGATAAATACACCAAGGAATGCCAACAAGTATTTGGTGTCACCCCAAGACCTTATTGGATCCCCATTGAATTTGGTGGTTATGTATGTTCAATCCCTCAATTCTATCTCATTATATCATTATATATGTAATTGTATTAATAAAGTATCACTAAACCTACAATTATATAATGTTTCAAGGGTATAAAAACCGTGCTTGAGAAGTTTGGAAGCAACATTATCTTCTCCAATGGGTTACGCGATCCCTATAGTTCTGGAGGGTAATTAAGTTCTTTTCTGTTGTATATATATAATTCATGCCAAAACTCTTTGAAAGACTAATGCTTTTCTAATTGTTTTTTGACAGAGTTCTACAAAATATATCAGATACAATTGTAGCAGTATACACTCAGGAAGGTAAGCATTCATGATTGATCATATATAATATGTCTTGTTAAATAAAATCACAAATAGTGATACTTATTCATTGATTCATTCTTGTTGAAATGAATGTAATATATATTTTCATCTATGTACATTGGACTACAGGACACCATTGTTTGGACATCACAACTCCGTCGGATTCGGACCCAGATTGGTTAGTCGCTCAACGAGACAAGGTGATTAGTATTATACAAGGGTGGCTCTCTAATTGGGTCAAGTCTTGAGATCATATGTTAATTTGGCATGATGAGGCTGTTTGTATCATTTAACTTGTTATTGTTGTGCTGTTTTGGTCTAGTAATTTTCAATATAACATATCATAACAAATTTCTTATCAAGAAGATTACAATATTGACGAAATTTTCGGATTGAAGGTCAGTCAGACCTAAATGGTTCACGAAGCCTAGCGTTATTTTGTATGTTGGATATCTACGTTAAGACCGATTTAGCTGGATTCCCTACGAAAATTAGTGATATAGAAACGCATAAAGGGTAATTAACACCTCATCGACTTTGGGGCGACTCGCCAACCCTGAACCACTTTGATCAGTTATAAGGTATCAAGACTATTAGAGCTATATAGTTTGGTAGTTACTAGTTATTTAGTATCTAGGTTTGTTATTCAGTTGTGTTAGTTGAGAGATTTCTAGAGACTTTTACATTTTTCCCATACATGTTTTACCTTTATGGTATCCATATATGGTGAAATCAATAATCTCTTACCAATTAAAGTCAAAAGTTTTATGGTAATCAATAAATCATGAATATGGTTTCTTTGACTCGTGTATCCAACCAGTTGGATCCATAAGAACCACAAGTTCATTTGATGATATTTTCAAGCCCAACACTTCGCGTTTAATGATTATTTTCAGCGTAAATACTTTTGGGCTTTGGGCCATTAGAGTTTAGTTTTTACACACGGGCTTTATAGTAGTCTTAATATTCAACTACATTGGTTCATGATTATTACTCATTTTTTTAGAACAGCAGCATCATGATTATTACTCATAGCTTACCTAACAAACAAAATATAACTTTCGAAAATAAAATTGAGTATAACATTATAAAAACGAATATAATATTATTTGAACATTATTAAATTTATATTGTTTATTTTATTATCTACGGAAGCTTAATATATCCTACTTGGCAAGCTCCTAGCTCACCTCTTAATAAAATGACAAGTGTAAATACTAAATAGATCACATTGTCTTAGACGATATCAAAGAGGGTTAGTCTATTATAGTAATAAAACAGAAAATAACAGCAGTAATGACTAGACTAAACATATTAATCGCAAACCGAGAGGAAACAATTGTCGAATCTTCAACGAGGAAGGCTTCAGGACTTGATTAGCACTCCAATTGATCTTCAATTGACGGAAAATGACTCCTCTGGCTTCAACACAAGTAACATGAACCGAATTTCGTGGAACTCTTCAATTGGATGTGAAAGAAATTAATATATAGTCACAAGTTAGGGTTTCAGAAATGAGGCGTAACGAGCCATTAGGATCATAATGGGTTGTAAGCGCCGTCATACATCAACAAATTAGGGTTTCGGCAGAAATTTTATAACGGGTCGTTACATCATAAGATAGAAGTTGTTACGCGAATCATATTTATTATATATAGTTATGTCTAATATAATTATTAGGAGTTAAGATTAAATTAAGTTTTTTTACCTATTACGGTTCTTGTACTTTTATAAATAGGTAATTGCTAATAATAGGATTTCATTTTATAGAAAGTCAACTATTGATAAAAAACTACACTTTTCTGATCGGAGAGACCAGAAATATAATCATAATCTACAAGTCTTTGATGTCACTATTCGTTTGTTTTGGGTCTCTTGAAGCTTCCGCCAATGAACCTCAATCTCTTAATTAAATTAAAGTCGTTCTAGAACCCCACTCGTCATGTTTAATAGATTATCCTGATAATAATATAAGACAAGTAATAATATAATTCATACCATACTATATACTAAGCCTTGATTACTCCGTACATAAATTAATTTGATTTAAGAAGCAATTTATACTATCAATACATTATACATATATTATAATGATGTCTTAGATATATACACATCTTTTTTTTAATATTTGTATATTTTTCATAGGGTCGTTTGAACCCAAACTACTCAAAAAATCTTTTGGCTATTTGGGTCCAAACGGTTGTTTGGGCTGAATTATTCATTTATTTATTTATTTAACTTTTTTACCTTTGTAGTATTTAAAAAAATATATATAAATAGTTTTTAATTCATTTACAATACCTTGATAATAAAGTTGATTTAATAAGAACATTAAGACTAAATTTAAAATTTTATTAAAAATTAAAAAATTTAAATGATTAAGAATATTAATTAGAAATATTTATATATATTTTAAAATTTATTTATAATACCAGATATAACATGATTAAGGTGTTTAATATTTAGTAAATTTTAAATTTAGCCTTAATGTTATTATAACATCAACTTTATCTTGGAGTATTGTAAAATAAATTTAAAAAATATTTATAAAAATAAATTAAAAGAATTACTAAATAAAATAAAAAATTAAAAAAATATATAAAAAAAGTTTAAAAAAATCAGCCCAAACGGCTCAAAAAGATTATTTTGAACAGTTTAGACCTAAACGATTGTATGAAAGATGTGTAAATACAAAAAAAGGTGTGTGTATATCAACACCCTTATTTTATTACATAAGATTTTGTTATTTATTATGTTATTATTTATAATTTTATTTACTTATTTTTTTAAACTGTGTATTGCTACTTGCTAGTCATATCTCTTTTTTTTTCTTGTTGCATCATCTCACTTAAGTTTTTGGATTTATACAATCCAAACCTTTTTTTTATTTTTTATTTTCTTTTAAACAAAATAAATTTTTTATGGAAATACCCATTTACTTAAATTAGAACTTCTTATCTTTAGTTTATATTTGCGTCATAATAAATCTTAATTTAAATATTAAGAAAAAAACTTTTTATCTTTAGTAACCTCAACTTTTAAAATAAAAAATCTCACTTTTTATTGTTTTCTTAAACATGTTTAATGGTTATTTTTCAAAGATATTTATACAAAATTAAAATACTACTTAGAGAAAATGTTTTTAAAAATGATTTTTTTTTGGATTTTTTTTTAGAGAAACTAGTCATTTTTTAAATTTGTTCTCTTTAGTATTTTTTGTATTTTTTTAAACTATATTTTTAGTTTTCCACATCTAATATAGTTTTCAATTGTTTTTAAATTTGTTTTAATATATTTTTAGAAAGTAAACGTGTTTTTTTTCTTCTTCGTTTTTTTCTTCTATAAACTACTTTTATAGTTTTTTTTATAAAAAATAGTTTATAATAGTTTTTCCCAAAAAGTGTTGTTTTTAAAAAGTCTTTTTAATATTTAAAAAAAAAGGATTTCAATATTTTTTAGAGAAACATCTTTTAAATTGCATATCTTTGTAAGAAGTAAATAAATATACCACGGATGACGCCAATATAGAATTGGGCTATCAAGGATAACTGCATAGGTAGGAGCATAGGACGAACTATCAGGGCAGTTCGACTACAGAGGGAAGAATACAAGTCTTCTGTGATCAGTCGACTCGGTAATCGATGTCTGAGTGCAAGTCTTCTGGTGATCAGTCGACTCGGTAATCGATGTCTGAGTGCAAGTCTTCTGGTGATCAGTCGACTCGGCAATCAACGTCTGACTGCAAGTCTTCTAGTGATCAGTCGACTTGACAATTGGGGTCATATGCTGGAACCTAAAAAGCAGAAGTGTCGTTGTTCTTGGGGGGCAGGACAATGTTTCTGCGATCAATCTCGAACGTGAGAATAAGTATGTGTTTTGAGAGATTAAATGGAATCAAACGAGAGAGAGCATATTGAATGTCATGGGTGTTTACATGCTGGTTGAGGGGTATTTATAACCCTCAACCTTTGTCTCGTAGCGTATACTACAGGTCTGATATGTGGACTGTGCTAAAGAGCTACAATAGCCGTTTTGGGTAATTGCATTGATTGTTGTGTTATGTCGGGTATCGGGACGCCAACCTGTGTGTATGAGCATTGGCATGTGGTGTTTGTCTCAGACTTATCTCGTTTAGAGTCCAACCTATGACCAGGTCGATAGGTCGACCCTATGTATGTTGTCAGTCGACTTGTTAGGGTCCGACCTAGGTAGGTTGTAGTTGGTCGGCCTGTTAAGGTCCGACCTAGGTAGGTTGTAGTCAGTCGACCAATTAAGGTCCGACATAGGTAAGTTGTAGTTGGTCGACGTGTTAACTTTCAACCTAGGTAAGTTGTATCAGTCGACCTGTTAAGGTCTGACTTAGGTTTAGGATGTAGTCGATCGACCAACGTTCGGTCGACCTTGATGGCTTGTAGTCGGTCGACCTGCGTGTCCAACGCCTACTCATGATCAAATCATTAAGTCGACCTTGGGCATATTGTTGGTCGACCTGTCATGGTCCGACCTTGACTGTTTATGGTTGGTCGACCTGTCTGTCTGAGATTGAATGTCCGAACATATATGCGTGTGACGTCATTGAAACCAAACATACGTCATGAGTTATCATATTAGCAAGTTTTCTTTAGTAACTTGTACTTGTTAATATACAACTATTTGTGATTCGAATTTAAATCTCCCTGTTAATGATTATTAATTATGAAAATAAATAACGAATGCATAACAAAGTATAAATTTCTTAGTGACCTCCAAACAAACAATGTCTAGTTCCATTATTGCGCATATAACAAGTCGTATTTACATAATTTTATATTATTTATATTTCTAGCAATTGTAATTTAAAAATAATAAGATAAAACTACAAAACAAAAATAAAAACCATGACGCTCATGTTGCGTAATGTGAACCTAAAGACATATTGCTAGGAGACTTGCCGACTTTGCATGCCGTGGGTGATGCTATTTCCATTGTTTTAAAGTCCCACTTTTTTGACTTTGAAATATTCAAAACATCTTTTATTGCGTATAATTTACTTTTTCTTTTATTTTAATCTTTTTTTAACAGCATTTTTTATGAAAAGAGACCGGGCAGCAAGTAGCTACCAGCCTACCATATCCTACCATCAAACAAACAAGACACCACCACTCCTTCCGATCCATATCAACTATCTTTCCCTTATTTTTAAGCCATATATAACTAATAGATTTGACCTCCATAAGTATACTAATAGAATTATTCTCTTTCCATCTTTACTTGGTCAACATATTAATCTCTTTCCTTTTCTTTTTTACGTAACTTTTGCCTCAAGTATTGGCTTTTCAAGCTATATATACTTCTTCTTTGTAATTGATCCGGATGAATGAATGAATAATAATAATTGACAGCTTTGACCATAACATTTTTATATGGCATCAGAGCGGGTTTGATAATCTTTCCACCACTGACAAAGCTTCCGCGAAGAACCCTAATTATCATGGGAGGAGAAGACGACGTCAAACAAAACAAGAAGAACGATGAGACTGTTTTCGATCAGAATCAGGTTCAGAACATAAACAAAGGTAGACATGATACAAAACGAAAGGCAAATATTGTTGAAAGAGAAACAATCGCTCGGATGGGTTTCACTGACGCACAATATAAACAATTCATGAAGTTATTATGGAACAAGGAAGAAGATTCCCCAATGGTCAATATGGCTGGTAAATTTGGTAGAGAAGGTAATTGGGTTATTGACTCCGGAGCCACCGATCACATAACCCACATCGGTTCCTTACTTGAGAACAAAACTAAGCGAGATCGTGAGTTGCCGGTCACCATACCTAATGGTGACTCGGTAATCGTTGAAGGCCGAGGAGACCTTACCTTGGCAAACGGCATGAAAATTAAAAATGTTCTACATGTTCCTGACTTCGAGTGTAACTTACTTTCTGTTAATCGATTGACGAAGGACCTAAAATGTGCTATAACTTTCTTCCCTGATTTTTGTACCATACAGGATATGAGTTCGGGGACATTGATCGGAAAGGGTGATTGTGAAGGAGGTCTATACAAGATGGGGATGAAGAGAAATGAAAGAAAGGCAATGACGACCACCCTTGACACGTGGCACAAAAGATTAGGCCACCCCTCAAGTTCTAAGCTCGCTCATATTAATTTCCTTGAAAATGTTCCTCGAGACAGTAAGTTGTTTTGTGATTCTTGCATTAAAGCCAAGTTTTCAAGGCTCCCTTTCCCTACTAGTACTACCAAAACACATGCATGCTTTGATCTTATTCACTGTGATGTGTGGGGTAAATATAGAACACCGTCCACCACTCGTGCAAGCTACTTTTTGACGATTGTGGATGATTTTAGTAGGGCGGTATGGGTGTTTCTAATTAAACATAAAGATCAAGCAAGTACATGTCTTGTTGAATTTCACAAAATGATACAAACACAATTTGAAAAGCGGATTAAAAGGGTAAGATGTGATAACGGGGGGGAGTTCACTTCAAATCGAATGATGGATTTTTATGCTAGGGAAGGAATTCTTTTAGAAACTACTTGTCCTCACACACCACAACAAAACGGCGTTGTGGAGAGAAAACACCGACACTTGTTAGAGACGGCTCGAGCCTTAAAAATTGAGGCAAATTTACCTTCAAGGTTTTGGGGAGAATGTATACTCACGGCCACTTATGTCATAAATCGGTTGCCTTCCGAGGTCATAGGAAATAAGACACCTTATGAGGTGTTATACAATGAAAAACCCGACTACGAGCGTATGAAGGTTTTTGGTTGCCTTGCATATTATAAGAGCACCGAGACAAAAGGGGATAAATTCGAGGCAAGAGGTAAACCGGGTGTTTTCTTGGGTTACCCAGGTGGAACAAAGGGGTACAAAATATATGATATTCAACAAAACAAAATTATAATATCTAGAGATGTTAAATTTATTGAATATATATTCCCTTTTTCAAAAACGAAACCCACTGTTGACGAAGAAGTTTTTTTTGAAATTCCAAATCACACTAACAATGAAGGAATCACAAAAGATACAGTGAACATTGGGGATGTTGGTCTAGAGGGGGAGTACGATCAAAGTCCCATTTTTAAACCCACTGAGCAAAATTGTCATATTGAGCATGAAAATGATTTGAGCAACCAAAGTGAGAGACCAGAAGTAGAAATCTCATTTGAAGGCAACATCGAGGAAGAGCCTAACAATACGAGTGAGCAAACTCTTGAAAATGGGTCTAACATTGAAGAGCAAGCCAATGATAATTCTGAAGATCAGCTTAATCTCAATTCACTTGAGGGTAGAGAAGAGATTAGAGAGAAACGCAGCAGATCACGACCAAAGTACCTTGATGATTACCATGTCCATCTTCCCCCGTCTATAGACCAAGAACAATCTCCGCCCGATCAAACGTCCTCGACGGTACATCCTTTAGCCCATTACATTTCTTATAATAAGTTCTCTAAAACTCATAAAGCATTTTTGTCGGCCATTACTACCAATAATGAGCCAAGAAATTTTAATGAGGCTGTCCAAGATGAGAAATGGATAGAAGCGATGAAAAAGGAAATCAAGGCCCTCGAAGAAAATGGTACATGGACTTTAGAAGAATTGCCCAAAGGAAAACACGCCATAGACTCGAAATGGGTTTATAAGATAAAATACAAGCCAAACGGAGAAGTGGAGCGATATAAAGCTCGCCTTGTTGCGAAGGGATTCACGCAAATGGAGGGAGTTGATTTTCATGAGACTTTTGCTCCGGTGGCAAAGTTAGTTACCGTTCGAACCCTCCTAACTGTGGCTGTAAAACAAGGATGGCATATTCACCAACTTGATGTGAATAATGCTTTCCTCCATGGAGACTTGCATGAAGACGTATACATGAAGGTGCCTCAAGGATTCCGTAAGCCCAATGATAAAATAGTTTGCAAACTGAAGAAGTCACTTTATGGACTTAAACAGGCGTCAAGGAATTGGTACGAAAAGTTTACTAAGTCGTTACATGGAATCGGTTTTAAGTCAACGAAAGCCGATCATTCCCTTCTAGTTTACAGAGAGAAAGAAATATTTGTTGCTGCACTTATCTACGTCGATGATGTTATTCTTGTCGGTAACAATACAAAGAAAATTGAAGAGACCAAACAATTTCTTGACAAGAAATTCAGCATCAAAGACCTTGGGGTATTAAAGTTCTTTCTAGGAATTGAAGTAGCAAGGACGAAGGAAGGGCTAGTTCTCAGTCAACGAAAATACACTCTTGACATCCTCAAGGATGCAGGCATGTTAGGATGCCGACCAAGCCACTTTCCGATGGAACAAAACTTAAAACTCAACAAAGGCGATGAAGAACCTCTTGTCGACGCTAGTCAATATCGAAGGTTAGTTGGAAGGCTTTTATATCTACAAGCCACAAGGCCTGACATTACATATGCTGTTAATGTAATAAGTCAGTTTGTCGGCGATCCAAGGGAAAATCACATGGAAGCGGCCAATCGAATTTTAAGGTACTTAAAGGGAACAATAGGGCAAGGAATTTTAATTCCCAAAACAGGCGGTGCTAATCTTACAGCTTATTGTGATTCTGATTGGCTTGGATGCCCAATCACAAGAAGATCAAGAACTGGCTATGTTATTCTTCTGGGAGGTGCCCCCGTATCATGGAAATCCAAAAAGCAGTCGGTTGTGTCACGCTCCTCTGCGGAAGCAGAATATCGTGCCATGGCCACCACCGTTAGTGAAATCCTATGGATGAGATGGCTTTTGAAGGAGCTAGGAGTTCCCTCCACTCGACCGACACATCTCTTTTGTGACAATCAAGCTGCACGACACATAGCTAACAATCCAGTTTTCCACGAACGAACTAAACACGTAGAAATGGATTGTTACTTTGTCAGAGAACGTGTTGAGTCAAAAGAAATTAAACCGATGAAGATTGACAGTAAGGCGCAGATAGCCGACATTCTTACTAAGCCTATGGGCACACAACAGTTCCGTTCGTTAGTGGACAAGTTGGGCGTTCAGAACCTTCACGCTCCAACTTGAGGGGGAGTAATAGAATTATTCTCTTTCCATCTTTACTTGGTCAACATATTAATCTCTTTCCTTTTCTTTTTTACGTAACTTTTGCCTCAAGTATTGGCTTTTCAAGCTATATATACTTCTTCTTTGTAATTGATCCGGATGAATGAATGAATAATAATAATTGACAGCTTTGACCATAACATTTTTATATATACTACCAAGCGTCGGGTTCCTAGCGTTAAAAACCGCCTCATTACGGGCCCTCCAAAAGACCCAACAAGCACCAAGAACAATTAATCAAATCATCTTCCTCTTCTCTAATTCACCTTGAGCACCTTGTGAATTTGTAACAAAACATTGATCGAGAAAACGAAGAAATCAGAAATTTTACACCACTATGCCACCATACACCATAGAATGTTGGCGAAAAAACAAGAGGTCATAACATACTTTGCCGTCTCTTCTACCTCCATGCACATCGGGCAAAGCTTACACCTCACGTCTTGCAACCATCAATAGTGAAGACCGGCTTTTCGCCACCTTTATGCATGACTAAAGCTCTTAATTTTGCATTTTTTAACAACAAACCTACACACAAAAACTACACTAGTTGGAAACTCGAGCGGTATTGCGGTAGTGACAATTTGTAACGTGATACTTATTTATGTATATGAAAAATAATAATTATCTTATTTGACTTATTATTTACTTTAGTTATATAACATTATTAAATGTCAATTACTACAAACACATAATTTTTTAATTTTAAGTATTAATAATATACATTATAATTCCAAAACCTAAATTCAAATTTAAAGCCTTTGGCTTTTGCGGCTCAATGGACATGAATGGGTGGATAGGGTTTATGGCTGAGATGTCATGGGTTGGATCCTTTTAGAGTTTTTCTGACAGTGGTCGGTTTTCTTCTGAATTGATGACCCGGTTGTATGCAGGGCTAATGTACGGGCTTCCCTTATGAAATGTGCCAGTTAGTGTCACCACTGATTGTAGTTGGAGATGATCGTCCCGTCAGTAATCCAAATCACCGTTAAAGAAAAATTTTACAAGTTTTTATTTTAAACTTAATCAGTCGTAAGCTACCTATTATTTAAGCAAATTAAACATGTCGTGTAATTTGTGTTACAACATTGTTTAATACATTTATTTGTTAAAGTAAGGAATGTGTTTAACCAAAGTGTGTTTGACTCGTTCAATAGAATACGAATCTTTTTGTCACAAAATATATTATACTGCATTACGGTAGAATTTGGATACCCCGCACGTGTATTTATCTAAAAACAACATCAAGTCGAGAAGATCATCTTTGAAAGAATAATATCACTCACACCTTCCACGAAATTCAAACTTTTCTATTAAACGCCATCAGTTTTAGATTTGACCCCTCTAGAATCTATGATGTGCGTTTACTACCTGAAGTTTTGTGTTCACTAATTGGCATCGCAAATGACTAAGAAATGACATGTTTCAATTTTTGCATTAGTAGACCGACTGTTTCAATCAAGGGTGGATGTATGCAGTCCTAGACACCTATTCAAATGTAAAACGTATTGGTAATTTCTTGAACCAAATGATTAGGACACCTAAGGTTTTTTTTCCCGAGGCACACAAGAATGTTTGTGAAATTAGCTTCTTTTTAGTTGTTTTTTGCACCCAAGACATTCAAGGTTTGTGAAAATAGTGTTTTTAGCTATTTTTGACACCCAAGGTACCAAAAGTTATCAAATATTCAAATTCTTGAATAAAAATAACTAATTTATGAAAATACTATTTGTGAAAATAGTTTTTTAGCTATTTTTGAAAATACTATTTTTTATTTATGTTATATTTTACTTTTTGACATTCACTGAATAAATTTTTCAAGATCTGTCAGTGGTTTTAGTCGAGCTTACGAAATAATATTTAAAATTTGACACTTAGATTTCTTTCTAAAAGGCAATCACATACACCCTTTCTGAAATAACTTTGCAACTATAAAGTATCGTATATACAAAATGTAACTTTTTGTACAACTTATATAACTTATACTCCCTATGGTAGAAGTGGTTATTGTTTAAGTTGTTTTTTGTGATGTGATCCACTCAGATGGTGCCACGACAATTTCTAAGTTTATTAGTTTTTTTTTTAGTTTTTTTTTAACTTCTTATGTAGCCCACTACAATATTGTCATGTGGTGGTTTGATAAATTTTAACAAAATATTTGTTACATAGAGCACAATCATTGTTGTGTTTTGATGATGTTGACCAAACTAATGGTGTTACGTGACATTCATATTATCTGTTTTTTAAGTATCTAACTCTAAATGTCCAAAAGAAATTAACGGGATCGTGATGATGGGAACATGTAGTCTTTGGAATGGCTACTTTGCACCAAATCCGATGTACTCTGAAAGCTACTTTAGACGACGGTTTTGTATGAGTAACCGACTTTTCAAATGCATTCTTAAAGGTTTGTCAAACCATTCTTCCTACTTTTGATTGAAGACTATGATCTCGAGGAAAGCAGACCACTACCATAATTTTTAAGTTCTCGCATCCGGTCTAATGGAGTGGGATCTCAATCCCCTCTTTCTAAATCACCTTCCCGCTCTTCACAATATTAGCTCTCTAGGATTACATTTCACCCGCATGACTCTTGCCGAAAGGTGCCTCCTGTCTTTTTCTATAACAACAAAAGCCCAGACACTCGTAGTTACCCAAACAAATTGAACATTCATCCGTCTGAATAATAAAGCGTTAAGACCTATCACATCCACCATCCATAAGGAAACCTATAATTAAAAACACTCCTAGATCAACTCGAAAGAAATTATTCCAGACAAGACTCAAACCCACACTCTACCTATAGAAATTAATAAGGTATCACTAGGGCAAAGTATTTGTCATGTTCTCTTGTTGTGAGGAATTTAATAATGATTAAAGAAAGTCAAAACATTTGATTGTGACCAAGTATAAATTAGAGAAAAAAAATGTTTAGGATCCATATAAAATATAAACAAACAAGTTGAGGGACCATTCTAGTAACCCTTTTCTATAACAATCAAAATGCGCCAACATTAAATTTTAGTCAAAACTCAAAACCATATTTTGCATCCACACTTCTGCATTTTATAATCATCCTACATGCCACCACCGTAATCAACCACCGTCCTCCGCCGTGCCCCAACACCAATATGTCCAAACTGCCCCTACCCTCTCCTCTCCTCCTCCTCTTCCTCCTACCCTTTTACGTAATTTCATCACAACCCACCACCACCCAAAATGACCAAACCACCCTTCTCAACCTCAAACAATTCTGGTCAAATCCACCCTCCATCAACCACTGGAACCAATCCTCCAACCCCTGCACCTGGCCGGAGATCACATGCACCGCCGACACCGTCACCGGAATCACAATATTCAATCAAAACATCACCGGAGCTTTCCCACCCTTCATTTGTGACCTCAAAAACTTGACCCATCTTGATCTAAACTACAACTACCTCACCGGATCATTTCCCACATCTCTCTACAACTGCACCAATCTCCAATACCTTGACCTCTCTCAAAACTTCTTCACCGGAAAACTCCCCGATGACATATCGCGGTTATCGCCGGATCTCGAATACCTCATCCTCTTTGCCAATAGATTCTCCGGCGACATTCCGGTAAACATTTCAAGATTGTCAAAGCTCTCATCTCTTCAACTGCAAATGAATTACTTCAACGGAAGTTTTCCGGAACAAATCGGTAATTTGAACAATCTTGAAGTATTATATTTGGCGTTTAATCCCTTTACACCTTCAAAACTGCCTCAGAGTTACTTCCAGTTGAAAAAGCTTCGAACTTTTATCATGGCGAACACGAACTTGATCGGAGAATTGCCGGGAAACTTCTCCGGTATGCCGGCGATGGAGCTGCTGGATTTGTCGATCAATCAGATCACCGGAACAATACCAAAAGATCTGTTCTTGTTAAAGAACTTAACAGAAGTTTATCTTTACGATAATAATTTAACAGGAGAGATTCCAGATTCCGTTGAAGCTTTAAATATGTTGATCGTTGACCTCTCTCAAAACAAGTTGACCGGAGTAATCCCGGAAGGTTTTGGGAATCTAATGAGTTTAACCAACTTGACCCTCATGATGAATCAGTTATCCGGTGAAGTTCCGGCGAGTATCGGCCGGTTACCTCGCTTGCAAGATATTAGAGTTTTTACAAACAATTTGTCCGGTGAATTGTCGCCGGACTTTGGAAGGTACTCCGACCTGAAGATATTCGATGTCTCCGAAAACAAAATCTCCGGCAACTTACCGGAAAATTTGTGTTACAATGGGAAGCTTTTAGGATTTGAAGTTTTCAGCAACAATCTTTCCGGCGAGATACCGGAATCCATCGGAAACTGTAGCAGTTTGAAGAGTTTTCAGGTTTATGGGAACCGGTTTTCAGGATCAATCCCTGATGGGTTATGGAAGGTCTCGAGTCTGGAAAGAATGATAATAAGTGGTAACTCGTTTTCCGGCGAGCTGCCGGAGGAACTGCCGCCAATTTTGTCAAGACTTGAGATCAATAATAACAGGTTTTCGGGTCAAATTCCCACCGGGGTATCTTCTTGGACAAATCTGAGGGTTTTTGAAGCAAGTAATAATTTACTTTCTGGTCCAATTCCTCAAGATTTAACTTCACTTCCAAATTTACAAACTTTATTGCTGGACGGGAACCGATTCACCGGCGAATTACCGGCAACTATAGTCTCCTGGAGTTCACTTAACACTTTAAACCTCAGCAGAAACCAACTTACCGGTCAGATTCCGGTTGGCTTCGGGTTCTTAGATGCTCTAACTGCATTAGATTTGTCAAGAAACAATCTTTCGGGTCAGATACCGAGTCAACTCGGTCGATCGCTGGTTTTGCTTGATCTTTCTGCCAATAATCTCACCGGGATCATCCCGAGTCGACTCGATAATGGCGCGTTTGATAGGAGTTTCTTGAACAATCCCGGTCTTTGTTCGAATAACCCGTCATTAGGCCTTAGACCCTGCAGCTTACGGTCCGAAAAAGGATCATCTAGCAAGATATCACCTGTGATTGTGGCTGTAATAGCAAGCATAGCAGCAATATTGTTACTTCTGGCCGTACTAATGACCGGATATCTTATCGTTAGTTATCGGAGAAGAAAGGATGATTTGAATTGGAAGTTCACTTCATTCCAGAAGTTAAGCTTCACAGAATCCACCATCTTGCCTGGCTTGACCGAGAACAACCTGATCGGGCAGGGCGGTTCGGGGAAGGTGTACCGGATTCCGGTGAACAGATCAGGCGATGTGGTGGCAGTAAAGAAGATTTCAAGCAAAAAGGAGTTGGATCAAAGGCTGGAGAAGGAGTTTTTATCAGAAGTTGAGATTCTAAGCACGATTCGCCACTCGAACATAGTAAGACTCTTGGGTTGCATTTCCTGTGACCACTCGAAGCTCCTCGTATACGAGTACTTAGAGAACCGGAGTTTGGACCGCTGGCTGCACCAAAAGACGGCTTCATCGACACATGGGCTCAACGGGTCCGTGCGCCATATGGTGCTAGATTGGCCTAAGAGGCTGCACATAGCATTAGGTGCAGCTCATGGTTTATGTTATATGCACCATGATTGTGTTCCAGCAGTAATCCACAGGGATGTGAAATCAAGCAATGTGCTTTTAGATAGTGAGTTCAATGCTAAGATAGCCGATTTCGGGTTAGCCAGGATCTTAGCCAAAGAAGGCGAGCTCAACACGATGTCCACCGTCTCCGGCTCAATCGGATACATGCCTCCAGGTATAGTTTCATCCGCTACTAGAAAAATGGGCCTAAGGCAACATTTTCTTCACAAAAAGGTTGCATTAGCTCAAGTTGCATTAGACCTAATGCAACTCTGTTCTTACATAATGCAACGTTTTAAACCTAATGTAATATTTTCATGATGCAACTCTTTGGTGAAAAAGTTGCATTAGGTAATAAAATGTTACATTAGATCTAATGCAACTTTAGTTAACGCAACCTTTTTGTGAAGAAAAATGTTACATTAGGACCATTTTTCTAGTAGTGATCATTCATGATCCTCATAACAGTAATGTTTCTTTCGAAAACTTACATCTCACTGACGTAAATACGACGATTTTTTACAGAATACGCACACACGACCAAGGTGAATGATAAGATAGACGTTTACAGTTTTGGAGTGATCTTGTTAGAGCTAACAACAGGGAAAGAGGCCAGTAATGGCAACGAGCATTTATCGCTAGCCGAGTGGGCTTGGCAACAGGCTCAAGAAGGTGTACCGATGGTAGATCTTTTAGACAGTTATGTCTACGAGTCCGTGTACCTAAATGATATGACTAATGTGTTTAAACTCGGGTTGTGGTGCACCAGTAAGTTGCCAGCCAGTAGACCCTCCATGATAGAAGTATGCCAGATGCTGCTACGGTGCAGCGTGGCTACCGCAGTGACGGTGGACGGGACGGGGAAGAATGATGGTGATCATTTTCCCCTTTTGAAGGTTGAAAATGTGTAGAAGTGTGATGCATACTGTATATAACTATAAGTGATTGTGATAGTAGATTGTGGTGGATTTACATACATGTAGAAATTTGAAAGATATAGAGAATAAAGTTTGATAGTCTAGCGCATTTTGGTTGGAGATCTTGGATAAACAAAATATGAACAGATCTATGGTGAATGTTATGTCATGTGTATACATAAGTCATAACCCCTCCGCAGCAAGATTCAAGAACCATATGTGTACTTATGCAGTCTTTTGATCATATCATTTTGTTACAAAATGATGACAAAAAGAATGTGTTAACGTGATCAATGGTGTCGACTATGAGGCAATATCGCAGACATGAAAGAACTTGAGCCAGAAGATGAATCAGAGCCATTTTAGGGTTCTTTTTTGGTCAGTAATCGATTTGCTAAATATTGAAGTTTATTATGTACCAAATGAATTGAATGTTATCGATTTTTGTATTTGATTTGCTATATATTGAGGTTATGTACCAGATACTCGGGTGAAGTCCCTAATGGATTGTAAATACTTGAAGCACTTATATAAAATTATAAAATCTTAAAAGATAAATTTTATGAATTTATAGAGTTTTATACATGGATTAAAATATTTTTGTAGTGTGTGGTATAATCGACTCAATGATTATCCAAAAAAGAGAATACTAATTTGATGAAATTGGTCCATGTGTTTTATTAAAAGTGTTAAAATATATACATATTCATTTCTGGCAATTCATTCCGTTAGTGTATTTTAATTTTAGGTTTTTTATTGTTTTCTTATTTGGGCTTGGATCTGATTTGGAGAGCTGGGCTAATTGGGTGCAGTGGGCTGGAAGCAGTTACTATAGGCTTAAGGCTTGGGCTTGTTTCTAATGATGCGGGTTGAAGATACATGTTATGGGTCCGAATAGCCGATGGGTGTTATAAAAGCAAGGCTGATTGAATAAGAGACTCTGAACTATTTAGTGCTAAAATAGTAAGAGGGCCCGATTGGGTAAGAGACTCGGCACCTTCGAGCGAGCTCCAAGCCACGAGCTTTTTGAACAACCTTAGCGCTAGTTTACTTGGACCACCCGCAGACCGTCGTGTATTTGGTCCGCATCCGCAACCACATGCGGATCAACCTGTGCTTTGCGTCGGGCATAGCTACACACGCCCCTGATCCGCTCCATGTACTGAATATGCGCCACAGAAGACGTCATCCTCCTCGCGCATATGTGCCACTAGTAACATGGTTCCACATTTACGCTATGGACTAGTAAACCATCCCGATAGTCATAAGACAGATAAGACATAACCCTCTCAGAGTCGGGGCCCTTCTAAAATAAGCACCCCTATTTAAATACTCATGAGGGTAACTTTTATTTAAAATGTTTAATAAATTATTTAATGTACATTGTTTTCAGAACTCCTAGTAAGTGGTTTCTCACACGACATCATTATCATTATCTTTGTTTTGGGTGCTTGATGATGGCATACAATGTTCATATTTCCATCACAATATCTCTTTTCTGAATATTAATAAATAATATATATTTATTATAAGAATAGTCATATATAATAAATAACATAACAAATAAAGGCTGGGGTCACTAGTCTACATGTAGTATATATGCTATAAATCAACCGGCACGCAACAGATAAAACACGTGATCGATACTTCCTTATATGTCTTTTGATTCACATGATGCAACTTGAAAATAATCCCCACCTCTTCTGTAAAACAAAACGTACAGAATATAATTTTATTTGGTAATCATAACTTTCATAAATAAAAAGTTAAAAAAAAATTAAAAACTACAGATATGTGACCCTTAAAGAGATTAATTAAAGATGTATAATCAGTTGAAGCTACATTCGAAACGCAGACATTTGTTGAAGGAATTTAAAAGTTTAATAGTATGTCATGCCTTGAAGGTTACATAAATATGTTCATATAAGTAGATGTTTGTTATATGAATAATCTCTTCAAAAAAATATTTTTCTCTATTCATGAATTGTGATGATTATTGTTAGTTTTGTTCCAAAAGTGTTTTATCATTATTCGACATACAATGATTATGTTTAATTTCTCAAGATGGTGTTTCTATTCTTACACCACTAGCCATCATCTTTCTAACATTGCACAGGTCCAGACAATCGTTCGAGGTTTTATCAGACAAGAGTTTAACTTTTTAAATTTTGACTTTTTTTAACTTTTGAGAAAATCTAACGTTTGTGATAAAGTTTGAAAATGTCAAAGCGACAATTTGAAAAGGTTAGACAACCATACGATATAATCAGACGGCTTTCCAATATAACCTTAAATGATAGTCTGGACTCGGTGTGAAATTAAAACAAATATAACATTAAAAGATAATAATAAAAGAATATATCACCGCATTAAAGTTATAATAAAAAGTTTTTTTTTATTATATTTATAAAGACTATACTCTAAAAAGTAAAAATCATTAGTTAGTTGAAAAAAAAGTCATAAAGTAATAGGAATGTTGACTTAATGACTTGAGCATGGGATCAAGTGCTTTGTGGACTCGTAAATTGTGATCATTTGATTCAACCATAATTTTAGGGGGATGAATATACATTTTTCTTAATGGCATTTTCTTTAGTTTCCTACAAGGATTCAAAAAAAAAAAAAAAAACACGAGGTCTTATTCAACATCAATATTCAGACTAAACGCGTTTTGATATGGTATTTTTTGTAGAGATGATTTTACTTACTCTTTTAGGTTTCGCACGGAGAAGCTCCGGAGAGATCTTGTACAAATCCTCATCCACCGCCTTCGGTTTTACACGCCTCTCAGGTGGCGGTGGTGATGGTTGCGTGGCGACACTCACCGGACTCGGTGGTTCCTTCACATCACCATCGTACTCCACCCACACATCCTTCTTGGTTTTCTTTGGATAACCCTGAACTCAGAACAGAAACAACCCCAAACTCATATTACAATTAATTTCTTGAATTTTGTGACCAAAAGTTATCAACTTTTTACATAAAAAATTTACTTTTTTTAAGAAAAAAATTATTTTATTTAAGAAAAAAGTTCTTGTTTCATCACTAATTATAACTTTATACTATAACAATGTTAGAGATGGTGAGATATAATTACTCTGCGGCGAGGAGCCACGATAATGGTGGGAGTAACGACATTATTCTCGTACAAATCTCCGGCGACGTACAGATCACGATCTCCTCCAGAGTAGCGAATGAAACCGGCTTGTCTAGCGGATTCGAAACATTGTGTGAAAGGAAGATCGTCGTTGCAATCCCAGCTACCGAAGGGCGGAATATGGGTTCTTCTGTTATAATGCTGCATATATAAATATATATAGATTGATTGATTGATTGATTGAAGCAATTAACTAAGAAAAGTAGATCTAGTATGTACTATATATTTGTTCAACTAGCTAGCAAAATTAAAATTGATGTTCATATATGATATATAGAGCTTACATTCATGGAGAAGTGAATTGAAGGGAGATGGAGCAAAATGAGATGAAGATGATGGGTGTTGTGGTATTATTTAATGGAGTGTGATTGAGATGGGGACGAAGATCCAGTGGGGACATGAAGAGACTTTGTAGGGTTGTAAATAAATAAATATAAAGTACAGTAGTATATGGTATTTTGACTTAATTCAATTCATACACGTTTTCTACTTCACATAACCAGGACAGATGGACGTTGAATCGAGGTTATAAGGGGAGGGGGTATGGTTGCCTTGTGGCTTCAAGGAGCCATGCTCCCCAACCAATCATCATGTGCCAACTCATTTTTCATGTTTTTGAAGCCTTGTCAAGCCACACCACAAGGTATGGTTGCCTTGTGGCTTGGAGAAGCCACCGAAAAATTAACTTTTTTTTTTTTTTGATTTTTAACAACTTTTAATAAACAAACAACTTTTATATAAAAAAACAAACACTAGCATTACGAATACAATTGAAGTAAACAATATTCATTAAAACAAAATATTCATTAAAACAAAAATAAAATTACAACTTACAAAACATTCACTAAAAAAAAAAATTACAACTTTTATTAAAAAAAAAAAACAAATCTAGGGTTGAGGATTTGCGTTCACCTCCTCCTCGGTTAAAAACACATCCATTGTGTTTTGGATGTGCTCGGTGATATCGAATCTGAGTTTAAAATGAGTCTCACTATCTCGCAATTCGAAAATAACATTCGGGTCAAGAACCCGGTTAACTGGCGGATCTCGAATGTGGACCGGTGATATAGCAAGGCCATTGTCTTTGAGAGTCATGTTGTGTAGAATGATGACCGTGTACATAATGTTCTCCATTAGCTTTTTTTTTATTGGACGACCCTTTCGATCCACTATTGCCCACTTTTCCTTTATCCGACCAAACGCTCTCTCGACGTCTTTTCTAGCCCCCTCTTGTATCTTCTTCATTTTCTTCTCTTTAATCTCATAAGGATGTGGAAATGCCTTCACAAAGACCGACCAAGGGGGATATATGCCATCCGCAAGGTAATATCCACGTTTGTACTCTCGACCGTTACAAACAAATGGCATTCTAGGTGCAACTCCATGCATCTCATTGTTGAACAAAGGTGACTGATTAAGCACGTTGATGTCGTTGTTTGAACCTGCAACACCAAAGAACGCATGCCAAAACCACATATCTTGGGAGGCAACCGCCTCGAGTGAAATTGTTGGCTTTTTATGATCGCCACGATGATATTGTGCCCTATACTTTCTAGGACAATTTCTCCACTCCCAATGAGTACAATCGATACTACCTATCATACCCGGAATACCATGCTTTTCTAAATGGGCATTATATAAAAGAGTGATATCGTGGCTAGTAGGTGCACGCAAAAATTCATCTTTGTAAAGCTTAATTACGGCGTCACAAAAATAGTGTAGGCATTCACGTGCAGTTCTTTCAGAAAAATCTAAAGATTCATCATATTCGTCAGGAACGTTACCGTATGCGAGTTGACGAATAGCCACCGTGCACTTTTGTAAAGGCGTGAAACTTTCTCTCTTCGCCGCGTCCAAACGGGGTGTGAACCACGGAAAGTTGTTTGTGATGTCGTCAACAATCTTCAAAAATAACCGTTTAGACATACGGAATCGGTCTTTAAAAATCCCCTCGTGGTAACGGGGATTTTCGGCAAAATAAAGCTCCACCAATCGTTGGTGACCGTTTTCACGATCACGATAAATACTTCTCCTCCGTTTAGGAGCGGAAACCTCTTCTTGTTCTTCTTGTTCTTCTTGTTGGATGACGTTAACACATAGGTTAAGGTAATTCATCGCGTCCTCGTACGAACCATCGGAGCTGCTTGACGAAGTCCCAATCTCGGGTGGTGGAATAAAGTCGGCCTCATCGTAATAACTCATTTTATAAAAAATTTGGTAGAGAGAATTGGAAATGAAATAGGAGTAGAGTGTGGTTTTTAAAATATTTGGGTTTGTATATATAGTAAATTAGAAAAAAAAAAAAAAAAAAAGGGTAAAGAGCCGTTAGGCTCAACGGTCAAATAACGGCTAGAAAATAGCCGGCTCTCGACGGCATGGAGGAACCGGACAAGAAACAAAATGGGGAGCCATGGGGGGAGCCGCCCTTGGCGGTATGGTTGCCGGGTGGAGCCGGCCGGCTCTCTTTGGAACCGGGGGCGGTAACCCTCACCATACCGCCTCCCCTAAAGAATCAGATGTACACATTACACAATCTGTTTTTTTCTTTTTTCTTTTTCTTTTTTCCTGGTGTTAAATGCAAAATGCCAAAACATGTATGCATTACTAACTTTAAATTAAATTTGGATTTTGAAGCCATGATTGATGTTGATGTTGTAGTTTAGTGTCATGATAAATGTGTCTTTATAAAAAAATAGTTGGGTTTAAATTCATAGAAATACAAGTTAAGTTTGGCTTTTGCATTACTTTTTTTTTTAACGGCAAAATTAAATTAACAACGCAAGCCGGTTAGAAAAACCTAACCGAACAAGCAACAATTACAAATACAAAAGGGGGTTCTCAAGCCAATTGCTTGAAGACATAATAAAACGCTTATTTCTAGAGGATAACCAATTATAGGAGATCCTAACAATCGAATCAAACAAATCAAAATTTCCTAAATCATTACCGTTGTGAACAACCTCATTGCGAAGCTTCCACACCGACCACCAAATGGTAGCAAAAATACCCTCTAGTAAAATCTTCTTTATCTTTGGAAGAGAACATCCATCAAGATGTTGTAAAATTGAGTCTGGAGAGCCCTGAACGTCGAAGTCAAGAAGCAGCCAATCACAAACTTTAGACCAAACTTTTTTAATCATTATACAATCTTTGAACAAGTGATCTTTAGTTTCCAATCTAGCATCACAAAATAGACAACCATAATCCGCCAAAATCATGTCCTTTTCCATCAAATTGCATCTCGTAGCGAGTCTATCACGACGAAGCTTCCACATAAAAACATTAATCTTTTTCGGTACACTTTTATTCCAACGAGTCTTTATAATATTTCCGGGTAACGAACTTTTTTCAATAACTTTTCTAACGTGTTTTACTTCAAAAGCGTTGTTACCGTCTAGATTCCAAGACCAACCATCACAAGCATTGGAGACCAAAACGGACCCCAAAAAAGCATCAAGATTATTAAATTGAGTTTCCTCGATTCCTCCCCGAATTTGTCTTCTCCAATCCCAATTTCTCGAGTTTCCGCCAATCCTATCCGCAACCTTGCAACTTTTGTTGTTTTCAAGAGCATATAGTCTTGGAAATTTCCAAGCCAAACTCTCGTTCCCAACCCAAGTGTCTTCCCAAAACCTAGTGTCTTCACCATTACCAATGACCCGAACGAAGCAATCTCTTGAGATTTCACCACTAGCATGTAAACCATTAGCGTTTTTGATAATCCCACCCCAAACCCCTCCCCCCGAATTGTTATGAATGCCAAACCCCCCTTGAGTACCATGAATAGACTCAATGACCCGAACCCAAAGATTATTTTTATCATTAAGAAATCTCCATTTCCATTTAAGGAGAAGCGCTTTGTTTAAGGCATCTAAACTCCCTATTCCCAAACCCCCTTTATCTTTAGACCCCAAATATTCATCCCAATTAACCTAATGCATGTTTCTATGTCCCTCTTCCCCACCCCAAAAAAAAATTGCCCGAAGACTTTCTAAGACCTTTTTGACGGTCGAAGGAAGACGAAATAAAGACAAATAATAAATGGGTAACGCACCTAACACCGAAGAAATCAAAGTAAGACGTCCGCCAACTGATAGGAGGTTAGACTTCCACAATCGGATCCCAAGATTTAATCAAGTCCATCCTTTCACCCACCGGGACCCCAAGATATTTAAACGGAAACGACCCCGAAGCACAGCCCAATGAAGACGCCATATTAACAACATCCCTCGCATCAACACCCACCCCAAAGACATTACATTTAGCCACATTCACCTTAAGACCCGAAACCTCAAAAAACTCCTCCAACAAACTTCGAATACAACTAGCATTCTCCAAAGACCATTCACCCACAAAAATCACATCGTCAGCATAAAATAAGTGCGATAACGGAACTAAAGACTCACCAACAAGAACGGGTTTGAGATTTCCCATTCTAATCGCCTTTTCAATCATCGCGTGAAGCCCTTCCATAGCCAAAATGAATAAGAATGGAGATAAAGGATCCCCCTGACGTAACCCACGTTGGATGGGGAATTCTTTCGAAGGACTTCCATTGACCAATATAGAAGAAGTGGCAGAACACAAGCAAGCACGAATCAAACTTATCCAATCTTCCCCAAAACCCATTAAACGAAGAACAGAAAAAAGGAAGTCCCAACTCAAGGAATCATACGCTTTCGCGAAATCAACCTTAAACATCAACATCTTTTTTTTCCTCGTCTTATGCCATCTCACAATCTCGTTCAACATAAGCGGCCCATCCAAAATCTGTCTACCACCAATGAAAGCAGACTGAACCGGGTTAACCAGATCATCAACCACCAACGCTAATCGGTTAGCCAAAATCTTAGCTAAGATTTTATATTGAGTATTAATGAGACTGATAGGCCGAAAATCTTGCAACAAAACCGGATTGTCATTTTTCGGAATCAACGTAATAAAAGAAGCATTGCATCCCCTAGGAATCGTCTTATTCTCAAAAAAATAGCCCACAAACTCCGTAATACCATCCAACAACAAAGACCAATGATGTTTAATAAACCCAAAGGAAAACCCATCCGGCCCCGGGGCTTTTGCATTACTAACTCCGATCTTTCCCAGAATCTGACAAAATTTCGACTACCGCACCAAAAACTTAATGTGTGGTTTATGTATACAAAAAAATATTGTCCCAAATAGTCAAGTTTCAAATAGGTAAAAACAAGTGACCAAACTATACACGTAGAGCAAGTGTATACATCGTGTGCAACACAGTGTTATGAAGTACTGGATGTCAATCCAAGAACATGTAAGAAGACTCTTATGACATTCGTATATTTTTCATATTTGTAACCCGACCCGTTTCTAATTATCCATGTAAATTCGGTTTTTATTCAAGTAATAATTGTTGAGGAACTTTCGATATTCATTTGTTCTTGTTACATTTTATATACACACTATTATTCACAATGAAGTCATATCCGAGTCAACCCAACGCAAAGACAAAAAAAGGTGATATTATTTGATGGTAGTAAAATACTAAAGATTATAAAAGTTATGTTGTTATAACCTTATATATATACTTTAATAAATTAAGAGGTTTATAGATAACATGAACCGTTATTATTCTTAACGTTTAAGTTCTATACCTCTTGCATTCTAATTAAAGTCTCATTATACAATTATGACCATCAATTAATAAACCAAGTTAAATTTAACATCTTCATTTTCTTTCTCTCCCTCTCTCACGTATGAATGTAAAAATATATCACACCCACTTTAAACCCATGCATTAATTCTATTAATTCCTATTAATGACCTATTTATTTATTTATTTTCTATCCTCTCGACATCCATCTTCAAAATAAGAAGGTTATTTATTGAACACTTTTTCATCCACATTAATTCTCCATTTTTATTTATGTTATGGCCATTGCATATGCACAAGAGCCAATCCTTTGAAAAATAGCATAAAATCCTTAAGATATTTTCTCTAAATCTTACCACCCTCGTGGCAAAATCTATAACCAACCACTGTGTCAATTTTGTGTCCCCATTTTCAACCCTCTAAATATTTTCGGATAAAATTCCATGACTTTCTTCACTTACTTTTACCTATATAACATAAAGCAAATAAGCTACAACCAAACTCACAAACAAACTCATCTCTCAAGCAATAGTTTTCAAACATCCTAGAACCCTTGCCAAACATATTTCATCACCTCCCTTCTAAAACTTACAGAAGGCATTCTCCACTCAGAACCCACCTTTAAATTCTTAAAACATCTATTTGAACATCAAGCTTCAAGTTATCATCAACCGTTTTAGAAGATTCACGAGTGGACTCAACATTTTCTACTAAACTTCCTTCTCCTTGCTTGCATTACGTGAGATATCTTTCGTTATTATTTTTGTTCTTTTAATTTGAGCTAAGTCACGAAAATCACTTATAAGCATTACGGGTTAACCACACCTTCTAAAGAAAACGACTAAACTTATATTTAAACTTATTTCCTTAAAACGGGAACCACATGTATCAACTCTAAAACAGAATGGACTCCGTTAGGTCCGTTAAACACTCTAAGAAATTATAACTATTAGTAAAATGGATTTTATAATCTAAAATGAGACTTTTTCTTATAAAAGTTTTTGTCTTTAATAATATTTTCGATAAATACATATTTCTTACATATAATATGTAAGAGCATAAAAAGATCATAAAGATGGCACTGTTAATTGTGATCACAAAAATGTGATTAAGATTCTTCTTTATATAGAGATGGAACAATTAGTAGACATAACAAACAAGTATATATATTTACATAGTGACTTGCATAAGTAATTACTATATAATTCGTGGTATTAAGAGGTTATGAAAAATGTACCAACTCAATTTAAAGAAATATATATATCATTAAACTCACTTGAAAAATAACAGAAAACTAGAAGCACGTGGAATTTCATGTTCAAGTATAGTTATATTTACTTTTGTGAAATTATAAATATACTTTTGTAGAAAAAAAAAACAAATAATTATCACCGAAGGTTAACGGGTTAACTCACTTATAATGACTCGTCTAGTCTAAGTATATGACTTAGATACTAGCTTGACTATATCACTGAACCTGTAGGTGCCTTTACATGATTTAGGGCACGGTTAGGTCACCTTCATATCATTCGGACTAGTTGGATATTTTCTTATTCAGGTGAGTACTCATATCCCCTTTCATTTTCAAGTTTTGGGATGGAACATGTATACATATTCAAATATCAAATTCTTTATTCATTTTACAAATCATGCGATTTCATTTTATGTCTGTGTGTGATTACATGCTATATGTTGAACTATGGTTTTTATATGCAAATTCAATTTTCAAGCGTAATCATTAACATACAAGCCTATGGTAACAATGATGGATCCATTGGACTGACAACCCACCTGAATTTGACCGGTTTGGCATTCGGGTGATTGAAACCTATTTCATTAACTTAACTTGCGAGTTAAGGGCGCTAGTCAACAAAGGTTTGGTTATGCACACTCAAATTCAATATTGGTTTATTCATACATGCTTGAGTCTACATTTGACATTTGAATCGCTTTCAATATACTATATGTAATTATAACCCTATGTTTACTCACCAACTATTTTTAGTTGACCCTCTCTATTTTATACATGTTTCAGGACATGCAGTGTAAGCCATACTTGATCGATGCTACATCTAGGATGCTTTGGACCTAGTTAAATCAATTAAGACTTTATCTTTATGTTATGTGTATTTGAACCTCATGTTTAAATTGAAATTTGGTAATGATTAAATATTGAAACTTTAATTAGTGTCATGAGCATTTGGACAATCATCATGCCCCGACGTAAATTCCGCCGTCGGTTGGGGTGTGACAGATTGGTATCAGAGCGATGCGCTATAGGGAATTAGGTTATTAGAAATGGTGACCTAGACTATGGCTTTAGGTGTCCAAACATGAGTATCTCATGTCTTGCACGCTTATTACATATTACTCTATGTCCATATATATATATATATATACATACATGCTACTTAATCCTGCCTTATTCCATTCAACCTCTTCTAATCTCTTTCTTACCACACACATTTTCACTTTTTGCTACATTTGAGATTTCATTATTCTATTTACTTTTCCAATTTTCAATCTCATCAAAGTTTAAGTTCTAAGTGACGGGCATGTAGTAACTGGAAGGGTGGACACCGGTAGCCATGTCTTCTGTCTAGAACGGCATTTCGTATAACTCTATGTCGACCGCTGGACTCGAATGCCGATCTAGGGAACTCTTGGCGAAAATGTCTTACCTATTAGGCCAAAGCATGCCACACCAAACGTCACACGAACTAAAATAACTTTGATAAGTCAAGGTGATCGTTTTAAATGGTTACCGCTCAATACTATGATCATTTTACGATTCAACATGATTTACTTTTTCATGTTTCAAGTTTTATTTCAAATCCAAACTGAATGATATCACATGCCATTCCATCAATTTACAATATTTTCAACCTAAGTTTCATGATTTTTATACACCCTTTACGTGTTTATTATCTGTCAACTCTTTTGAATCCTTGGACTCACATTCTCTTTCACCTCAATTCAGCATGTCTATTCATTTCAAAGGTCGCCGTTCTGGAAACTCCGGACGCAAGATGGCTGCTCAAATAGCCAAGCAAATGGCTAAAGTCATCCCGGATATGATGGTTAAACTCCAACAGGACCTCAACACTAATCAGAATAACCAAGTTGGTGCTAATCCTCCCCACTGCACCTTCAAACACTTCAACTCCTGCAAACCACCCATCTTCTACGGGTCTGAAGGGGCTACTGGCCTGCTCCAATGGTATGAGAGCATGGAGAACACTTTTCTCAACAGCGACTGCCCTGAAAATCTAAAGGTTCGTCATGCTACCAGTGTCTTCCAAAAAGAGGCACTCACCTGGTGGAACAGCGAAAAACACACTCGGGGTTTGGATGCAGCCATGGCCTTATCTTGGAACGAAGTCAAGGAACTCATGAACCGTGAGTTCTGCCCTCGTAGCGAGATCATGAAACTCGAGGTTGAGTTTTGGGGACTGAAGCAAGATAGTGGCGAAAACTTAGCTTACAACACTCGTTTCAAACAGCTAAGCTACTTGGCTCCTCACTTGGTTGAACCTCTTTCTCGAGCCATCGAGAAGTACATTAAGGGTCTCCCAATTCAAATTCGAGACACCATGTGGGGTAGAAATCCTGAGACTCTCGCAGAGGCTATGCGTCTAGGTGCAATTCTTACTGATGATCATGTAGAAGCAGGGACACTATTCAGAAAGGGCGCTAAGAAATCATCTGAAAAAGCCTCAACCGATTCACCTAAAGAAGTTAAGGCTGAGTCATCTGGTGCCAACAAGAAGAAGCGAAAAGCTAACAATCGCAACTATGCTATCATCACACCAGCCACACCCATAACCCAGGTTGCTCCTACTGCTCGGCCCATCAAGAAGCCATACACTGGGATCTTACCCGAGTGTAACACATGCAAATACCATCATCCTGCGACGATCGCATGTCGCCAGTGCCTCAACTGTGGTCGATATGGCCATTATACCAACCTTTGTCGCCAACCCTTGCGAGCCCAAGCTCAACAACCTTTTGCTCAACCCATGGCATTACCCAATGCTCCACCAATAAATAATGGGCGTGCTTGCTTTCAGTGTGGCGACCCGACGCATTTTCGTAATGCATGTCCCATGTTGACTATCGTGAACAACGCTCAAGCTAATCCAGTCAACCAGGGTGCACGTGGTCGTGCATACAACCTCAATGCTAATCAAGCTCAAGCCAACAACGAAGTGGTTAATGGTACGTTCCTCGTTAATAACCATTATGCCTCTATTTTGTTTGATACTGGTGCCGATAAGAGTTTTGTTTCTGTTGAATTCGAGCCCTTACTTGCTACTCCTCGAACCACCTTAGAGAAACCTTTCACGGTTGAGGTAGCGGATGGAAAACCCATCACAATTGACTCCGTTATTCGCAACTGTATGCTTAACTTCAACGAGCACGATTTCCCCATCGACCTTATACCTATGCAACTAGGTAGTTTTGATGTCATAGTAGGCATGGATTGGTTAACTCAAAATCATGCTGAAATCATTTGTTTTGAGAAGGCTATTCGGATTCCACGTGTAGATGGTCAGGTTTTGATGATCTATGGTGAAACACCCTCTAAAGGCCTTAAACTCATGTCATGCACCAAAGCCCGCAAATACTTACGCAAGGAATACATGGCATTCTTGGCCCATATTGTGAAGACAGATGTTAAGGAGAAGGAGATACAAGACATTCCAATCGCTCGGGATTTTCCTGAAGTCTTCCCTGAAGACGTATCTGGTCTTCCTCCTATTCGACAAATTGATTTCCGCATCGATCTGGTACCTGGTGCAACTCCTGTGGCTAGGTCTCCTTATCGTCTTGCACCTTCCGAAATGCAAGAGTTGTCTAATCAACTCCAAGAGCTTTCTGACAAAGGCTTTATTCGTCCAAGTTCCTCACCTTGGGGAGCACCCGTTTTATTCGTGAAGAAGAAGGATGGATCATTTCGTATGTGCATCGACTATCGTGAACTCAACAAGCTCACCATCAAGAACCGTTACCCCTTACCCCGAATTGACGATCTCTTCGATCAACTTCAAGGTGCCAATTGTTTCTCAAAAATAGATCTTCGTTCTGGATATCATCAACTTCGTGTTCATGATGATGATATTCCAAAGACTGCCTTTCGTACGAGGTATGGTCACTTCGAGTTCACGGTTATGCCTTTTGGCTTAACAAATGCACCTGCAGTATTCATGGATTTGATGAATCGTGTTTGCAAGCCCTACTTGGATAAATTTGTGATCGTCTTCATTGATGACATTCTAATCTACTCCAAATCAAAGTCTGATCACGAGCAGCACCTACGTCTAATTTTAGAACTCTTGAAGAAGGAACAACTATACGCCAAATTCTCGAAGTGTGAATTTTGGCTAAAAGAAGTTCAATTTTTGGGACACATCGTCAATGACAAGGGTATCCATGTAGATCCTGCTAAAATCGAAACCGTTAAAAATTGGAGCATTCCTACTACTCCTACCGAAATTCGCTCTTTTCTTGGTTTAGCAGGCTACTACCGACGTTTCATTTCAAACTTCTCCAAGATTGCTTTACCACTCACTGCCTTAACTCATAAAGGCAAGCCTTTCGAGTGGGGTCCTAAGCAAGAGCAAGCATTTCAGACACTTAAACAAATGTTATGCGATGCTCCTATCCTAACACTTCCTGATGGTAACGATGATTTTGTCGTGTATTGCGATGCATCAAACCAAGGTCTTGGTTGCGTTCTCATGCAACGAGGCAAGGTTATCGCTTATGCATCAAGACAACTCAAAATCCACGAGAAGAACTACACGACGCACGATCTTGAGCTTGGTGCGGTCGTCTTTGCTTTGAAAATCTGGAGGCATTACTTATACGGTACCAAATGTGTGATCTTCACCGACCATAAAAGCCTCCAACACATCTTTGATCAAAAGGAGCTAAACATGAGACAACGACGATGGGTCGAGCTACTCAATGACTATGATTGCGAAATTCGCTATCATCCAGGCAAAGCAAATGTTGTGGCCGACGCTCTTAGTCGTAAAGACCATGTCAAGTCTATTCAACTTCGAAGCATTCATATTCAGTCGGATATCCAACTTCGTATCTTTGAAGCACAACATGCCTCAGTCACCGAGGGTAACATGTATGATGAGATGTCATGTGGTGCTGAACTCCAATTGGAAACCAAACCTAATGGTCTCCTATATTTCTTAAATCGTCTTTGGATTCCTAATCGCAGCGATCTTCGTACTTTCATCATGAGCGAGGCTCACAAGTCCCGCTATTCTATTCATCCCGGTGCAGACAAAATGTATCAGGATCTTCGTTGTCATTATTGGTGGCCCGGTATGAAAAAGGACATTTCTCTTTTTGTGGCTAAATGCCTCACTTGCTCCAAAGTCAAAGCTGAACATCAACGACCTTCTGGCTTGCTTGAACAACCGGAGATTCCGATGTGGAAGTGGGAAAACATAGCCATGGATTTCATCACTAAACTTCCACGCACTTCAGATGGTCACGATAGCATTTGGGTAATCATTGACCGGTTGACCAAATCAGCTCACTTCATTCCTATTCGAGAGAAGTATCGAGTTGGGAAATTATCTCGTATCTACATCAAAGAAATTGCTTGTCGTCACGGTGTGCCTTTGAGCATTATCTCCGATCGTGATGGTCGCTTTATCTCCCGCTTTTGGCAATCTCTTCAATCAGCTTTCGGTACTCGTCTAGACCTTAGCACCGCTTATCATCCTCAAACCGATGGTCAATCTGAACGAACTATCCAAACACTCGAGGATATGCTTAGGTCTTGTGTCATTGATTTTGGTGGCAATTGGGATTCACACTTACCTTTGATCGAGTTCTCGTATAATAACAGCTACCATACAAGTATCGGCATGGCACCTTTCGAGGCACTCTATGGTCGTAAGTGTCGTTCACCTATTTGTTGGAACGAGATTGGTGAAGCCCAAATCACTGGTCCTGAGTTAATTCAAGAAACTACCGACAAAATCCTACAAATCCGTGATAATCTTCTTGCTGCCAGGAGTCGTCAAAAGAGCTACGCTGATAAACGACGCAAACCCCTAGAATTCGAAGTCGGCGATTTGGTACTCCTTAAGGTATCCCCTTGGAAGGGAGTTGTCCGATTTGGAAAGAAAGGAAAGTTAGCACCTCGCTATGTTGGCCCATTCAAAGTCCTCAAGAGGATTGGGAAAGTAGCTTACAAGCTCGAGCTACCTCCTGAGCTCAGTAATGTTCATCCAACCTTCCACGTATCTAACCTTCGGAAATGCTTATCCGATGAAAATCTCCACATTCCCCTAGATGAAGTACACATTGATGAATCAATGCACTTCGTAGAGAAACCCGTGGAAATCATGGATCGTGATGTCAAACAACTCAAGCGTAGTCGCATACCTATTGTCAAAGTTCGTTGGGAATCTAAGCGTGGACCAGAATTTACTTGGGAACGCGAAGACCAAATGAAAATCAAGTATCCATATCTTTTTGTATCAACCTCCTCGTAATCAATTTCGGGACGAAATTCCCTAAAGTAGGGGAGACTATGACATTCGTATATTTTTCATATTTGTAACCCGACCCGTTTCTAATTATCCATGTAAATTCGGTTTTTATTCAAGTAATAATTGTTGAGGAACTTTCGATATTCATTTGTTCTTGTTACATTTTATATACACACTATTATTCACAATGAAGTCATATCCGAGTCAACCCAACGCAAAGACAAAAAAAGGTGATATTATTTGATGGTAGTAAAATACTAAAGATTATAAAAGTTATGTTGTTATAACCTTATATATATACTTTAATAAATTAAGAGGTTTATAGATAACATGAACCGTTATTATTCTTAACGTTTAAGTTCTATACCTCTTGCATTCTAATTAAAGTCTCATTATACAATTATGACCATCAATTAATAAACCAAGTTAAATTTAACATCTTCATTTTCTTTCTCTCCCTCTCTCACGTATGAATGTAAAAATATATCACACCCACTTTAAACCCATGCATTAATTCTATTAATTCCTATTAATGACCTATTTATTTATTTATTTTCTATCCTCTCGACATCCATCTTCAAAATAAGAAGGTTATTTATTGAACACTTTTTCATCCACATTAATTCTCCATTTTTATTTATGTTATGGCCATTGCATATGCACAAGAGCCAATCCTTTGAAAAATAGCATAAAATCCTTAAGATATTTTCTCTAAATCTTACCACCCTCGTGGCAAAATCTATAACCAACCACTGTGTCAATTTTGTGTCCCCATTTTCAACCCTCTAAATATTTTCGGATAAAATTCCATGACTTTCTTCACTTACTTTTACCTATATAACATAAAGCAAATAAGCTACAACCAAACTCACAAACAAACTCATCTCTCAAGCAATAGTTTTCAAACATCCTAGAACCCTTGCCAAACATATTTCATCACCTCCCTTCTAAAACTTACAGAAGGCATTCTCCACTCAGAACCCACCTTTAAATTCTTAAAACATCTATTTGAACATCAAGCTTCAAGTTATCATCAACCGTTTTAGAAGATTCACGAGTGGACTCAACATTTTCTACTAAACTTCCTTCTCCTTGCTTGCATTACGTGAGATATCTTTCGTTATTATTTTTGTTCTTTTAATTTGAGCTAAGTCACGAAAATCACTTATAAGCATTACGGGTTAACCACACCTTCTAAAGAAAACGACTAAACTTATATTTAAACTTATTTCCTTAAAACGGGAACCACATGTATCAACTCTAAAACAGAATGGACTCCGTTAGGTCCGTTAAACACTCTAAGAAATTATAACTATTAGTAAAATGGATTTTATAATCTAAAATGAGACTTTTTCTTATAAAAGTTTTTGTCTTTAATAATATTTTCGATAAATACATATTTCTTACATATAATATGTAAGAGCATAAAAAGATCATAAAGATGGCACTGTTAATTGTGATCACAAAAATGTGATTAAGATTCTTCTTTATATAGAGATGGAACAATTAGTAGACATAACAAACAAGTATATATATTTACATAGTGACTTGCATAAGTAATTACTATATAATTCGTGGTATTAAGAGGTTATGAAAAATGTACCAACTCAATTTAAAGAAATATATATATCATTAAACTCACTTGAAAAATAACAGAAAACTAGAAGCACGTGGAATTTCATGTTCAAGTATAGTTATATTTACTTTTGTGAAATTATAAATATACTTTTGTAGAAAAAAAAAACAAATAATTATCACCGAAGGTTAACGGGTTAACTCACTTATAATGACTCGTCTAGTCTAAGTATATGACTTAGATACTAGCTTGACTATATCACTGAACCTGTAGGTGCCTTTACATGATTTAGGGCACGGTTAGGTCACCTTCATATCATTCGGACTAGTTGGATATTTTCTTATTCAGGTGAGTACTCATATCCCCTTTCATTTTCAAGTTTTGGGATGGAACATGTATACATATTCAAATATCAAATTCTTTATTCATTTTACAAATCATGCGATTTCATTTTATGTCTGTGTGTGATTACATGCTATATGTTGAACTATGGTTTTTATATGCAAATTCAATTTTCAAGCGTAATCATTAACATACAAGCCTATGGTAACAATGATGGATCCATTGGACTGACAACCCACCTGAATTTGACCGGTTTGGCATTCGGGTGATTGAAACCTATTTCATTAACTTAACTTGCGAGTTAAGGGCGCTAGTCAACAAAGGTTTGGTTATGCACACTCAAATTCAATATTGGTTTATTCATACATGCTTGAGTCTACATTTGACATTTGAATCGCTTTCAATATACTATATGTAATTATAACCCTATGTTTACTCACCAACTATTTTTAGTTGACCCTCTCTATTTTATACATGTTTCAGGACATGCAGTGTAAGCCATACTTGATCGATGCTACATCTAGGATGCTTTGGACCTAGTTAAATCAATTAAGACTTTATCTTTATGTTATGTGTATTTGAACCTCATGTTTAAATTGAAATTTGGTAATGATTAAATATTGAAACTTTAATTAGTGTCATGAGCATTTGGACAATCATCATGCCCCGACGTAAATTCCGCCGTCGGTTGGGGTGTGACAACTCTCGATAACAATTTTATTAATAATTAGCCGATTAAAATGATTTTAAGGGGTAATTATGAAAAGTAATTGAAATTAACTAAAACTGACAGGCAATGAATATCAAGTAACATAAAATCAGATGGAGAAATGTATCACCTAGACTCGAAACTCTAAACACACCTAAACCCTTGGAATAACTTGATAATAGGATCACTTCCCTCAAATGTGGAAAACCGGATCCAGAATATCTAGGACTATAGACACATCCCAAATGCTCTAACATTCCTCAACTGAAGCCCGGATAGTCAAAATACATAAAATTGTTTAAACGATCTAGCCAATTTGATCAAAGCATCCTAGACCTACACGCAAAGGACACTGTTAGAAAAGTCAATCTAAACGGCAATAGCTCTGAATTAATTTACTTGTGACCTAGAAATCTCTAAACACGAATAAGCAGGCTTCTCAAAGTATAAGAATACTGACCTACGAAACAATGCCTTGACAACTCCTAGTAATTGAGACAGTTCGCTCAAACCTATCCCATACAGATGCACACTAAATCAGCCCCTAATTAATATCAATATCAATATCAGTAGCTTTACTGTCATCCATTATACCAAAACCCCAAAGTCAACAGTCTAAGAATGAGATAACCGACCTATGTATGCTAGTAGATCTACATGCCATAAGTGATTAAACCACATTATACGATATAAACAAAAGCTAATTAAGCACACACATTCATCATAAGCAAACAATTCAAAATTATGTCGCAATTCTTACGTAATAGTATCAAATAGGTCAAACTAAAAAATCAAAGTATGTTTAAATTCATCTTGTCATGACCTAGCCTAGCATGCTGATGTGTGGTGCCTAATTACGCTGTAATTCATATTAGTTTTCATCTAAATGCATCAATGACAATTTAAAACATATTGTTTTATTCGATTTTTATAATTAGTTTGTTATAGAGGAAATGAGCTTAAATCATTACTGTTAAATTAAATACGAGCCATAAAGAGCGACAAGTCTGACTTCATGATTATTTCCTTGAATTATCATTTTTATTTATTTTAAATTAAATGAAAATTATTAGTTTTTATTTAATTTAAATTATATTAAAATAGAAAAAAGTTAGGAACTAAATTATGTGCTTGTGTAGTTGTGTGTATACATTCGTGAAGTGCAGAACAAAAAGGAAATGGGCCTCAGCCCAATGACAACAAAAAGAATGAAGTGCAGCCGACTAAAAAAGGGGATTGACAATTTGACATTGTGGTGGGGGTAATTAGGTTTTTGCATGACCCTTTGACAAGTCATCACATGCTAAGAAGGAACCACCAATTGAGGCACAATTATGCCCAGATTCGTGTTAGAAGTAATAATATATCTTAAGCATAGTGAAATATTGTGTTAAAAATAAGTCTAAACATAAGTCCCACACCAGTTGAGTGGGAGAATGAAATATTCCTTAAAAGGATGTAGATAACTTCTCTTCCGAGATGCATTTTGCTTAGGCGATTAGTTCGTTGGGTGGAAATAAAACCGTGAGTTCCTGAATGGACAACTATTTGAGGGCAAACGGACAATATCTTTGTACTGATTGCTTGGGTTATTACAATTGGTACGAGAGACATGGTCCTGTCGATGTGCCAACGAGGACGCTAAACTCCCTAAGGGGGTGGTGATCAGAAAATGTAAGTCCACATTGTTTGAGAAAGAGAATGAAATCTTCCTTATTATAAGGAAGTTGATATAAATTCCTAGATGGACAACCAATCGAGGCCAAAGCTTGAATTCTATTTATATGATCTTCATTAATCAAGTGTGACCAACACAGTTTTTGCTAAATATATGAACCGAAGACAATATATATATATATATAGTTTAGTGTAAAAGGGATAGATAGGTAACCGAGCAAAACTACTCGGACCCGGTTGTTAATTCAAGCTTAAAAATCCATACTTAAATGCCATCATAACATTTTGAAACACAAGCATCAAAACTATTCAAATGTCATCATCATCATCGCCTTCTTCCCCAGAGAAATCACTTGCTCTACCAGCAGATTTCGATGCATGTTCTTCATCTTGCGTTTCTTCCTCGTCCTCATCTTCATCATCTATTATTTGTGGTGATAGGGCTTTCTGTTCGTCTTCATCGTCTAAATCCTCCTCTTTCGCTAAATCATCAGGCAAAACAACTTCTTCTTCTTCATCATCATCATCATCTACATCATAGGGTGATTTGATGTTCTGAAGTTCAGGTGCTTTTGGTGATCCTTCAATGGTGGGAGATCCAAGTGTTGTTTCTTCTGAAGGTTTGATGAATTCTTCTACCTGTGCAGCATCAACCTAGGTGTTTCCATTTAAAAAAGTTAATTTATATCTAATTAAATTTTCACTTGTCAATATGTCAACTAATGTTAACATATTCATCAACAAAATCAGAATATTTTAATAGAAGGGGTTTTATAAGTTTCTCTTCTCAACAGACTACAACTAAACGGTCCAACTCATATTTAACTCTTATTTTGTATATAAAGAATTGATAAATTTATTTTCTTGAAAGTAAAACATCGTATGAGAAGGAAGTGGAATATATGTTATATTCGACCAATTCGATTGCTTGTATCACAAGCAAAAGATAAATGTTATAGAAGACATGTAGCTAGGAATATTGAAGTGTGGAGGAAGAACCTGAGCAGAGGCCATGAAGGCACTGAGAAGAGATAGTGAATAAGAAGAAGAAGCAAAGGAGTTGTGGAATGATAATATTTGTTAGAGAATGAATTGCATATTTATAAGCAAGAATGTTGGAAAGAAGAGTTTGAGGGGAACATGAGTGATGAAGACAGGTAAAATGATGCTTTAACGATTCGATTGTGTTGGTTAAGGTTTTCAATCAAATGTTATGTCCGGATGTCTATTTTGGAACTTATTATACAATGTACAAAAACATCACTGCTATAAATATGTAAAAAGGAATGGTAAAAAAAAAAAGGGGGACTATGAGGCTCAATTCTCAAACACGCTCCAACTGAATTTATTCTAGCAGTGTTTAGAGGCTCGTCAAATTATTATTGGATTTTTAAAAGCTAAAGCTAAATTCTAAACTTTAAAGCTATACACTTGTTTCTTTCTTGTTTTTTTGGCTCCTCTCTCTCTCTATGGTAAAACACAAATTTTGTTTGTAACCTCTTTATTTTACTTTTGAATAAAAAAAATTCAGGCACTATCAATTTCAACATAAAAAACTCAAAATTGAAATCGGAAACACAAATTGACCAAGAACATAAACGATTTTATTGATTGAATTCAAATTGTTACAAAAGAAAAGAAAATACAAAGAAAGTTAATGAACCGGAACTCGAACTCAGCTACTTATAGCTAACAACGAACTCGTAACAGAATTTCAAAATTTTACATATTGCACCCCTGATCTATCTACCTTTTGTCACATATCACCCGATACTTTCTTAAGCTCAATTAATGTAACAAGCAAGTTACAATTCCAGTCCTCTAAGAATGTTGAATTACCAAAACCAATCTAAACCATAGTTAACAGACTTAACTTCAACATTCTCCCCCCTAATTCAATATTCTTGGTCAAGGAACAATTTTCAAAAATTAAAACTTAATGAATTTGCATTAGCACCGCATGCCAGTGACCCAATAGGTTTTCACATACTGGTGTGCTCATCCATCAAGATTCAATCTGAACTTGCCCCTACTTAATAAAGTTTTACACTTGATAATCCTTTATCTCAAGCAACTGTCTCATTTCTGCAAACTTTATCCTAGGCAATGCCTTGGTCATAATATCAGCCCGTTGCATATCAGAACCTACAAACTCAACCTTTATTAACCCAGCTTCTATGCATTCTCTAATATAGTGATATCTCAAATGAATATGCTTAGATCTCCCATGAAAAACTGGATTTTTCATCAAAGATATAGCTGACTGATTATCCACATATAGATTCACAGCCCCTGACTTTTCTCCTGTGATTTCCTCCAACAAACCAGCTAACCAAACTGCTTGACATGCTGCATTTGTTGCTGACATAAATTCTGCTTCACAGCTTGATAAAGCTACTGTCTTTTGTTTCTGTGAATGCCATGAAATAATAGAATTGTTGTAATAGAATACATTTCCACCTGTACTCTTTCCATCATCACTGTCCATAACATGGTTACTATCACTAAAACCTGTCAGTTTTCCCAATTTGCCCCTTTTGTAACATATTCCATAATTGATAGTTCCCTTCACATATCTAATAAGGTGTTTAACTGCCTTCATATGTACTTCTTTGGGCTTTTGCATAAACCTGCAAACTATGCCTACAGCATAGCAAATGTCAGGTCTTGACTGAGTTAAGTATCTCAATGACCCAACCAATTTCCTGTAGAGTGTTGCATCCACATCCTCTCCTCCCTCTTCTTTATGCAGCCTCAAACCAGGATCCATAGGAGTTTTAGTATCATTGCAACCTTCCATTCCTGCCAGCTTTATTATCTTCTCTGCATATGCAGCTTGCTTTAGAAAAATGCCCTCCTTTCTTTGAGAAACTTCTAAGCCAAGATAATAGTTGAGTAATCCCAAATCAGTCATTTCAAAACTCCCTTGCATTTGTTTCTTGAACTTGTTCACTTCCTCTTGACTAGAACCTGTTACAAGTATATCATCAACATAAACACCTATAATCAAATTTATACCATTTTTACCCCTGGTGTATACTGCCTGTTCATGCTGACATCTTCTGAATCCTAGTTCCTTAAGAACTTCATCTAGCTTGGTGTTCCAGGCCCTTGGAGCCTGCTTAAGCCCATACAATGCTTTTATCAATCTATAAGCCTTATTTTCAGAACCCTTCTTGACAAAACCCTCTGGTTGCTCAACATAAACTACCTCCTTTAATTCACCATGTAAAAATGCTGCTTTAACATCAAGATGCCAAACTTCCCAGCTCATCCTTGCAGCATATGCAAGGATTAGTCTAATAGTCTCAATTCTAGCCACAGGAGCAAATGCTTCTTCATAATCTATTCCATATTGTTGCACATACCCCTTTGCTACTAATCTTGCCTTATGCTTAACTATCTTACCTTGTGCATCCTTTTTAATCTTGAATAGCCATTTTAGCCCTATAGGCTTACATCCTTTAGGTACATCAGACAAAACCCATGTCTTATTTCTTTCAATAGCTTTCATTTCCTCTTTCATGGCATCTTTCCACTCCTGGTGTTTACTGGCTTCTTTATAGCTATGTGGTTCAGATTCTTGAACCAACAAAAGCTCAATCAAATCAAGTTGCTCTTGCCTTTGATTTCTTACCTTTTGTCTACTGTTCATCACATAGTCATTAAACCTTACTGGCATGTTGATGATCCTACCTGACCTTTTTGAGCTCATCTCTTGTGCCTCAGAACCTTGTGACTCACTTTGCCTATCTTCACTGTTAGAATGACTTGTACTTGACTCTGCTTCATCCTCTTGATGCACATGACCATCTTCATGTAACTCATACTCAGTGTCACTTTCTGTGTCATAAATCACATCAAACTGACTCCAATCCACACTCTTACCCTTGTCTTTATTGATTGAATCATCCCATTCCCACTTTCTATCCTCTTCAAACTGAACATCCCTGCTCACCACAATTTTCCCTTTTTGAGTACTATACATCCTATGAGCTTTAGTGCCCTCTTGACATCCTAGATACACCATAGGACTACTCCTATCATCTAGCTTCCTTAAACCAGGTTGAGTATCTTTTACATGTCCTATGCAACCAAACACTCTTAGATGTTCAACCTTAGGCTTCTTTCCCTTTAAAGCCTGATAAGGTGTCCTATCAACTAGTACCTTTGTAGGAATTCTATTCAACAAATAAACTGAGTGTCTAACAGCTTCACCCCAAAATCTATTAGGCAATTCCATCGCCTTTAACATACTCCTAGTCATCTCCATAACAGTCCTGTTTCTTCTTTCCACAGCACCATTTTGCTGTGGCGAATAGGGAGCTGTCAAGAGTCTTACAATCCCATGATTCTCACAAAATGAGTTAAACTCATTAGATGTGAACTCTCCACCCCTATCAGACCTCAGGCTCTTAATTTTCTTACCATACATGCCCTCTACATTCTGCTTAAAACCAACAAACACATCAAAGGCTTGATCTTTAGACTTCAGCAAGTATACCCACATATATCTTGTTGAATCATCAACAAGCAGCATGAAGTATCTATTTCCTCCACTAGTTTGTGGCTCAATTGGTCCACACAGGTCCATTGAAACCAACTCAAGCACTTCTTCTGATCTAAATGTTGATTCTTTAGGGAAAGAGTTTCTGACCTGCTTACCTGCAAGACAAGCATCACACAATTCTGCAGTATAATTGATTTCAGGTACCCCAATGACCATTTTACCCTTTGTCATTGATTCTAGAGTTCTGAAACCAATATGCCCAAACCTACCATGCCATAACCATGTTTCATTATCTACTTTATTCAAGAAACACTCTGCTGACCCAGATTTAGGTTTAACCTTATAAAGTCTGTTAAAAGACCTTTTTACCCTTAACAGTAATTTCCCAGATTTCTCATAAAGCCAAAGGTTACCTTCTTTCATTATCACTTCACATCCATTTTCAGTAATTTGTCCCAAACTTATTATATTACTTTTTAAATGTGGTATGTAATAGACATTAGAAAGCAATCTTTGTTGTTTGGTTTTTCCCTCTAGAATAACAGTACCTCTGCCCTCTATTTTTACCTTTGAACCATCACCAAAAGTGACATTCCCACCCACATTTTTATCCAAAGTAGAAAAATAAGTAAGGTTACCAGTCATGTGATTTGATGCACCATTATCTAAATACCATATTTCTTCCTGTCCTTCATCTGATGCAAATACTTTAGGATTTACCTTTGATTCATTCAAGAAAACCATGTCCCTTTCCACTGCATCCACTGCAGCCATCATGAGAATTGGCTCTTCATCCTCACATTGTGCCATGTATGCTTCCTGATTCTGTGATCTCTCCTTGCCACATTCACTTGCATAGTGACCATATTTATCACATTTGAAGCATTTAATCTTGGATTTGTCCTTCTTTCCCTTTTGAGATCCTTTATCAAGTTTCCCTTTCCATGATGACTCCTTTTTGCCACCAGAATTCTTGAAACTACTTGTACTTCCCTTAGTAGACTTTTCTTTGTCCCATTTACCCTTTCCTTTGGATTCTTTGACCTTAGCCTGCCATTCTGAATAGGACAGTAACAATTTCTCCTCCTTTGACCCTCCTCCTTTAGTCTTCATACCACACCTTTCTTCAAAGGCTTTGAGCCTACCAATGGCTTCTTGGATAGCCATTGTATCAAGATCCACAAACTGTTCAATTGAGGCTACAATCTGAACAAATCTGTCTGGAACTGAGTCCAATAGCTTCCTAACCAGGGTAGGTTCTTCAATAGGTGATCCTAGACTAGCAAATTTACTTGAGAGAGAGATCAACCTAGCAGTAAACTCATCTATGTTCTCTGATTCCTTCATTTTCAGCCCCTCGTACTCACTCTTTAAAGTTTGAATTCTTGCCTTCTTTACCCTTTCAACACCCACAAATCGAGTCTTCAATTGATTCCATATATCTTTTGCAGATTCCTTATCAGCAACTTGGAGAATCATCTCTTCTGGTAACGATTGGAAAATATAAGCAACTGCTGCGCTGTTCTTTTTGTCATCAACAGCTGCTCCTTCAGCTGGTTGAACCGTATCCCACAACCCATGAACATTGAAGATAGCCTTCATCTTCAACGCCCAAATTGTGTAGTTCTCTTGATTCAACATTGGACACTGTAGCGGCACAGTCGTGTAATTTTCTCGAACCTGACGATTACCTCCACCACCTGCATCTCCCATGGCTGAAAACCGATTTCTTCTTGGTGAATAAAGAGACGACCTCCGAGGGGAGATCAATAACCGGCGAATCTTGGAATTGAGGGCAGGAGATCACAGATCTCCTCCGAACGAACGAACAGAAAACAAAATCGCCTAAATTCGAAGATCAATTTCACCTGTGCTCTGATACCAAATCAAAATTGAAATCGGAAACACAAATTGACCAAGAACATAAACGATTTTATTGATTGAATTCAAATTGTTACAAAAGAAAAGAAAATACAAAGAAAGTTAATGAACCGGAACTCGAACTCAGCTACTTATAGCTAACAACGAACTCGTAACAGAATTTCAAAATTTTACATATTGCACCCCTGATCTATCTACCTTTTGTCACATATCACCCGATACTTTCTTAAGCTCAATTAATGTAACAAGCAAGTTACAATTCCAGTCCTCTAAGAATGTTGAATTACCAAAACCAATCTAAACCATAGTTAACAGACTTAACTTCAACAAAAACAGCTAAATCCTAAAGTTAAACTCTAAATTCTAAAAGCTAAAAAACTCAAATTTCTAAACTCGGTAATGATTCAACAAACCATTTCCAACACCGTTTGAATGAGTTAAATAGGAATTTGTTTGAGCCGATCTCAGTGATTTTTACCTTTTGAACCTCACTCTATACACATATTTAGACAAATAGGTAACACAAATATTACTTGGTGATGGTAAATTTATATTACATGAACCAATTCACACATGCTAATCTTTTAAGATATCTCTTGCTTTGTTACTTGCTTTGATTTGCTCATACATGTACACTATTATTTAAGTGTTTATTGTTTTAACATTATCATTTTTAAAAGGCAAACACTTATTGGCTGGCACATCTATGAAGGAAAACTTATACACTAGTCACATCATTTTTATTTCACGAGTCAAAAACGACCAACCACATCAATTGGAAAACGTTGACTCAAGTCTTGTTGCTCCCTTAAAAGTGAGGATGAGAAATATAGTACATATATAAATTTTGAAGATCAAGATGATTTTTTAATATTTTTTAATACCTGTAACATAACTAATCATTTTAGTGTAAAATAAACTCTTTTTTATCAGTCGCTCAAGTATATGATTATCTAATTATTACGACTGCAAACACAAAAACACATCCAAAGTAACATATATCATATATGTGTGTTTACATAAAGAATATGGATTAAAAGACAACTTTCATAGCTTATAGTAAGTTTATCCAAGGAAATAAAATGTAAATGTCTTTTAAGAATCTGAGTCTTAGGTCTACCTACGAATACCTTCTCTATCATATCTCTATGAGATAGATGTAATCTTTGTGAATGAAATTTTATTAGCCCGGCCGGGGTATTTCTTTCTTTTTCTTATTCTTGAAGGATTTTGTAATTATTGGAAAAGAACCAATGCTATTCCCACTTGCCTTTGTGAAATGGCCTTAGTTTTGTCCTAGTTGGCACATAGAGGTAAATGGGATAATGGGGGCCGGGTAGTGTTGAGGGTATTATAATTGTGCGGTGCTTTGATTCTTGAAACCACTTGCCAAAAGTTTTGATGCAAAAGGGGGTGGGTAATCCTTTCAAGATAGAAGGGTGTTCCACACTATTGTTTTCAACTTTGGGAGGGTACTTGATTTTCTTGCATTTTCTTTATGGTATTCCATCAACTTGTGCACTTAGGACCTAGGTTACATTGGTAAATATATACCTCCCAAGGGTGATATAGTCATTTGTCTATCATCCAACGGACAAATACCCTAGTCACATCAATTAGTCTAGTGCACCATAGAGAAAAACAATCTCAAAACCAGCCCACAAATTCTAGTTTGAATCTGTTTTTATAGTTGTTTTTTTCAAAATCATTAGTTTGTATTATATTTTGAGAAATGATACCAATGGATTTGTTAAAATCATGAGGAGTGCTGAGTGTTGTAAACAAACCAAACGTTTAACGAGCCGTTCGGCGGAAAGTTTGTTAATTTACATTCGTTCGTTCAATAAATGAGCGAACATGAACAAGAAGTTTTGTTTGTTTAGTTAAATTAATGAACATGAGCAAATGTCGCGTTCGTTCATTTGTGTTTGTAAACGTTCGTTAATGTTTCTGCTCATGTTCATAAGTTTACATTCATTCATGTTTGTTTGTCTATGTGTTCATTCATTAGATGTATTTATATTTTTAAAATTTAGTTTTTTACCTTTAAATTATGAACTTTAGTCATTTGAAGCATGTATCTTATTAAAAATTTTGTTATTTAAAAATTAGATCTTTGTGACATTATTATGGGATAATTGTATTATTTTTAACTTGTGATTTGATTTGAGGGGTAAAGTTCATGTATAAACCATTTTCTATCGTACAAACTTGTAAGAACTAAAGGAAAATTATATCAAATGAAGTTTTTTTATTTTTTATTTTTGGTAATTTGATATTTTTTAATTTAATTTCACATATATCCACCCATATCCACCTGATAACGTAAAAAAAGTTTTTTTTTCCTGTGCGACTATGTTGCATATATGCAACACCGTCGGACAGAAAAAAAAAGATTTTTGTTTAGTTTTTTGTTTTTTAGGTCGTTAGGTTGTCATCATGTCTATAAACATGAAGAAAAAAACGAAAAAGCATAAAAATTACCTAGATAAACTTTATTCAATTGAAATTTAATGATTTACGCATTAGTTTTTTAAGTTTGTGCAATAAAAATGGTTTGTATTTGAACCCTTGATTTGAGGTGATTACATTTATGATTATTATACCAAGTGTCTAAGTATATATTTATTTATTATGTCTGATAATTTTTATTTTTTAAAATAGCTGTTTGTTTGTGTTTGTAAATCGTTGGTGAACAACTTTAACTCCTTCGTAAACGAACATGAAGAATAATTTTTGTTTGGTAGCCTAATAGTTCTTCATAAAATGAAGACGAGTCAATAATACTTTACATAAATAAGACTATAAGCTCCAAAAACACCAACGGAAAAATAAAAATAATGATTAATAATGACCAATTCTAGATTCTAAACCATAGAATATTAAATTATTGGAAACGGTTGATTTACTTGAATGGAAAACTATATTTTTGTAAATACTGATAAAAAAACATATTTTGTACGTGACTTTTAAGTGTTTTTTGGCGTTTTTAAGAGCTTGTGAATTATTATAATCAAACCAATACATCCACTACATATTTATACTAACATAACATATGGGACAAGATAGTTAAAAAACGGATGTAAACAGTTATGTGGCTGTTTATAAACGGCTAGTTTTTAGTAACATATTAACCTGACAAAAAAATTGGTTATTGGATTTTAATATTAGGCAGGAACCTTTTAGTTCTTGACTTCTTGCAAGAGTTATTGGATTCTAATATCTTGGGCCAGAAACTTTTAGGTTAGACAGTTGGGGTTTGGGTTTTATCATTGGGCCAAATAGTGAATATTTAAACCTACATTGGTGAGCCAAACTTGTGATATCGAGCATTCGAGCCCATATTATCAATGGCCCAATCAATGTGTCCGGAACCTGTTTCAAACCTAGTTAGGAACCGATCTGGGTCTTAGGGTTGAGATCGGGGTTGTAACCCTATACCTTGAAACCGGTTAAATCCGACCAGAGCTGATAAACCCGGACCAGTTTCAACAAAAACCATTTATTACCATCTCTGAAACAGATTTGAAGAAAAACGGTTTGTACACCTCTACGGCTCTATCACCGAGTACTATTGTAAAAAGGAATATATTTATTTTAATATATATGGTGTGGGGTCGTAGCCCGTAGGGGTATCTAGGTTAAAACCTACTTGTTTTTAGCAAACACTCATCTACTAAACCTTACTTCCAATTTAGACCTTTATTTACACGAGTACTTGAACATTCAATTGCTCAATGAAAAGATAAGGATACCATCTTTAGTATCTACACTTAAGACCTTTATTTAGACCTTACTTCCAATTTAGACCTTTATTTTCCGGCACTTTTTTTTAGTTCGGCTTTTCAGTTAACTTGGTTTCAGGTACGATTAATATTGATTTTTGCTCATCCCTAAGTCTCCCGGAACACTTAAGATACTTTTAGGGCATTTATGTCTTTAAGAGAACCTTTAAAAATGAAATTTGACAGACAATGATTTAACCATTTTGTTTTTCTTTTTTAAAATGAACTTATCTCCCTGCGTATTGCGTTCGGGATCATCGTGTGTAAATATTGATTTGTAAGCGTTGTGACCGTAGGATCGCATGTAGGCAAAAACCAGTGGAATTCTACATGATCTCTTAAAAATACTCTCTAAACATACACTTCTAAACTTGAGTAATAAAAATAGTGCTAGAATAAAGTTTTGCTACTAAAAAAATGTTTTTTTTACTAAAATAAGCTAAATTTTTTATTTTAAAAAAAAACTAAAAAAAAAAAAACTATAGCTTAAAAATAAAATAGCCTAAACCTTTAATGAATAAAATATATTAAACTAAAATTTTGATGATCGAAATAGAGAAAACCAAAAATTAATTACTGTTGTCATTGCATAAAAATAAATAAACTAAAACTATGGTGGTTAAAATAAAAACTTAAGTACACTACTCTTGTAGTACGTTGCTTTTCAAATACAAGAGTGTTTTGCGTTGAAACCATTAAGAAGATATTTGAACCGTTGATCTAGAGATTAGTGGTTAAAATCTAATTAAAAGATGATTTTTTTCTATACGGTGACCTAAATGAAGACATTTATATCAAAGAGTTTTTAAACAGAGGATAGAGAAAACATGACATATAAACTGAAGAAGAGTGTGTAAAGTCTCAGGGAAGCTACAAGACATTGGTAGTTGAAGTTTTACAACTTCATGGAAAGAACAGGTTATAAGAGATGTGACATGGATCACTCCTATTACCACGGGCGAAACTGGCATGAAGTCAGGGATAGTCCGCGCTGCCACCGAACCCTTGCAAAAAAAATGTGTTAACCCTTAAAGAAAATTAGTTCCGCTGCTAAGCCATTACATCAAAAAGTTTACAACAATACTAGTGAAGATGGTCAGCAATTTAAAGTTTGTCAAAGACATCAAGTGAGAGATTGTTGGGCGAGTTGTGGTGGCTTCGGCCCAGGTGCACTGCTTAGGTTTTAGTCTCCTCTAAATGTTCTATTGTGTATGTAATTCTGTGTTCAGCACTTGAATGAAAAAAACCCATAGTTGTTATATAATGGACGTAGGTCATATTTACCGAACCATTTTAGATCTTTGTATTCACGTTTCTTATCGATTTCTCACTTGTCTAGTTGTCATATGATCATTTTGTTATGGGTGTACTTGTATCTTAACACATTGTTGGGCTAATTGCGCTTTGCTTATATATATATTGTTTAATTTGATGTTTTAAAGGAATGGTAATGGTGGTAGCATACTGTGTATGGCGGGACAGAAACAATTTGATGTTTAATGGAAGATCAATAAGTGCACAGAAGATCATTAAAGAAGTAAAAAGCAGTGGGATACCAATGGATTTTGAGAAGAACAAAAAAAAGGAATGACACAATACCCACAAGACTACAAAGGTATGTATTTGATGTAGGTTGAAGCTACAAGTTTGGGATGGTGTGCCTTTGTTTTTGTTAAGTTATAGTCCCTTGTAGTGCTTCGAGGATAGACGTTTTTGTTTGGCTGGTGTTACACTTGCACCTTGTTTTTCCTTTGGAGTTTTAAGAACTTTGAGTTTTACTACTTACTAGCCTAATTAAAGAATCTTAGCTGTTAAAACAAAAAAGGGAAACTTTAAAAAAATGGAATTTTCATTAATAAAGCAAAAAATGCTTACAAACACAACGTACAAGATTCAAGTCACCCCGGAGGGAAGGCGTGCAACAAGCTGCGCCGCCAGCCCTTTTTAAATAGGGGACCCTAGACGTTTTAAAAAAATGTAACTTTTAATTATTTTGAATTGCCCCAAAGAGTAGGGATGACCCCATTCACACACTCTAAGAAGCCTTATAATGTTTGAGGTCACCATCTCTAAGATCTTGCCGGAGGTCTTCAATGATGAAAACTCATTGGCTTTTAGTTATACGATAGTTATTTTTACAGTATAGGATCACTTTATTTATCTAAAATGATGCCAAGCGATTAACAAAAGTTGATTTGTCAAATCGGGTCACATGTGTCCTAACTTTGGTCTTGACATTGACATTGTGGTATATAACAGCCACGTTAAAATGTTGCTGCTTTTCTCTCAGGTGTATCCTATCTTATTACATTATTACGTAGAACAACCAAACAAAATATTATATGATAACTAGCTACCAAAAACAAAAGAAAAACACATTTGTAAAAACATAACCAAACGATAAGATTGCAATCTGTTAAAAAAGGATAATATCTGCAGCCAATACAGATCTCAAAATACCAATTTACCATAACCACCGATAAGTCTCTAACCATTTACTACAACTAGTCTTACCATCCAGTTTTCTTTGAATTAAAAAGGTTCCTAAAACCAATTCCCATCAAGAACAGACAAAAGCGACCTCTAAGCTTCAACGTTACCCTCCTTTTTAGCAGCAGGAGTGCTGATAGCCCAGACGACGCCGTACGGATCCTTCACCTTTCCCACGCGCCCACCAAACCACGCGCCTTCACCCTCGCTAATTTCACCCTCGGCAACCGCACCAGCCTTTACTGCGGTGTTGATAGCAGCTTCAATGTCCTCTGTCTCTAGGCAGATAACCAGTCCGGAGCCCACAGCTTTAGGACTGCACGAAAGTAAACGAGAAACAATCGATACAATTTCACAAAATACAAATGATAAATGTATGCCGCTCATTTTAGAACAGTAACGATCGATAAATAGTTTTCTACGTTAGAAGACGCAAAAGTAACAATCTAGCAAAATTACAAAGATTAGAATCTAAAAACTGAAATTAACATACTCGTATGCATATTAAATGTAGACACATAGGCTACAGAGACAGATCAGAGTAAAACAAGCGTAGGAAACAGATTTGACACTGATTAAACAAACGAAATCAAATAAAACTTCAAAATTATCCAGATCTTAGAGAATCCACAGCATATCATCTATAAATATTGGCTAATAATCGAATAATACTCATCGAACGATAGACTCATCGTAGAGATCAGTGTAAAAAAGCGTTGAACGCAAATAAAACAAATGTAACAAACTAGAACCTCTAAACTATGCAGATCTCAGAAAATGCAAAGAAAATCAACCACGAATAATGCTTGAAAATCTTATAAAAGAAGGAGAAACACTCACGGAGCGGCAGAGTCATCAGAGACATCAGAAATGAGAATAGTAGAGGATCCGAGTTTGATCTCGGCAGAGAGAAGAAGCGGAAGCTCCTGATCCGCCTTCCTCTTGGGATGAGTGACGCGATTCACCTCCTCGACGCCGAACGCAGACTTGTAAAACGCAACAGCATCGCTAACCTTCGAGGACTCCACGAACACCTGCGGCTTCACCGCCGTGAACGTCACCGTCTTCTCCACAGCCGCTCCGTTGGTCTCGCCGGCAGCAGGTCCGTCAGTAACTTCCGTCGCCATCTCCGATTTGTTCGAAACCCTAAGAGAGAGAAAAAAAAGTGATTGTAGAGAAAATTAGAAATGAGAGAGGAGGTTATTGTGGAGAACTGGACAGGTACGAGGGTGCGATTTTATAGAAGCGAGGAAGCGGAACCGTTTGTGCTTGAAAATGAATATTGGGTTTGAATTGGACTTTAGTATTAAGCCCTATTTTTCGGGTGAAATTGCGATTGTACCACACACGGTGAGTGGATATCGAAAGGACAAAATGGGGATGTGCAAAGAGAGGTTTGATGAAGGGACTTGGTGTTGAGTGTAATTACCATATCTGCCACTAAAGCGATGCTAGGTGGATGAAATGCGTGCGACGTGGAGGACGGTTATGGCGCCACACATAGAGAGTATTGGGTGACCTGCCTAAATTGTTTCCACACCAAAAAGCTTTTGTTTTACGTGATCTTCTTATTATTTTCTGTCACTTTATTCTAGTTTTTTTTTTTTAATAAAAGCTGATAAAATATAAAGATATGGTTAAAACTATATATAAATATTCATTTATTTATATATTAGTATAGTATTAGTATTTCGTAACGTTGAAAAACCGTTTCTTGAAAAAGCAAAAATCCAGAGCACTAGGAACTGAAAATTCTAAAACCACATCATGAAAAAACCGAAATTTAACGGTTTTCATCGAGATTAACCAAAACTTTTTGGTTTTTATATTTAAACGATGTGTGGCACCGAGTAAAAATCCCAATCTAGGTGGATGGATTTTTATCGAGCTTTCACCAATTCATCCCCTCTTTAGCTCTCTTTCAATCCCTCTCTATAACTTTTTTATTAAATTAATATGAAAAAGTATTTAGTCTGTGAGATGGGTATTATTTATATAAACTATGGGGAGTTTAGAATGATGATGTGAAAAAAAAAAATTATTGTTTTGTTGAAGGTATTACTATTAACCTAATGGTATACATTAAAGTTCAGAGATAATATTTTTACATACATCAATCGGGTAATTGGATATGTGGCGGAATATAAATAGAAAAAAAGAATATTTCGCATTATTTTACTTGTATGTGTAAAAGTATCTACATTTAATGATATTACATGCACTTATAAATATGTTAAAAATTATTCAATCCTCCCACCTAAGACACCCAAGTTTCCTCTAATTTAAAATTATATAAATCCCCCCCCCCCCCCCCCTCCATCCCTATGCATCGCGATCACCTCGTCCACATAATGAAGCTCCACAAAGTGCAACCTGCACCATGACCAAACCATCCTCCATACATGATACATGATCGGTCCACCTGCAAGAAACCAAAAGGTGATCGCCCGACTCCCCAAAACACTTACAAACAGAACACAACAAACTCATCTCGCAACCCCTTTTAACCAAAGGTTCTTCGTAGGAATCCGCCGGAAACTAGCCATCCACGAAAAAAATTAACTTTTAAAGACACCCACTGAAAACAACTTATTTTAACTTAGAGGGATTGCAAGAGATAGCTTGCACCCGTATTTGGGCCCTTTTAAACTCATAAGTGTCCGCACATTACTCATCTCATCCCCATTTATCTTCACAATCCTTCAGCCGATAATTCTCTATTGACCATTCTAACAGCCCAAAAACACATTCAATCCCGTAATTCTATTAGAACACTTCTTTTTAATCATCCCGTGAAAATAATCTCGAGTTCTAATCCCCTTCAAGGGTCCATTTATTTTATCCATTTTGTTTCAAATCAAGAATGACTTTTATCATCAGCCGGGCTTATATCCTTTGGTTTCAAATCAAGTGTTCGATGTTGGGCCTAATAAATCTTGGACTTGCTTAGCCCTAATTGAAGAATGGATAATGGATTGTCCTTTGGGCAAAACGCAAAAGCAACCGGCGCATATATTATACAACTATACTTACTAAGTTACATATAACTTTAAACATTACTTGTTCTCACAAAAGAGTTGACATGTGAATGATGACAAGTGGCTTGAAATTTTTTGAGGTCTCAATTGAAAATTTGACTTAAGGTTTTTTTTTTAAGCGGTGGGTTATTTCTTTGATGGTATTCTTGGCCCAATCTGAAGTGTTAAATCTAGTATGGACGATTACAATCCTATACCAGGAAGACTCACTTGGGTATTGGGATAGTTTCAAACGCCGTTAAGAAAAGTAACGTTAAACATTCACATATATGTCTATGTATAGGAGTGACGAGCTCATTTATTTTAACTAGTTTTCTATGCCGCCGGCACGTTGCGGCAGGGTACTACGAGTACATAAAATAGTTAATTAATATAATTTCAAACGACTTGGTTTAAAATATATATATATATATGTGTGTGTGTGTGTGTGTGTACCGCGAAGTTGTTTATAAAATCATACCCGACAAAAAAAGAAAAAAAAACTCAATATACAATTCATATCGAAATATATGAAACAATGAAACATACAGGTTATAAATTGTAATTTAGTCTAATTTATGTAAAAAGGTCTCATTCTATCAAATTTGTAATTTAGCCTAATTTATTTTATAAACTTTTTCACCAATTAATTATTCAAGCATTTTACCAGGGTCTCTGTTAGTATGTTGTGTTCCTCGTGCTACATTAATACAACTAAATATAATACTACACAATAATGAAGATAGATACTAACATGTTTTTACTTCCATGTTAGTTGTAGCTAGTAATGAAAACCCAAACAATAATATATAGATGTATACAAACGAATAAAGGATTGATTCGGAAGTGTTGTTCTTTTAGGGAAAAAGTAAGGATGATACAGATTGGAGTTCCAATTACTCGATAAAGCAAATGGAGGGTTGAAAAAAGCATCAAATCATATGCCATACCATTCTTAATTTCCAAATCGATCTTGTCACAAGCAATGATGATGATTGCGATTCACCAGCCCCATTCGATCATCTCATAGTTTAAAGTTTAAACCCATGTGAGACTACCCTACCATTGTCCTAAATCATTTTCATCTTTCTTACCAATGAGCTATCTTTTCTTTTTATAGCCGTGTTAATACGTGTATAGAGAGTGGTTATCGTAGAAATAACATTTAATAAAATATAGAATTATTTTAAGATATAATACATGAACATGTGTGGATTTTAAGGGAAACTAGGTAGAGACTTGTCGCTTCTCGTGGGTAGATGTGAGCAAACCCAAATATGTAAAGATAACGAGCTAAAACGAATAAAATTAAAACTTCAAAAACAGGTTATAAATAACGTTAACAAACCTAAAAAAACAAAACAAAGAACCCTAATAAGAAATCTAAAAAGAAAGAAAAAAGAACCTAAAGAAGAATTTACTGTAACTACAAACTTGGTTTTTAATAAATATTAACATAATTTACTTGCATATACTTAATTACACATGTTTTTTTAGATAATATACGTAAACTTAAACGCAAAACTGTAATAGGTTTGATGTATTGTTATAGCGGGAAAGCATAGGAAGCAATGAGATGGTGACACATTTACATGAGTGGTTTTTGCATTTGTTTATGTATAAGTGTTTATAACATGCATAAGAACATTACAAAAGATATTAGCACAATCTAAATGATAACGTATGTCCGGATGAGAATCTCCTAAACACTTAAGAAGAAACATGATCCACACATCCCTCGGAGATCATCACAAGATAGCACAAGTCCGAACGAATCCTCACACAACACACAAGTCCAAACTAAGACATACCAGTCTCACGTAGGGTGGTTCGGACTACAACATGAATCACCTGCCTCACACACATGCTAGTCCGGATCGGACAACAAACCCAAGCTCAAAATGTTCGAAACATACACATTCTAGACCTGACAAGCATTAGTGACATTACTCGAAATATGTATTTACACCATTTGGTTCAGATATATCGTTTAGACCTGTAACTCACCAAATTAGGAAATACATTAGTGACAGAACATGACAAAGACTAAGTATTATAAATATAACCCAACCACCAAGTTTAATTCATGGAATTCGTCCATACCTTACTACATTGTTACCTAAATTCAAATATTTATTCTCACACTCGAGTTTGGTTGCATAACACACTCCTATCCAGTGATGAGACTAATGACTTTGCTAGTATTGCATGTTCTTAAGTCAATCCAGAAGATCCATCCAAGTCCAGTACTTTCTAAGTGTAGTCATGTTGAAAACTAGTCGGCCCGTCCCTAGTCTTATCTATCCTGCCCTCCAAAATACCCTGATTATACATTATCATCGTCTGTACTTAACATGACATAATGAAAAGTGAACAAATGAGCAAGAGTTTAAAACTTCAAACCAATTTCTCCACTCCCGCATCTCCACCTAATTTAAAGGTTAGCAACACCACAACAGCCTCCTCACCTGTCACTTAGCAAACCTCGATTGATTTTTAGGTACAACTTTAAAAAATAGAACATATAAAACTTATACAAGTTTACAAATTGTATTTATAGAAAAAGTCAACATAATTGACGAATTTTCTTTTTTACCCTTTAGTTAGAGATGTACTTTACTTCTTAAGGTCATGGATAAAGTGTTAGTAAGAATGAACATAAAGTTTTATCATGTAAACGTCACGTAGGTAATTGGTGTTTTCACAATCACTAAGCATGTGTAATGATCAGGTGAGTGTTAGTCGTTCTTTAAATTATTTTAATTTTTAATGTATTTAATTAGTTATTTTTAAATAACTAGTTATCAGCTTATCTAAACAAGTGTCAAAACCGTTTACGAGCCCAAAAATATGTTTTTAAAAAAAATCATTTTCGTTATAATTTATGCCGGAATGTTCTAAAAATAAATGAGATTGCGTATATAATTTTGTTTAATAACACAAATTATGTGAGAAAAATCAAATTAATTTTGTTTTTTGATTTATTATTTGTTCCAACTCACAAACATGCCACATATCTTTTTTCAATTATTTTAATATTATAATCACTTTGGATATAGAGTAATTTACTGATTTCGTATTTTACAAAAACATAAAATTACTGGTTTCTACCAACACTGCTACATGACAAATGCTATTGAATTTTGAATGTACTCTTCCTACTAGACTCGAATTTGTTTATATATAAAATATAATAAAATTTGTTTCAAAATGATATAAAACAAAAAGAATTAAATTAATTTTTTTTGAACATCAATTTATTAGCACCAGAGGAAGCCCTTAGCAAGACGCTAAGGCTCCAAAAAAAACACCACAACAAGCAGGATTACATTAAGCCGGAGGTTCTCCCAATCTAAGACCTTTCTACACCTATTCTCAAACCATAAGGAACACCAACACTTTATTTCACATATAATCTTACTAACCGAAGCCCTTTTGTGGCGAAAGACCACCTCGTTTCTTTCACGCCAAATGCACCAACATGTGGTTAGGAGAACAGCATGAATCAACTCCCTCCTATCAGTCCCAATAGACCGATCACGATGAAGGTTAAGGATGTCGTCTATCGAGAACACAAAGGCCGAATCCAACCTGCACCAATGGAAAACCCACTGCCACACCATCATGGTGAAACTGCATCCAGTGAACAGATGAGATACAGACTCCAGCCCTTCATTACACAAGCCGCAATGAACAGACCCGACCCCGACATTCCTCCTAGTTTTTGGATACTGTTTTCCCACGTGCATATCCCGTGCTGTAAAATATCTTTCTGCTTGGCCCAATCCTTTCTCCCTCACATTATTCCTCGACCTTTATCCACGGACCACGTGAGCGAGATTGTTTTTCTATTTAAGCAAACGACGTCGCATCATGATGCCTTCATTTTTTTTATTGCAATCTTTTTCTTTAAATATTATCAAACCTTACACTTATAGATTTAAACTATCATTATTTCTATAGAATACAATTACCATATCACTAGACTATAATTTATAGATCTAAACTATCATTATTTCTATAGAATACAACCACGGGTCCTATATACTCACCCACCCTGCACGCCAATTTCGTGTTTGGTTTCTTCAAAAGCCGACCAGTTTATTTCTGAGTAATGTAATTTTTTTTATGAGAATACATCGTTTTAATATTGTATTGATTTTTGTATTCAGGGTTTTAGAATCTTGTTATTCCCGTTAATTAACTTTTTTTCTCTGTCTAACTAGATATTTGTGTTTGGTCAATTAGTTTGCAACTAAACATGTACTCTAGTGTTGAGTGTTGACCATTGTAACCAGTTTAGTCTTCTAGATCATTTTTTTTAGCGGCATCGATCATGAGACCCTGGTCTCACGTGTAAACCTACCATTGCGGGGCTATGTCTAAGGTCGATTACTCGGACCTCCGTGAGAACCAAGACACCCTCTCCTGGAAGCTTTCTCCTGACAGAAACGCCCTCCTGGGACCACATGGGGTAAAACTGTCTCCCCTTGGATTAGAACCCGGGTCATATAGTGGCCAGAACCCAAAGAGCTAAGGGGGTAACCATTAGGACAAGTCCTAGTAATTCTTCTAGATCAATTGATCTTTTCTTAAAATACTGGTATGTAGATTTTTCATAAGTTAATTCACTATGATAAGAGGATTTTTATATAGTTCTACTCATAGAAAGCTTGTAATTTAAAGTGATAAACTATTTGTACCGTTCACTATGATAAGAGGATTTTTATGTATGATTCGTATTCAAAGAGTCAAGTCGACGAATCATACATTTTGAGAGGGTGCGCTTGCAACCAAGATTTAATCTGTCATATCTTGACGGTTAGAAGTGGTTTTGTCGGATTCTAAAACTCCCATCATGTTTGCTCTTGGTCCAAATCAATTGGTTTGAGCAAGGGTAAGAAAGATGTGAATAAACTATTATGTTTATAACATGGTGGGTTTTTGGAGATTAAAAATGACATTATCTTTGGAGGGAACACATCCTAGAAGGAAAAGATTTTGATTCAATTCTCAATGTTTCTTATATGTAGTTTACTATTAAAAACCATAAGGTTAACATTGATTGTGTTGATTTTTGTCATTTAATCTTTTCGAAATTTGACTAGTTTCTCTTTGGTGTTGGCGGTTGTTCATACAAATCTTAACCCACAAAAAATGCCTTATTAAATCAAAATTTAGACATAATGGTTAGAAATGTTAATATCTCACCTACAACCTTTGCAACACCTTGACCTAATTTGGTGATAGTTTAATGACATTATATTGACCTAAATTGGATAGCAAGTATGTTGTATCCTAGGTTGTCATCCACATAAACAACCTTCATTTTAAGGAAGTGACACATTTGGTAAAGACTGAGGTGAGAAAGTGAATACAACATCATATACTTAAATTTTGATTTTTGCATATTAAAAAGTAATTTCAGAAAATAGAGGAGTATATATCATGAAAGTTGAGGATATTATCTATATCTATATACTACTTAACGAATGATTACAAAAAAAAAATAGATCAGTATCATTAACAACTTTTATCTCATAATATTTTTCCCGCTCAAACTCTATTACCTTAAAACATTTAATTATTACTTTGATGGTTTGCTTTTAAAATAAAAAATTTAAGAATTTAATTTTCATCCCCTATCTATATATAGTATTCATCGAATAACTAAAAGTTATATAGTTATTTAATGTAATAACGTAACTACAGTAATATGAGTAATATGAAGAGTATAAATGAATAATTAATTATAATTTTTAACGTTCAACCTATGTAATGCACGGGATCTATTAGTATACCTATCTATAAAAAAATAAAGTTAAGATTATTTACATTTTGCATTGTGGAAAAACAAAAGTTGGATTATTTACCATTTTGCCGTCAGGGAGTTTTTACTATTTTGCAATTTTTAATCAAATAATTAATTATTTTAATTTACTATAATGAATTAGACTGTAAGTTTTTAAATAAAAACTAATTTCTTTTAATTGAATGCTTATAACCGATTCATGGTAACTTCATATGTTTTTCTTTACATAATCCAACTTTATTTTAAAAAATATAATTTCTTTTAAATCGCTTTTATAGCGTTTTAGTGTTAGTTTCACACCGGTGCTTTTAGGTATCTATTTTTTATAGTGTGATATTTAACTACACTTTTAATTTAACATCGTTGCATAGTTTTTTTTTTTTTTTGCATTTCTGTTTAATTTACGGTTCGTTTTAGCAATACAACTATTTTTGTACCCATGTTATCTCACGACAACACACAAGTAGTAAAATCTAGTTATGTTTGATTTTTTGTTTAAAATAAATTAATAAAAAATATTAGGTGTGATGTGACCTATTTTTAAAGGGGGTATAGATCATTTATTATCTTTCAAAGTTTATAAAAGTTCACTAAATTATTTTGATTTGTTATCATAAAAATATAACAAAAGTATGTTTGATATTATCGTACCGATTACACCACAAACAAACTTATATCCTAAATTCGTTACGTTTAAAAAAAATACAGAAAAACCACACAAATAACGTACAGTTACAATTATATAACGTTACATAAAGAAAATGAAAATACGAAAAACTACGTAACGACGTTAAAATTAGAATTCAAGCACTAAAAGTACTGAGTTTATGACATAAAATCGCTTAATCCGTTACGAGTTTAAATATATGCGTGTTGTTAGAGAGAGAATATGATGCGTTGATATTTCAAAAACTATATATTTAAAATTTCTTTTGAAACATTTAACTTTATCTTTTTCAAAGCTATATTTCTTAATGAATTTCAAAGCACTATTTGAATTTAACGGTAACTTTGAAGAAATTTATTTCTTTCACGTCACGGGGCCCTACAGTATTTTATTATCACCGCCCAGTTACATTTTCATAGACGTCCATAACGTTCGCCAGAATTTCAAAAATTACCCTCAGGTATTGAATAAGTCCGAAATGCTGAAAGCACCTCACTAATACTATAATGTAAGCAAAGAAGTAAATGAAATTATAAGACTTGTAAATTTAGTTTTAGTTAAAGTAAAATACACATTGGACACATCATTTTCATGATTTTGATGACTTTAAGTTGTAATTTGGTCATGTAAAATGTCTTTGGTATATGATTTGATATACTCTTACAGTCTTATGATTAAAAAAAATAAGAATATACATCCACTAGTTTAGCCTAGTGGCAAAGGTGTATGACCCCTTATTAAGAGGTCTTGGGTTCATGTCTCACCTGTAATGTAACAAAAAATAAAATAAATTGAGGGTTATGAATTGGGTCAGGGTTTTTTTTTAACAGTGATGAGTTTTCTCCTAAGGGAGATTGGATATGATCGGGTGGGTGGTGTAATATCCCCGCCAGTGATTCAAATTTGGCGTTCAAAAAAAGAAAAGTAAGAATACAAGGGCTTTTATACAAACTTACTTGCATATATTTGGTATACACTTAGATACCAATATCCAGAAAAGTATATATGGTAATAAAAGTAACTTTTCAGGGAAACGAATCAGTTTTTTACTTAAATTAAATAACCATAAGAATTTCAACGTTCAACAAGAATTAGTGTATTTTCGTTTGGTAGGAAAATGACCGCGTTACGCAAATCACGTACACATTATTATAAAGTTATAACAGATTTTGACCATCAATTATACAATGAACAATATGAAATGTGTTGGAAATTTTTGAAGAAAATAATAAAAAATTAGTTTTTTCACTAAGTGTGAAAATGAGTTTTTCACCAACTTTGAACAAAAATAACTATATGTAACCGAGGTTAATATAGTTTGTGTTTTTTGGGTTTGTGTACGTTGTGAGGCTTTCCAACGCACCAAACAACGTCCAAAACGGAACTAGGATTAATGATATATCGATGCTCAAAGTTGAGGTTAAAACTATGAAAGCTGAGTAAATATGAGAGATAAATCTAAGGAAAGTGTGATAACTCATCCCAGATTGGTTCGGATGAAACTTAAAGTGGTACTAAAGTTGAGAACTTTATCCAAGATTTTTTGTTTTAGTAGGAGACATCCCATCAGACCCTAAGGGGTTGCACATGCGCGATGTGGGTGCAATGTGGCCACTTTGCACTTCGCTTGCATTGCCACGAGTCGCCTTTGTATTTTTGGCCTCACAGGCGAGATGCGGGAATGTATAGCGCAATTCAAGTCAGGTATGGCGTGACACGTCCGCGGGTTGTTCTCTCGTATTTATTAAACAATCGTAACTGAGACTTCGGTGATAAATCAAAATAGGAAGCAAGATTCAAATTGACGAAACACAAGGTCGTTTTTGCTACAAGAAATCGAATACAAAGTCAAAGTTGGGAACCTTGATTGAAAATCGGAAGACAAGAACCGGTGGTCTTTGATCAAGAGTCGTGAACACAAAGACAAAATGGGTTGTCCTTGATCTTAGAGTCACCAAATGAAGTCAGAGAAAATTTCAAATCAGAATCCGAATTCCAAGTTCTAAATAATACTAAATTTTATAATTTTGTTTTGATTAGAATCTAGTATAGTACAATTCTGGATTCCTACATACTTTAGTTTTTCCAAATCATAAAGTATACTGTTGTTTTCCTAAGCCACTCAAAGCAAAGATTTTAAAAACCATGACGAAAGCGGAAAACAATCAAATCATTGTACAAAGAGCAACAATTCAAATCGTGGAAAGCCTTTTGGAACAACAGAGCGAAAAATTCAAGTCATCACGAAATCAGTGGAAGTACAAAAAGTTCATGTCAGGTGATAAGGAAGAAATTACCTCCCGGAAACCACGAGAGAATAACCAAAACAAGGGATTTAGGCCTAAGTAAGGAGAAGTGTTACAACTGTAACAAATTTGAACACTACGCAAGAGATTGTCGTCAAAAGGACCAAACAACCTAATAATCATATCTTATCGAAGAATATTTGAAACGAACGCTCTTAATGGCCTTTAATGATGAGTTAGAAGACGAGGAAGTCTTCCTTAACGAGAAGGAAGTTCATCCTAAGACATACACGTTTACCAATAAGAGCCTGTGGTACTTAGACAACGGCGCAAGTAGCCATATGACTAGTAGACGAACACATTTCACAGAACTAGATGAGCATGTTTCTGGAAATGTTCGTTTTAGAGATGGTTCACATGTAAGTATTCAAGTCAGATGATCAATATTGCTAGAATGACAAAACCAAGAGCAACGAGTTGTATCTCAACTTTATTTCATCCCTAGCCCAGTGAGCAATATCCTAAGTTTAGGATAACCGACCAAGCGAGTGCAAAATCATCATGGAAGATGACACGTTGTCTCTCTGTGACCCAAGTAGGGTTCTCCTACTGAAGGTTAAATGATCAATGAACAGAGTCTACAACATCAACCTGAAAATCAGTTCACTAACCTGTCTATTTTCGAGTCTGAAAGATAAGGCATGATATGGCATGCAAGATTAGGACATATAAACTTCGAGTCGATCAAGATGATGACTCAAAAGAAACTGGTACAACGGATACCAAAGATCAATCATACGACACAAGTTTGTGATGCATGCTTGTTGAGAAAACACACAAGGGCTCCATTCCCACAAAAGGCTAAGTTCAAGTCAAATAAACCTTTGGACCTAGTCTATGGAGATCTGTGTGGTCCTTTATCAGCACTAACACCCTCAGAAAAGAGATACATATTTCTGCTAGTAGACGACTACACGAGGTGGAAATTCAGACTTAAGGTGGAAAACGATATTAGAAAGAAATTGAGAATGCTAAGGACAAATAGAGGAGGAGAATTCACATCTCATGAATTCACCAAGTTTTGAACGAAGAAACATAACTGTAATATCCACTACTCGTAGCATGTTAAAAGCAACAAAGATGTCTCAAGATTTCTGGGCTAAAGTTGTTAGAAATTCTCCTATTACCTAATTTGAAAATTCTCCTATTACCTTGTGTACACAGAAACAACAAACGGTGGCACTATCATCACGTGAATTAGAATTCATAGCAGCCACATCAGCCGCTTGTCAAGCACTATGGTTACAAGGATTACTCAAAGAATTGACTGGATGGAAAGAAAAGAAGACTATTTCAATGGTTGAAAACATCTCAGCAATTGCACTTATGAAGAATCATGTATTTCATGGAAGAAGCAAGCACATTGACACACGCTATCATTTCATCAGAGAATGTATAGAGAACAACTAGATCAATGTTGAACATGTTAGCGGAGAAATTCAAAAGGCATTTATTTTGACAAAAGCATTGGCAAGAGTCAAGTTTCTCACAATGCGGAAACTACTTGGAGTTCAAGATTTGCTAAAGGAGAAAGATGAAAATGATTAAGGGGATGAATGTTTTACTAATCTTCTTCACTTTCAAGTCTAAAGTTTATGGGTCGTTGTTTTTAAATAAGTAAAATCAAGGTTTAGTCCAAGTGTCATTTGTATTTAGTTCATGGATAATCATTTGTATTTAGTTCATGGATTATAAGTGTCAAGTTAAGAAGTTAATAACTCTTTAGGTGTGTATATATATAAATTCGTTGTATGCATAGATGTACGGACATGAACATATTTTGTATGCATACGTATTTTCTTGTTTATCCAGAAGTTTCATAATCGATTACTAAGTGAACTCAAGATCCAAGATTAAGGCTAACAACTAACATAGTATACTTAAAGAACATATAAGTGTAATTTACTCTTAAATTTTAAAAAACTTGTAGGTTAAAGTGCTGACTTTATCATATTATGTATCTATAAAACCATATGCATACTTAAATCACATAGTAATGTAATTCTACTAGTTTATTTAATAAATATAATAGAAGAACTTAATTATTTCCATACGGTCATTATTCAAGTTTATTTGAACTTCTGGTAGATGAAGGATAGAATGATATATAATTAGATATTAAGATCGCCAAAGATGAGAAAGTGAGACATGGCCACTATCAAGTGGCTTCTCTCTAATCGACTTTTTAAAAAAGCAAACCAACTTTTTTCTTTATATATACATCAGATTTGTGAAATGACCTACAAATCCCTTCTTGTGTACCCCTTGCTGGCTTGCCCTTGGTTGGTAGCTTGGTGCCAAGACGATTTTGATGTTGAGACTTCTCTTATCATTATTGTGATTTTAAATAATTTTTCTTTTGGTTGTAACTTATAAAAACTTGTTTAATGCCCATCCGTGTTACGGCGCATTAAATTGTGAAAAAAGTTAACGTCACTAAAAATTTTATATAATAAAGACTATACATTTATGTAAACCCACTATACATGAGAATGAGAAGATACTTTTTTTCTTTTTTATATGGCAAACTACATTACTCCTATTTTACCCAAAATTACAAATAAATACTCCACTCCAGGTTTGACAGGTTTGAACCTGAGACCTCCTCAAAGAAGCATAAGCCTCTTACCACTAGGCCAATGATCACTAGGCCAAGACCTAAGTGGCATACATAGAGAATAGACCGCATGATAGATGCTCTACTAACGTCTTTGGTAAACAATAACAACAATTAATTTCTATAAAACTCTAATACGAAAAAGTACAACAGAAACTCTGCAAACTTTGCATTGTAAGCTTCTAAATCAAACATCAAACGTTGCTAATTGTTCGAAGTAAACGATAAAAGCTTATCAATGTGTGTATCGTAAATCCATTTACCCATAAAGTTTATTTTGTTGTTTGTTTTTATTTCCTTGCATGTTATTTAATATATTATAAGGTTTGATGTAATGCATCTCTTTTTTAAATAAATCCATTTACCCATAAAGTTTATTTTGTATTTTTATGTTTATGCTTTAGTTTGTATGTGATAGGTGTTAATATGTTGATGCATAAACCACTATGACCTTAAATGTCCTTTAAAGTCATGTCCAAATGTCCAATTCAAGAATTAAAGGCCACGTTAACTTTCTAATAAAAGAGTTATGGTTTTCACAATCAAACATGACTTTTGAGTTGGATAAATTGATGTGTATATATCATGCATTTTTATATATGTAACCTAAAAGTAGATATATTCGGCATTTTTCATTAATTAAAATATATTTTAATAGGTATTTATCACTTAAAAGAAGATTGAGGAATATCATGGAAATGCATCTATGATCGGGTTGATTCAAAGCTTTTAATATGTGCTCATCTTCTTTTGAAAATCATGACATGACAAAGCTAACCGATGTCTATATGAAATTTCGAATGTCCTTTATCGATAATAAAAAGTAGACCCTTCAATTTTATTTACGTAACTTTAATTTTTGGTGGGCCCTCCACTTTATTATAAGTGTATTTTTTTTAAGTAACCATGTGGGTTTGACATTTTATTTTAAAAAAAAATACTTCTACATTAGGATTAGGTCGTACGATACTATGATACATAAACTAACCATTTTCGGGTCTGTCTAAAACATGTGTCATCATGATGATTAGTGTATCGTGTATATATGTTGCAACATACACGTAAATATTAGTTCTCCTCACAAGACATCCTAATGGTAAGTTT